>WAAF01001736.1:72409-118276 GCA_013400475.1 Tricholaema leucomelas
ATTGCTTACCTAGATGTAGATGGAGAATATTCCCTTTGTGGTCCATTCAGACTGCACACCTAGATGTAGAGGGAGAATATTCCCTTTGTGGTCCATTCAGACTGCACACCTAGATGTAGAGGGAGAATATTCCCTTTGTGGTCCATTCAGACTGCACACCTAGATGTAGAGGGAGAATATTCCCTTTGTGGTCCATTCAGATTGCACACCTAGATGTAGAGAGAGAATATTCCCTTTGTGGTCCATTCAGATTGCACACCTAGATGTAGAGGGACAATATTCCCTTTGTGGTCCATTCAGATTGCACACTTAAATGTAGAGAGGGAATACTCCTTTTGTGGTTCATCCAGATTGCACACCTAGAGAGAATGCAACATTCTAAGTTCATCTTTAGGGTATGGAGAATTGGACTGGAAATGTTCTGAGTTCATCTGCAGGCTACAAGTCCCTCCTATTTCCCAGATTAATGGCTTCTACTCCGTTTTTAAACGTTCCATGTGGATAGTGAAGGCGTAACTATCAAAACACTGTAAAATCATAATGTCTGTGCAGCTATAAATTACTGCTTTCAAAAGGAGCTGGAGGTCTCCAACTTCTGCCTGAGTGCAAAATCTTAGATAGTATGAAACTGCTCAGAGATGGTTAGAAGGAAGTTTGCAGGCTTTTGCCAAGTGGAAGGCAACTGGGATGAGGGTCCACCTATTAACTCCCTACTGGTGACATGAAGCTAATGCTAAGCAGTACAGATTGAGATCAAACCCATTTCAGATCAGAGACCAGCTGAAAGAACTGAGTTGTTGGGGTGGGTTTTTTTTTTGTTGTTGTTGCTTATTTTTCTCATATGTCTCTTATTTCTCATTTGTCAGATTCTGAACTGCTTTGTGCAAGAGAGGCATTGACAGTGAATTCAGCTGATGGTAAAGAACTGATTCTGTGACAGATGGCTTAAGAAAAAAAATGTTGAAGAAAGTATTAACTTGGAGTATTTTCTTAGGCCAAACACACACCAAGCAGCTCAGAGGTAAAAGAGAGCTTCCAACTCGCTATTATTTGAGCTCAGCACAGATGCAACAATAACTTTTAAGGAAGAAAAGGCTGAGTGATTTAAAAGACTTTCATGGGGGACAGGAAAAACCTTTACAGATGTTATTGGCTCTTTGGGGTTATGCTAAAACAAAAATTTGGAGAAGTGCCTGATTTGAATTTATACTCCCTTTGTGGTCCATCAAAAAGGATTCATCTCCTATTCAGATGAGTAGTCAATATGTTAGCCAGATCAAATACCGCTAATAAGATGCTAAAAATGCTTCTGAGGAACGGGGGGGATTTCTTTAACAAGCCATAAAGTGCTTTTTAATCCATTTCTGACTTGTTAACTTCTTTGTGATTCTGACAACTGTTCCATCGTGACACAGCTTCGATCTTTTGTGCAGAAGGGAAAAAAAAATCAAGGTGTAAATCAAGGGCAACACACAGATACTGCCTTCCCTCTCCAACTGTTCCCAAAGCCACTGTGGCCCTTGTTGTGCTTTCCTATCTCACATCTATTTAAGACTCTGGTGCTGGTGGGTGTTTTAGCTTGATAAAGCTATATTTAATGACATTGCCAAATCACTGTGCCTAAGTTTTCTTACAGATTCCAAACTACAGGGAAGAATCAAACTTTGTTGCCTCACTACAACAGAGGTGGGAGACTTTGAAGAGAAGAGATGCTCCCAGTGCCCTGAGACAGAAAAAAAACCCTGCATTTCAGCTGCTTTGCAAACACTGCTCTCTCCTTTACTCTGAAGAGCTATCTGCTGAGTTATCTGTCTGAGACAAGTGGCCTAATATTGCAATGCTGCTGCAGACACAGCCTCAGCTGCACAGGGCCCAGGGACGTAGGAGTTCTTTCTAACAGTGGAATGAAAGGCTGAATAGATAAAGATATTATGAAGAGGCTGATGAGAGGGTGGGTTTTTGCATATCCTTCTGGCCACATCAGCAGAGAGAGGTTCTTTTGTAGTGTAGCTCTGAGTTTAAGAATGATCCTTAACCTTTTCCTGATATCCAGGATACAGTTTCAAAGAAAGCTGGGCAGGGACTTTTTAGGCTGTTCAGGAGTGATAGGAATGGGGGGAATGGCATAAAGCTAGAAAAGGGTAGATTCAGACTGGATGTTAGGAAGAAGTTCTTCAGCATGAGGGTGATGAGAGCCTGGAAGGGGTTGCCCAGGGAGGTGGTGGAAGTCTCATCCCCTGGAGGTGTTTCAGGCTAGGCTGAATGAGACTCTAGATGGGCTGATGTAGTGTGAGTTGCTCCTGCCCATGGCAGGGGGATTGGAACTGGCTGATCGTTGTGGTCCCTTCCACCCCTGACTGATTCTGTGGTTCTATGATTCTGTGATCCCTTTTCCATTCGAGTGATGTCAGTGGCAAAATATTTCAGCCCCTGCTTTAGTAGAAGCTTCATTTAGAATCACAGAATGGTGGAGTTTAGAAAAGAGCTGTGAAGATTGTCTAGTCCAACTCCTCTGCTAGATCAGTCACCCAGAGCAGGTTGCCCAGGACTGTAATGTCCAGGTGGGTTTGGGATCTCTCCAGAGGAGATTCCACAGTCTCTCTGAGCAGCCTGCTCCAGGGCTTCAGCACCTTCACAGCAAAGGATTTTCTCCTCATATTCAGATGGAATCTCCTGGATCCCAGTTTATGCCCATTACCCCTTACCTTGTCACTGGATATCACTGTAAAGAGTCTGGGTCCATTCTCTTGACTTCTTACTGTAATTTTAAACTAAATGTATCTAGGTTTCCAGATCTGAGTTGCAATTCTACAACTACTTGAAAGGAGGCTGTAGCCAGGTGGGGTTGGTCTCCTCTCAGGCAACCAGCAACAGAACAAGGGGACACAGTCTCAAGTTGTGCCAGGGGAGGTCTAGGCTGGATGTTAGGAGGAAGTTGTTGCCAGAGAGAGTGATTGGCATTGGAATGGGCTGCCCAGGGAGGTGGTGGAGTTGCTGTCCCTGGAGGTGTTGAAGCAAAGCCTGGATGGGGCACTTAGTGCCATGGTCTGGTTGATTGTTTAGGGCTGGGTGCTAGGTTGGACTGGATGAGCTTGGAGGTCTCTTCCAACCTGTTTGATTCTGTGATTCTATGAAAATGGCTGTGTAATGAAAAAATAACAAAAGAAAACTCTGATCAGGTTTGTTTTCTTTCCTGACTTTGGTCACCTCTGAAGACATCAGAATAAGTCAAACTCCATAACCCAATACCAAGTCTTTGTAGATAACTCTGAAAACTGCTTATGGAATCTTCCTTCTGATTTAATTTCTTTGCTGTAAGCACAGTGCATCTGCCCATCTCTGCAGCTTCTGATTGATTGACTTTGTAGCTGATGGTGTAGTGATTGACTTTGTAGCTGATGGTGTAGTGCATTACATCCAAATCTATCTTTGAATTTGAAGTGGAATATGGGGGGACCATCCCAGAATATACTTAATCTCATAAAAGTAAAGGAGTTTCTTCATGAAAATAAGTCCCAACCATTTGGGACCAAGAAAATGAATAGTACCATTTAATAACTATCCAGTGCACTAAGGCCATGTTTATTAGTCTTTGGACATTTTAATCTGGAACCTATAAAGAAGTTCTTGGAGCTGGGACAAGAACTGGTGCAGGTAAATTTCCTACGTTGTGAAACGGTCTGGAATTTCATTTATGGGAAGCAGTCCTGAGCAGATGTGAAAAGTTCAAATAAAGGAAGGCCAGATTAAATGCAGTTTTGTGGCTGGAAAAGCAAACCAGATGTTATTATTCAAGCACCCAAAAAAGCCCAACCTATGTGCACTTAAGTAGCGTTAGGTGTCTGGCCAGGTGTGTGTATATATGTTTAAGTGAAAATAACAATAAGGTTATAAAAATATATAGACTGAGAAAGTGCTTTAAAGTCTTATCAATGGACTGAACAGTTTGGGCTGCTGGCTCATGGGAAGAGGTAGAACCACAGTAGATCTCACAAGACTGATAGAAAGATGAGAATCATAGAATCATTGATTAGATTGGAAGGGACCCCAAAGCTCAGCCAGTTCCAACCTCCCTGTCATAGGCAGGAACAGCTCCCACTGGAATAGGTCACTCAAGGCCTCATTCGACCTGGCCTTGAACACCTCCAGGGAGGTTGTGGAGGACAGAAGCACCGAATGTGTTCTGTGATCACATTCAGTGCTTCTGTCCTCCACAACCTCCCTGGGCAACCTGTGCCAGTGTCTCACCACCCTCACTGCAAACAGCTTCCTAACATCCAATTTCAATCTCCCCTCTGCCAGTTTAAACCCATTCCTCCTCATCCTGTCATTACAAGACTTTGTCAATAGTCCCTGCCCAGCCTTCCTGTAGGCCCCCTTCAGATACTGGAAGGCCATTCCAAGGCCTGCTTGAAGCCTTCTCTTCTCCATAACATCTTTTTCTGAGGGGAGAATCAAGAAAAGAAGCAGCAGAAGAGCCTTCCAGAATCCTCTGAACCCCTGATGAGTATCAGAGAGATAAAATGATCTAAGACAGGTGCATTTTGCAACTGTCCATAATCTTTTCTGGAGACCTGCCTATATGAAAAGGTTGACCCTGGCAGAGGATAAGAGATGCTGAAGATCCTCAAGAGCCCTTGACAACAAGCAAATGCCTGTGGAGTGTGAATGCTGGTAAGTAGTTGTACAAACTATTCCTAATTAAAAGAAAATGCAGTGCAGGTTCAGAATCATGTCTGTGAAAAATGATCTAGACTAAAAAGAACAGCACAAGACAACTGAAATGGGTATCTGGCTGTAAAAGCCTGTTCATGCAGATGATGGAAAGAGTCTTCTCCAGGAGTGACTTGGCGTCGGAATGCGCTGCCCAGGGAGGTGGTGGAGTCGCCATCCTTGGAGGTGTTGAAGAAAAGCCTGGATGAGGCACTTAGTGCCATGGTCTGGTTGATTGAACAGGGCTGGGTGCTAGGTTGGACTGGATGAGCTTGGAGGTCTCTTCCAACCTGCTTGATTCTATGATTCTATAAAAGATGACCTGGTTTGCGGGGACTTGTTGGCTGGCTTGACATATCCTTGCTCAATAGAGTAGAATAGAATAGGGCAGAATAGAGTAGAGTAGAATAGAGTAGAGTAGAGTAGAATAGAATAGAATCAAATCAACCAGGTTGGAAGAAAACTCCAAGCTCATCCATTCTTTACAGTGTGGGTAACAGAGCCCTGCAGCAGGCTGCTCAGAGAAGTTGCAGAGTCTCCTTCTCTGGAGACTTTCCAAACTCACCTGGATGCATTCCTATGTGAACTACCCTCCATGACCCTGCTTTGGCAAGGGAGTTGGACTTGATGATCTCTGGAGGTCCCTTCCAACCTCTAAGGTTCTGTGATTCTGAGGCTGTTGCAGCTAATTTGGTCTCTCCCCCGTTCCTAATGCTCTGGGCTTAAGACCAGCAAATAAATGCTCTTAATATCTGGGTTGATTTAGGAAGAAAAGGGTTGTAGCTCCACAGTCAACCAACCCTTCTCTACTTTCTCCTTACTTAAAAGCAGAGCAGTGCCAGAGGCTACACCTCCTGGAAAGGTGACTGTTTAGCCATGATTCATATATCTATTAACTAGCTGTTCTTGGGAAGAGTACAAATCTGAGGAAAACCCACTTGAAAACATGATTAAGTGTTACCATTAAAGGAGAAGTCCGTGTTTGCTCTCAGGTAATGTCAGAGCCCCAAAAGCCAAGCTCAAAGAGGGTTTTTAAAGGGCTGAATTTCCTATTGAAGTCTGTGTTTTAGCAACCTAAATCCAACTGCAACACAGTGTAATTAAGACTTCCAAGGCACTTGGGATATGTTCCTAAGAATCACTTAGATGACCTGTAGGCAACTTCCTCCATTTTCAAGGGACTATGTAATTTTGGAAGCATGAATAGAGGCCAATTCTACCTGGGACCTGAGCAAGCCTCTGTGAAAATATCCCAAGAGGGAAAAAAAGGTCAAATTAACTCTTTTGTGGAAGCAAGACACTGCTAATGTTACATTGCCCCTTCTCAGTGGAAAAGATCCTTCCCATTCTTAAGGAGATTATTGCTTGGGTATTCCTCTGCTAAATGCCAGGGGTTTCATGAGGTCCAAGTGCCAGGTTCTGCACTTTGGCCACAACAACCCCAAGCAGAGCTACAGGCTGGGGACAGAGTGGCTGAGAGCAGCCAGGCAGAGAGGCACCTGCGGGTACTGGTTAACAGCAGCTGAACATGAGGCAGCAGAGTGCCCAGGTGGGCAGGAGAGCCAATGGCATCCTGTCCTGGATCAGGAGCAGTGTGGCCAGTAGGACCAGGGAAGTCCTTCTGCCCTTGTACTCAGCACTGGTCAGGCCACACCTTGAGTGCTGTGTCCAGTTCTGGGCCCCTCAATTCAAGAGAGATGTTGAGGTGCTGGAAGGTGTCCAGAGAAGGGCAGCAAGGCTGGGGAGGGGCCTGGAGCACAGCCCTGTGAGGAGAAGCTGAGGGAGCTGGGGGTGTGCAGCCTGCAGAAGAGAAGGCTCAGGGCAGACCTCATTGCTGTCTGCAACTGCCTGAAGGGAGGCTGTAGCCAGGTGGGGTTGGACTCTGCTGCCAGACAACCAGCAACAGAAGAAGGAGACACAGTCTCAAGCTGTGCCAGGGCAGGTCTAGCCTGGATGTTGGGAGGAAGTTGTTGTCAGAGAGAGTGATTGGCATTGGAATGGGCTGCCCAGGGAGGTGGTGGAGTCACCGTCTCTAAAGATGTTTAAAATGAGACTGGACGAGGCACTTAGTGCCATGGTTTAGTTAGTTAGAAGGCTTAGGTGCTAGGTTGGGCTCAATGATCTCAGAGGTCTTTTCCAACCTGGTTAATTCTGTGGTTCCTGAGAAAGTGGGAAGGGAGAAGGGACTCTTTGTCTTTCCTTTCTTTCCTACTGTGGATGCTGAATATCTTAGTGATGCAAAAGGGTCGGAGAGATCAAAACGTGTGAATCATTTAATAGGGAGAAGAATTGCAAGATAGCAATTCAGCAGGGGAAGGACAAAGGAGTACCAAATGCAGTGAAAGATAATAGGCTTAGAGGAATTGGCATGTGTTAGTGATTATGTAATCATTCATTTCCCACAGATTTCTTTTTATGGGAAACTTTGGAAAATCCCTAAAGAGCTGACCCAGTCCTTTAACCACAACAGGTTTCTTTTCAACATGGCTAGGAGTGGGTGAGAAATACTTTCACATCTTTATGCACTGATGGCTTCTTTTCAGCTGCTGGAAGTGGTGGCACAGAAGAAGGCAGAAGACAGTGGAGCCTCCTCCTCCTGCTCCTCTACCCCATATGGCAGAGAACCAGATGGAAATGTATTCCTGTGATCAGGACCTCTGGGGCTTGGTCCCTGTCTGATGCAGCAGGAATTGGGAAGGCTGAGGAGAGAGATTTCTTCTCCAGAGAGTGTTTCCAGCTCTGGATTGGATACAAATCCCTCTGGCTTGCAGCAAGCAGCGGAGCGCTCTCCTCGGTCACTGGCAAAAGTAGTCGTTTGCTTCCTTGCTGTCATGGACTGCTTAAATGCTTACATTTCTGACAGCAATTTTCCTTCACCACTGTGTTAAGGAAAACAAGACCTTGAGCCACACTTCTGACTTCCTTGAAGCCTTTTTCTTTTTATTCTTTTTTTTTTTTTTTCTTTCTTAACAGATTTTTTTTCTTTGCAGTCTCCAAAGTGGTCACTTGCAGCCTTAAGTGTCCTTGCTCCTTCAAGCTGTGCCACTGGAAGGCTTCCCTCTCACCAGGCTGCCTTGCTCCAGAAAGACCCTGGCCAACCCCAGCATCCTTGTGTGTGTCTTGTAGCTCAGACTCCTTCTGTTAAAGCATTTCTGACATAATCAGCTGCCAAGGAGGTCTGGAGGCTGCTCCTCACTTGCAACTTCTTTCCTTGTTCCATTCCCCTTCCCAGGGCTGCTCTGCTGGCATTGGCAGCACTCACCCCTGCAACAGGGAACCTGCTCCTTGCACTTTCTCTTGGCACATGCTCATCTGCAGCTTCACCTTGTGTCAGCACTGCACAATTACTACATTTAACAGGTTATGTTGTGTAGGAGCCAGCAACACTCTTTGCTTTGTTCCACTTAACTCTGTGCAGCAAACGTGCCCAAGCTGTGGCTGTGATGTCTGTTGCCCCACAAAGAGATGATAGGTAAGTTTGTGGTGTTTCTTTGAGCCTGCTGCACCTGCAGCATCAAAATAGGGCATCCTGGCTCAGAGCAGGCAAAATCACAGAATCACAGAGTGGCAGAGGTTGGAAGAGAACGCTGGAGAACCTCAAGTTCAAGGCTCTGCTAAAGCAGGGGCATTCAGAGCAGGCTGTCCAGGATGACATCCAGGTGGATTTTAAATCTTGCTGGAGAAGCAGATCCCACAACCTCTCCAAGTAGCTTGTTCCAGTGCTCCACCACCCTCATAGGAAAGATAGTTTTCCTCATGAGAAAAAGTACTGGTTCAGTTCTACTTGTCTCATAAGAACCTTCAAGCTGGTGATGATTTAGTTTGGTGCAAAGTGTTATTCTTGCTCCTATATAAGTAACAGTATGAAAAGAGAATGGGCAAAAGGCTTTGATTTCCAAATCACTTCAAAAGACTGAAAAATAAAACCAGTTGGAGGATTTGTGTTTCCCTTATGGCTCAGCTTTCTAATCCAGAATTGTGATATCTGAGAGATGTCATAAAGCAAAGTCCTCTATCAGGCTGCATATATGCATCTGGATGCATTCCTGTGTGACCTGCCCTAGGAGATCCTGTTAGGGCTGGACCTGGTGATCTTTAGAGGTCCCTTCCAAGCCCTAATGTTCTGTGATTCCATGGTATTCTGGAGTGCATTAAAAAGAATGTGACCAGCAGGTTGAGGAAGGTTGTCATCCCCCTCCGCCCTGGTGAGGCCACATCTTGGGTACTGAGCTTCAGGCAGCTCACAGAATCATTGAATCAATCACAGCACATCAGGGGTTAGAAGGGACCTCAGAAGATCATCCAGTCCTATCCCCATGCCACAGCAAGATCACCTAGAGCAGATCATACTGGAATGCATCCAGATGGTTCTTGAGAATCTCCAGAGAGGGAGACTCCACAACCTTCCTGGGCAGCCTGTTCCAGTGCTTTGTCACCCTCACAGTGAAAAAATTCTTCCTCAGGTTCATATGGAACCTTCTATGCCAGTTCTGGGCTCCCCAGTTCAAGAGAGACAGGGAACTACTGAGAAGAGAAGGCTCAGGGGTGACCTCGTTGCTGTCTACAAGTACCTGAAGGGAGGCTGTGGCCAAGTGGGGTTGGTCTCTTCTGCCAGGCAACCAGCCACAGAACAAGAGGACACAATCTCAAGTTGTGCCAGGAGAGGTCCAGGCTGGATGTTAGGAGGAAGTTCTTCCCAGGGAGAGTGATTGGCATTGGAATGGGCTGCCCAGGGAGGTGGTGGAGTTGCTGTCCCTGGAGGTATCAAAGAAAAGCCTGGATGAGGCACTTAGTGCCATGGTCTGGTTGCTTGGCTAGGGCTGGGTGCTAGGTTGGGCTGGATGACCTCGGAGGTCTCTTCCAACCTGCTTGATTCTATGACTCTATGAGTCTATAAAGATGCTGATGGGAGTGGAGCATCTCTCTTATCAGGAGAGGCTCAGGATATGCAACCATTTAGCCTAGAGAAGATCAGCCTGAGAGGGGATCTTCTCAGCTGCTCAGCAAGACTTAAAGGGTGGAGATGATGGGGATGGGCTCTTTTCAGTGATGCCCTGGAGAAGGGGCAGTGGGCACAAACTAGAACACAGCAGGTTTCACTCGAACCTAAGGAAGAACTTCTTTGGTGTGAGGGTGCTGAAACCCTGGAGCAAGCTGCCCAGAGAGGTTTGGGTGTCTCTTCTTCAGAGAGATTCCAAACCTGCCTGGACACCGTGATCCTGGGCAGCCTGCTTTGGGTACCCCTCCTTTAGCAGAGGGGTTGGACTGGATGACCTGCAGAGGTCCTTTCTGATCTCCAGCACTGTGTGATTCTGAAACAGGGCAGTCAGAGTCAGTCCTGCAGCAGTGCAGTGCCTGAGCTGCTGAACGCCTGCGTTTTTCAAAGCAGTGTTAATCTGAGGCAATGAGTTCTGAATAATGTTTATTAACTATGTTTTAATGACTTGTCAGTTTTCTAAAACACATGCTGGAGTATTTTAGAAATCACTTAGTAAATGTAGTTTTAATTCTTTTCCCATATTCATGGGCTGCTACTTGCTTATAAAAAAGAAAAAGGGAGGGGAGGGGGGGAGAAAAAGAGATTAGAAGGTTCAGATTTAGAGCAGCAAATTGCTGTGCTAATCTGCAGGTGTTTCTCTTCTCGATATGGCCACTAATGTCTAATCTTGGCCACACAGACCCAGTCATTGTGCTTTTTCCATTAGAGCTGCAATGAACTGTGTGCCAGGGACTTGAACTCTGGTGAGCAAGCTGCTCCCAGCTTCCAAGCTTTCATATGAAAATGTACTCTGTGTGTTCTAAAGAATAAGGTTAAGAAAAGAACCTGCTAAGTTCATGCAGAAGTTGGAGGGTTCACATCACCAGCCCTGGTAGTGCCATCGAACCTCTGGGTAGTGTGGTGGCTAGTGCTGGCCACGGGCAAGAAGTTTGTGCCACGAAGAATTTTTAAGCCTTTTAATTTATTTCCATTTCTCAGGAGGAAAACAAAACAAAACAAAACAAAACAAAAAACAACCTCAGGAATTATTATTATTAATTTTTTTTTTTTTGCCTACAAAATGTTATGGAGAAAAGCTATGGAGAGCATCTTCCTTGCTGGATGCTGTCTTCAGCGTGGGGAGTTCTGAGCTTGGATTTGACCCCGGACCTCCTGCCAGCTGCAGGCATGTGACTATCATGCTCCGGGTGAGTCTGGACTGACTTCCTTCCTCTTTCCCTCTTCTGTCCAAAAGCATCTCAGGCTCACAAAAGCCAAAGAAATGAGGCTGGACTGGCTGAGCTTGGAGGTCTCTTCCAAGCTGGTTGATTCTATGATTCTAAATGAACCCATCAATGCCATTTTTATGAGAAGCAGCTGTCTCTTGGTTGTGATGTTTTGGGTGTTACCCCCTCCCCCAACCTTGACTTAAGAAAAATCACCCAGACTAGGCTCAGTCGACCTGGAAATTGACTGAAGGTTTATCTTTTCAGCTTAGCACAATATACAAGCAGATAGTTACAATATTTACAGCTACAGACAGAAATACACAAGCTAAAAAGTAACACAGAAACACAACAGCCCTCCCAGAAACCTGAGTCCACAGGAGGGGCTCCCAACCACCCTTCCACCTTCTCCCCACCCTTCCACCTTACCCCAGACCTTGCTTTATGTTCAGGGTGAGTTTGGAGGGTCAGCCAGAAGGGTTAGGAAGCAGAAGGATTAGTCACACAGACCGCAGGTTGGGTTAGAGAGAAGTGCAGCCCCAGAGGCAGAGAGCAAACAACTGCCTTATCTGTCTGTGTTCTTGTTCTTATCCATCTCAGCAAGCCTATGAGTGCAGCAGCCATCACCATTGTTTCCTTTTCACAGCCTAGCATCTAATTCTTCTCACCAAAGCATCCCAGCTAGGCTCAGACTAGCACACTGGTGAAAGATTCCACACTGTTATGATTCTTTGATAACTGAAGTTGTGCTGAGCTTTTGTTTTGCTGGGGATTGTAACGGTCCTGAGTGGTCTGAGACCTCAGTGGTGTGCTGTGCCCTTTGGGATGATTTGGGAGTTCCCCACCCTGCCACTCTTAGGAAATCACCCAGCCTAGATTCAGCCAGCTGGAAGTTGAGGACTGAAGCTTTCTATTCACAGCTTAGCACAACATACAAGCAGATAGCTACAATATAGTACAACTATTTACAGCTATAGACAGAAATGCACAAGTTAGAAGTAGTACAGAAGCACAGAGTCCCCAGGAGGGGCTCCCAACCACCCTTCTACCTTCTTTCCACCCCCTCTACCTTATCCCAGAGTATGTTTTATGTGTAGGGTGAGTTTGGAGAATGGGCAAGGGGGTTAGAAGCAGAATTATTTGGGTTACACAGCAGAAGTGCAGGGAGAAAAGCACAGACACTGACTCTGGCAGCTAGAGACTACAGACTCTCACACACTGTCTTATCTATGTTTGTGTCCTTGCTTTTATACATCTCAGCAAGCCTAGGAGAGAAGTAGACATCGGCTTTGTTTCCTTGTCACAGCCTAGCATCTAATTTTTCTCATGAAAGTATTCCAACTAGCCTCAAACTATCATAGCCTTCCATGACTTACTGTCCTTCTGGAAGCATGCAGCTCAGTGGTTTTGGTCCAGAGTTCTGCAGTCAGACATGGTCCTTAAAGGTTTTTAAGGTATGGAATGGGGCATTGCTCTTGAGCAAGAGGACACTTACTGAAAATCCTCACCTAGAGGTGAGGAGCACCTCTGCACAGCTCTTTCTCAGCTGTTTCTGAGCATGGAAGTTTTGATGACTGCCCTTCTTCTGAGGGTGTTCTGTTACCTGAGCTTTGCTTCTCTATATTCCTGCATCACACCCAGAATTTCAGTGTTTCTACAGCCCAGTGACCATGCAGACCTCTTCAGCCTACTCAGAGTTCCCCTCAGAACAACCTTTTCTACCTTTGGCTCTACAGTCTACATTTTTTGTAGTCTTCCATAGAATCATAAAATCAACCAGGTTGGAAGCGACCTGCAAGCTCATCCAGTCCAATCTAGCACCCATCACTGTCCAATCAACCAGACCATGGCACTAAGTGCCCCAGCCAGGCTTTGCTTCAACACCTCCAGTGACAACAACTCCACCACCTCCCTGGGCAGCCCATTCCAATGCCAATCACTCCCTCTGGGAAGAACTTCCTCCTGACATCCAGAAAATCTGGTAATTTGCTGGTCATCTTTCATTTTAATCATTTTGAGAATTCCCTAGTTTTGATCCTTTCTGGGGAACTTCATTCTCTTGATCCTCAAATAAGGGGATGGAATTTATACTTTGAAAGCAGTGGCCATTTGACCACAGACTTTAGAGACCAAGAGGCTGTAGCCAGGTGGGGTTGGTCTCTTCTGCCAGGCAACCAGCATCAACCAGCATCAGAACAAGGGGACACAGTCTCAAGCTGTGGACAGCAAGTATAGGCTGGATGTTAGGGGGAGGTTCTTGACAGCAAGAGTGATTGGCATTGGAATGGGCTGCCCAGGGAGGTGGTGGAGTCACCATCCCTGGAGGTGTTCAAAAGGAGACTGGATGAGACACTGAGTGCCATGGTTTAGCTAATTGGAAGGTGCTGGGTGGTAGGCTGGACTCAATGATCTTGAAGTTCTTTGCCAGCCTGGTTAAATCTGTGTGATTCTGTGATCTTGAGTCCTCTGGTTTCAGGTTTTCTCCTTGGACCCAGGGGCCATTGTGTAAATTTAGGGTGTGGAGGGCACTAAAAGAAATGACCATCCCTCTCCAGAGCAGACATCAAAGGAAATCCCACATTTCCTACAGCTTTTTTACTCTCCTTTCTATTCCTAGTCCTTACTACTGTTTTCCTCTCATCATTTTTTTTCCATGCTGCTGTTCCATTTTCTTTTTTGCCCACTTTTGATTTCTCTATTAAGTTTAATTAGGCTCCTGAGCTTGATCACCAGGTGGGTTTTCCCCAAGCTTCCACAGCAACGCTTTCCACCAGCAGCAGGCTTGCAAGGGAATTTTGTTAAGCTGCAGATAGGAGATAGGAGCTTAATGTTATCGGATCCAAAGTGCCTCCTTGAGAAGTGTTTTTTTCCTAGCTGGTGAATTTGCCAGGAAACATTATATAATTAATTATTTTTCAGCAGGCAGGCTCATTGGTGGAGGTACCAGAGGGCAAATGAGAGAAGAGGGATGTGGTGGTAGCCAGGGGAGCCATTCATACCTCTGAAGTGAACCAAGGGCTTGTGTATTTTGGGAAATTATCTCTGCATCTCCCAACTGAGAAAGATGCAGTATGGGGGGAGGAGAGGAATAGAAAGAATCATTAAAAAAGAAACTTAAAAATAGCTCTGGATTGACTTCTGGAGAAGTTCAACCCTTGGAAAGAAGATTGGCATGCACCTGTCGGGCTTTTTGTGCCTGGCTTTCCTGGGCAGGTGCTTACAATGTAAGCTCTTCCTGTACCTAAACTCAAGTAGAATAGAATAGAATAGAATAGAATCAACCAGGTTGGAACAGACCTCCAAGCTCATCCAGTCCAACCTAGCACCCAGCCCCAGCCAAGCAACCAGACCATGGCACTAAGTGCCTCATCCAGGCTTTTCTTCAACACCTCCAGGGATGGTGACTCCACCACCTCCCTGGGCAGCCCATTCCAATGCCAATCACTCTGTCTGTGAAGAACTTCCTCCTAACATCCAGCCTCGGCACAACTTGAGGCTGTGTCCCCTTGTTCTGTTGCTGGTTGTCTGGCAGAAGAGACCAACCCCATCTGGCTACAGCCTCCCTTCAGGTAGTTCATAAAGTAGCATAAAAGTAGCATAAAATATGAAGCTGTTGGGCTGCACTTGCAATTTTCCCAGCCTTTACTTTGTGATCATTTGCATAGTCAGAATCTGCCTTGGGTTTTCTTGTTTGTATTCTTCTTCTCAATCTACTTTTACCTGAAGAAGGGCTTAGTTCTGAGAGCACAAAGTAAGCATTTTCTCTGCAGTTGACTGTAATCCTACCAAAAAGAATTAGCACTTAGAGCAGAAAACCTCCTTTGGCTCCTACAGGGCATTAGAACATCTCAGGTACTGGCTGCTGGTTTAATAAAAGGATAGGATTTCCATTTACTTCAGGCAGGCTTAATGTATTGTTCTTGTAGTGAGACAGTCAGAATGAGTCAGGAGCCAAAGAATACACTTTATAGACACAAATAATCGTAAATTCAGAATGTCACCTTTAGGCAGAGGCATTTTTATTATTGTTAGTGGAGCTGCTGAGTAGGTTTGATGTTTTATTCTCTTGAGTACTAAATGTTCCAGAGTACCACAGCCCTATCTTTATCAGGCTCACGAGGAGGGAGCACGGCCAAACTTGCTTCCTATACTTCTCTATGATTGATAGCAGATGGCATGCTTTAAAATAAACCTATCCATTAGCAGTCCTCAGTGTTTTTACTCAAGGCATTTACAACTGTCTCCACCAGAAAACACATTCGCTGCACCGGCGAGTTTCAGTCGGCAGCAGCTGTACAGGTGCAAATCTTTCATTAACTCTTAAACCCTGCTGAAAGAAATGCTCTGCTGAGCTTTATTTCGAGTGGAGAGGTTGTGCTGCAGAGCAGGAGTGGATTCCATTCTCCCTCTGCTCTGTGGCAGAGGTGTGTGTTAATAAATGGATATTCAAATAAGGCTTTGAGGAGGGGGGGTTGAGTTGATCATTTTTTTTCCCCCTAGACCACTGCAAATTTTTATTGATACATTTTTTATTGATTCGTTTTTATTTTATGCTTTCAGATTTCCACATTCTTTATGGGTTTGGATCTTTCACATTTTGGATCTTAACGTTTTGGATCTTGTATTATTTTGGGTCTTTTCTCTTCTGCATCTTTTCTCTTTTGGTTCTTAATATTTTGGTTGTCAATATTTTGGATCTTGTATTCTTTTGGACCTTTTCTCTTTTGGATCTTTTTTCTCTTTTGGATCTTTTCTCTTTTGGTTCTTAATATTTTGGTTGTCAATATTTTGGATCTTGTATTCTTTTGGACCTTTTCTCTTTTGGATCTTTTTTCTTTTGGACCTTTTCTCTTTTGGATATCTTTTCTCTTTTGGATATCTTTTCTCTTTTGGATCTTTTTTCTCTTTTGGATCTTTTTTCTCTTTTGGATCTTTTTTCTCTTTTGGATCTTTTTTCTCTTTTGGATCTTTTTTCTCTTTTGGATCTTTTTTCTCTTTTGGATCTTCTCTTTTGGATCTTTTTTCTCTTTTGGATCTTTTTTCTCTTTTGGATCTTTTTTTCTCTTTTGGATCTTTTCTCTTTTGGATCTTTTTTCTCTTTTGGATCTTTTTTCTCTTTTGGATCTTTTTTCTCTTTTGGCTCTTTTCTCTTTTGGGTCTTTTTTCTCTTTTGGGTCTTTTATCTTTTCGATCTTTTCTCTTTTGGATCTTAATATTTTGAATCTTATGTATTTTGGATCTTTTATATGTCAGATCATAATATTTTGGATCTTTTATCTTTTGGATCATAATATTTTGGATCTTTCATTTTGAGTCTTTTATATTCTGGATCTAATCTTTTGGATTTAATATTATGGATCCTGTATTATTTTGGATCTCAATTTTTTGGATCTTAATATGTTGGATCTGATATTTTGGATCTTTTATATTTTGTATCTTTTATATTTTGGGTCCTGTATTATTTTGGATCTCAATCTTTTGGATATTTTATCATTTGGATCTTAATATTTTGGATCTACTATTTTGGATCTGATATATTTTGGATCTTTTATATTTTGGATCCTGTATTATTTTGGATCTCAAACTTTTGTCTATTTTATCTTTTGGATATTAATATTTTGGATCTACTATTTTGGATCTACTATTTTGGATCTTTTGTATTTTGGATCTTTTGTATTTTGGATCTTTTGTATTTTGGATCTTTTGTATTTTGGATCTTTTGTATTTTGGATCTTGTATTTTGGATCTTTTGTATTTTGGATCTTGTATTTTGGATCCTGTGTAATTTTGGGTCTCAATTTTTTGGATCTTTTATCTTTTGGATCTTTTACCTTTTGGACCTTTTACCATTTGGACCTTTTACCATTTGGACCTTTTACCTTTTGGACCTTTTACCTTTTGGACCTTTTACCTTTTGGACCTTTTACCTTTTGGATCTTATCTATTTTAGATCTTTTATATTTTGAATCTTTTATCTTTGGATCTTTATATTTTGGATCTACTATTTGGGATCTACTATTTTGAGTTCTATATAATTTTGGATCTTTTATATTCTTTGGATCTTGTATTTTAGATCTTATATAGTTTTTGGTTCTTATATTCTTTTAGATCTCTATATTTTGGATCTTTTATCTTTTGGATCATAATATTTTGGATCTTTTATTTTGAATCTTTTATCTTTTGGATCTTATACATTTTGGGCCTTTTATTCTTTTGGATCTTATCTATTTTGGATCTTACCTATTTTGATCTTATCTAGTTTGGACCTTATCTATTTTGGATCTTATCTATTTTGGATCTTAGCTATTTTGGATCTTAGCTATTTTGGATCTTAGCTATTTTGGATCTTATCTATTTTGGATCTTATGTTTTTGATCTTATCTAGTTTGGATCTTAGCTATTTTGGATCTTATCTATTTTGGATCTTATGTTTTTATTCGTATCTTTCCATGAGGTAAATGTGGCTCCTCATAGGTGTGTACTCCAATTAGGTCACATATCTACACTGATGGAATGGTAGTTCAGGGCTGGAATTCATGGGGGACAGAAGCCACCTTTCCCTGTCCCTGTTGCTTCACCCAGAGCAGCAACATTTGCCACAATCCAACAGAGAAGAGGCTGCATTTATGCCCCTGTTTTTCTCTCTAGTCCCTTCCAGCTTCTGTCATTCTGGGATTTTATGGTTGGAGAGATGCAGGGACACACCCTCACATTCCACACACTTACACATACTCAGTCAGATTCTCAACTCATTGCTGGCAAGTTACTCCATAAATAAATTCCTAAATCCTGTCCCTATATTCCATTTATTTTGCCTAGAGCTGGATGATCCTTGAGGTCCCTTCCAACCTAAACCATTCTATGATTTCTATGCAGTAATCATAAAGGATGTTAAAATCTACCCTACAGCCTATCCAAAACAATGAACTCCCAAGCACTTCCTCAAACATTGCTACACTAGCAGCTAGAGCTTAAAATATTAGTAGCAAATCTTTAATATTAGCATTAAGCATTAATATTAGACAAGATCTTAAAATATTAGAGTGAGATAAAACAGTATTAGCAGGGGTATAGGAGTCATTAAGCAGGAGAAGCACCACTGACTAAATGGCTGCTGAAACTTTAACATGCAAACCAGTGTAGATGATAGGAACTTCACAGAGGCAAGAGGATCCTTTCATTTAAAAGGAGGTTGGAGAGAGGAAGGTTAGGGATTTGAAAGCTGGTAAATAAAACAACACAGCAGGGAAAAGTTGTGTAGAATGTGCCATCTCGTTAGTGGCCACCCTGTCCTCTGTTATTTTTCTTAAGCTGGGAAGATAAAACAAGAAGACAGGCAATATTCTGCCACAAATGAATGGAAATTGGGGCATCCTTTCTTTTTTGTGCTATAAATCCAAAGTAGCAGGAGAAAAAATACAAATGTGCTCTCAGAGCTGTAAGTCCACACAGGGTAATGGAGGTGCTAAAGCGATTCAGCATGATGGACTGCGGCTCCTATGCCCTTTTGGTGACACAGGGAGTAATGCTGAGGGAACTTGAACTTGATGCCATTGTGGTGGGGGTTACTGCCTAGCCAGGGAGCAGTCCTGCAGTGGGACAGCTCCTGAGCAGGATCTGGAGCTGTGCTGGTAGTGGGGATGAGCCCTTGTTATGGCTCATGGCAGTGGGGATGAGCCCTTGTTATGGCTCATGGCAGTGGGGATGAGCCCCTGTTATGGCTCATGCAGTGGGGCTGAGCCCCTGTTATGGCTCATGGCAGTGGGGCTGAGCCCCTGTTATGGCTCATGCAGTTGGGATGAGCCCCTGTTATGGCTCATGCAGTGGAGATAAGCTCCTGTTATGGCTCCATGGCAGTGGAGCTGAGCCCCTGTTATGGCTCATGGCAGCTTTACCCTGTAAATACCTGGAGGATTTGCTGCTAAATGAAATGGGAGGAGAAAAAAAACAAGGCCAGCTGTAGACATAAGAAGTTTAAGAGCATCAGTGCTTGCTTCTAGCTAATCACTCCTGATGACTCCTGTAAGCAGGCGAGGCTAGTCGTGCCTGTTAATTATTCAAAGCCCCGCACTGGTTTCATAGCTGAGTGGTGTAAGAGGATGTGCAGTGTCCCCATTTCTCAGCCTGGCTGGGGGAGTGGCACAGCACAGGCTTGACTGAGTGACACCTCGTTTTTCAGACAAGACAGTTGAGGTCGGGAGAGGCTTTCTTGACCCCAGTCCTGAGCCACCCTGAAACCTCCTCTGTTTCTAAAGGATCTGATGAGCTGCGTGCAGGGCAGGCTTCAGCAGGATTATTTTGGATCTTAAAACAACTTCTTTTGAGGGATCAGGGCTACATACTTGCATATGGATTAATAATCCAAAAGATGTGAGGTTAGAGTCATGGCTTGGCTGAGCACACTATCTCCTGGCTAAAGCACTGGCTGGACAGGAGGGCTCTAGAGAGTGGTGGTCAGTGGAGTTAAATCCAGTTGGCAACTGGACACCAGTGGTACTCCTCAGGGAACTGTGTTGGGACCACTTCTTTTTATCATCTTTACAGATGGCCTTGATTCAAGCATAGAAAGTGTCATCAGCAAGTTTGCAGATGATGCCAAGTTAGGTGCAGTGTTGATTTGAATGAGGGTAGAGAGGCTCTGCAGAGGGACTCGGATAGGCTGGATCAATGGGCCGACATTAATGGAATGAGCTTCAACAAGGCCGAATGCCAGGTCCTGCACTTGGGTCACAACAACCCCAAGCAACACTACAGGCTTGGGGCAGTGTGGCTGGAGAGTGGTCAGGCACTGGAATGAGCTGCCCAGGGATGTGATGGAGTCACCAACCCTGGATGTGTCTAAGGGTCATTTGGATGTGGTGCTTAGGGCTAAGGTTTAAGGTGACTCTTGTAGAGTAGGGTTCTAGGTTGGACTTGGTGATGCTGAGGGGCTTTGCTGATCTGGATCTTTCTGAGATTCTGTGATTAGTGCTTCACCACAGGAGGAAGCAGAGGGAAAATCACACACCTCAAGGCTGACAACATGCCCACCACAGCAGCCTGCCCGAACACCACAGTTTCAAGGTTGAAAATGTTTTCCCTGTTTCATGTTGTCATTAAGGTGCAGAGCTGAAGAGGGGTGGAAGAGGGGTTTAGGTACTTATTCTTTCTGTTGTTTGCTGTCCCAAAGAAATTGCCAAAGCATTACAGTGCACCACACAGTATGATGTAAATATTATCATATTCCAGGGAAAAAAATCTACTTGGATAGAGTTATCTCAGATCTGTTCTGGAGACAACCTTTGATACTGAACTGACATTTGAAACAGGTGTCTGACTATCACAGAAGCACAGAATGATTCAAACTGGAAGGAACCTTTCAAGGTCATCCAGTCAAACTCCCTGCAGCCAGCAGGGATATCTGCAACCAGATTGGGTTGCTCAGAGCCCCACACAACCTGTCCTGGAATGGTTCCAGGGATGGGACATCTACAACCTCTCTGGGCAACCTGGGCCATTGTTTCACCTGTTTTTCTGATGCTAGTTTTTGGACAATAATACTCCAGAATTTAACTACAGCGAATCAAACCAATTAAAGCTGCACTGTTGACAATGTTCTCAATTTAAAAAGCATCTTGATTAGATTTATTAGCTAAAATTATTGACCTAATTATTTACTTTGTCTGATCTAAGAGTTAAATATTACTGTTGATTGTTGAAGTTGTTTTCAGAACAGAAAACAACCTGAACATGAAGCCTAAAGTTCCAGCAGTCTCCTTTTAGTTTAAAACCACCACCTCTGGACTTGTCACAGCAGACCCTGTTAAAAAGTCTCTCTCCATCTTTCTTCTAAGTGCTGAAAAGCCACAAGACAGTCTCCCTTCTAACATCTTTCAACCTCATTATAATCAAGAGTATATATTTCATTACAACTTGTGGGATTGATGATGGATTTGTCTTTGTGTTAGTCTGCCTTTTGGCTTGGTGTCCAGAAGTGCTCACATCCACCCAGACAGGTCCTTGACCTTGAAGAAGGGCACCTAAAACATTTGGTCCACTGGTATTATAGGGGCAAAATCTACCTAATCTACCTAGCTCATTCCTGATGTGCTTAACAACCTCATGAGGGGGAAAAGATAGCTCTGCATAAAATGTCTGTGCATGAAACAACTTCTACAACATGAGGGATCTGAGGTGTTTGGCTGCCACTGATCTCACTGTAGTTATTTCCATCAGTCAGGTTGCATAGGTGACTAAATATCTACAGACATTGGCACATATGTTCCTCCTGAAAGGCAGGGAGAAGTTCACTTATTCCCTGGAAGTGTTGAAGAAAAGCGTGGGTGAGGCACTTAGTGCCATGGTCTGGTTGCTTGGCTAGGGCTGGGTGCTAGGTTGGACTGGATGAGCTTGGAGGTCTCTTCCAACCTGCTTGATTCTGTGGCTGGGGCACTTAGTGCCGTGGTCTGGTTGATTGTCTAGGGCTGGGTGCTAGGTTGGACTGGATGAGCTTGGAGGTCTCTTCCAACCTGCTTGATTCTGTGGCTGGGGCACTTAGTGCCATGGTCTGGTTGCTTGCCTAGGGCTGGGTGCTAGGTTGGACTGGCTGAGCTTGGAGATCTCTTCCAACCTGCTTGATTCTATGATTCAAACCAAGCAACTGTTAGAGAAGATTAAAAGAAGTTTCCCGATGGATCAGCATCCTTGAGATTAAACATTCCCATATGTAGGCTGACATTTTCAAATGTAAGTCTTGTGAAAGATAAGAAGGAAATGGCAAGAAATGCAACCTTAAATATTTTGAAGCATGACTTCCTGGATTATGTGGCAGTTGGCAAAACTTTCCGGGGAAAGATGCACGCCTCAAAATCCACCTAAAACTTTCCTCCTGTGGCTCACTGCTTTCGCCCTCAAAATCTTCCACACCTTTGGAGAGGAGTCACAGGATCCCTTCGCCCTCGCTGCGCATCTCAGGGCCAGCTGGTTTAGATCAATGGCTCAGAACGGAACAGTTTAGCAGTTGGAGAGCACTGTCAGGAAAGATTTGTTGTAAGGAAGGCGAAACCGTGAAGTAAAATTGAGCTTCTCTCCCCGTTTGGATGGGAACTGAGCTTGGCTGGGAATCCCAAGGGGATGAGCACAGTGGCCTCTCATGTGGTGAAAAAACAAACAGATGACAGGACTCTGCAGCACTCAAGCAAACACTGCTTCCAAGAAATAGTCTGATCATTGCTTGCAGGACTCAACAAAAAGAAGCTAATTCTTGAAGAAAGGAAGGTGACCTCTTCAGTAGGGCAAAGGGAGATGGGATAAGCTGCTACCAAAGTCCTTGCTGGCTCAGGGAGAGCCCACAGTTTGCATGGGGTAAAGGTGTGACACACACAAGTCTTAGCCAAGCAGCTGGACTTTATTTTCCGGTGTTGTTCAGAATCAGGAATGATTAACACACTTGTGGTGGTGAGTGTCAGTGTTTCCTGGCTGTGAGAGCTTTGCTAATGGTCCATCTTCTTTTTATTTCTGAAAGCTCAATGCAAATAGAATCAGAGCATCATAGAATGGTTTGGGTTGGAAGGGACCTTTAAAGGTCATCTGTCCCCGTGGTCACCAGGGACATCTCAAGCTACATCAGGTTGCTGAGATCCCCATCAAGCCTGACCTTGTATGTCTCCAGGGATGGGGCCTCCCACATTTTCCTGGGCAGTCTTTCAGTGTTCCACCACCCTCATAGCAAAAAGCTTCTTCCTAACATCCAAAGTAAGTCAGCATCACTCCTGGTAATGCCATGGACTACACGCATTCAGCTGCTAATTCTCCCAGGCAGCCAGCAACAGAACAAGGGGACACAGTCTCAAATTGTGCTGAGGGAGGTCTGGGCTGGATATTAGGAGGAAGCTGTTGGCAGAGAGAGTGATTGGCATTGGAATGGGCTGCCCAGGGAGCTGGTGGAGTCGCTGTCCCTGGAGGTGTTCAAGAATAAACTGGATGAGACACTTAGTGTGTGCTAGTTTGAGCCTAGCTGGAGTGTTTTGGTGAGTAGAATTAGATTACAGGCTGTGAAAAGGAAATGATGGTGGTGTCTACTGCACTCATAGGCTTGCTGAGATCTGTAAGAACAAGAACATAAATATAGATAACAGATTTGCTCTCTGGGCTCTGTGGGCTGCACTTCTCTCTCTAACCTGACCTGCCGCCTGTGTGACTAATCCATCTGCTTCCTAACCCCCCTGCCCGACCCTCCAATCTTCCTTGGGCATAAGGCAACGTCTTGGGTAAGGTAGAGGAGTGGGAGGAAGGTGGAAGGGTGTTTGAGAGCCCCTCTTGGGGACTCATGTTTCTGGGGGAGCTGTTGTGTTTCTGTATTACTTTTAACTTGTATATTTATGCCTATAGCTGTAGATATTGTAACTATCTGCTTATATATTGTGCTCAGATGTAAATATAAAGCTTCATTCAATTCCCAGAGCCACTGAGTCTAGTCTGGGTGGTTTCCCAAAGTGTGGGGGGGTAGGGAACACCCAAACCATCACATAGTGCCATGGTCTAGTTGATTGGATAGGGCTGGGTGCTAGGTTGGACTGGATGAGCTTGGAGGTCTCTTCCAACCTGCTTGATTTTATTCTATTCTATTCTAAAGCAGAGGTGGCTCTTTATGGTGCCCAGATGGGACAAATCCAACCTCCCAACTCAATTCAGTATGTTTATCCCTCTTCCTAGATCCTTACAGCAGAAATATAGACATATACTTCCCCCACCCCCACCCCCCTCCTTTTTCCAGACAGCTTTGTTTTGTTTTGTGTCCCACGATGGCCTGTTCGTATGCTGAGCTGGAGCTCTGCTTGGCAACGTCATTTGGTCTAACCATATTGCAGTGTGGTACCTGTTTGGAAACGAGAAATGCTCCTAGTAAGGACCATGTCCTCGCACCACCTTCATTCCTTTGTCCTGCTTATCCACTCCTGGGCACATCATCTGCTTTTTGCTTGCCTCATAGTTTGTTCGGGGAGGTTTTTGCAGAGCGGTGCCTTTGCCTCCTTGCCTCTCTCCGTATCCTCTGTGCTGGATGCGTTTGCATTGTGTGGTGTTTTCCTCTTCAGTTATTGCAAACAAATCTGGTCTCTGCCATTTGTTTACTCTTATACTCTGTCTTTATGCCTTGGTATGCATTTTTAATTAGATGTGCTTCAGTTCTTTCACTGCTTGTTAACACTTTCGGATGGGAAGTGCGGTCTCCACCAGCCCTGCAAGGGCGAGGAAATTTGGATTTCTTTCTCCTACCCATGGCTATCATTTGACACAGAGATTTGCTCCCTAGCTGACCTGTCTGAAGAATCCCTATGCTCTCATCGTGAACTTCTAAGGTTGTTACCCTACACAGCTGGGATAATCCGAGGGCACTTATTCTGCTTAAAAATACTCTGCATACAGTGAAGCAGTGTTTTGGCTATTTGTCTGGGCTGTTTCCGGACTTCAGCGGCACCACTTTGGATGCCTGACATGGAGAAGTCCTGGACAAAGCCCACAGTGTGTGCAGATCAACTGCCTGCATTGTGAAAAGTCCTTCTGCACACGCAGAGCGGGTCCTGGAGATCAGGAATGTGCCGAGTTAGCCGTGAATGTGCTGGCCATCAGTCCTGTGAATGGAGGATGGATGTGTCTGGAGGCAAACCCTGCAGTCCTAAACACACCACAAAAAGGGCATCTTTCCTGAGTGCCAGGATTGTTGAGGCATGAATTTATTCTTTTTATTTCTTTTTTCCATAGTGTGAACCTATTTATGCTTCCACTCCTTTCTTCTGCCTCTAGGTCTGACTAGAGGGGAAAGACTTCACCCTTTCTAGCTCCTTTCTACACCATTGGCTTTCCGAAGATGATCTGGAAAACAGCGTGGGGAAATCTGACCCTGCTCCACCCTTTCCTTCCAGTTTGGCCACCCTGCTGCAGCACTTGCTCACCTTGCACTCTCACCCCTGTGTTGCCAGAACGTGTATGCTCCCCAGGGTTTCTGTTCTAGTTTAGAGCTTTCTGGAGAACCAAAGCCCAACAGAGCAAAATTAAATATATGACTACCCCCCCTCTTCCCTCTTTGAAAAGAATTAGGTAGAAAGAGTGGAAAGGGGTAAAGCGCCCAAAGAAAACAGTCTAGCACTGATTTTGGAAGTTAAAAGTAACTGCATCTAGCTTTGGAGCCCCTATTACAAGAGGGATCTGGAGCCCCTATTACAAGAGGGATGTGGAGGTGCTGGAGTGTGTCCAGAGAAGGGACACGAGGATGCTCAGAGGGTTGCAGCAGCTCTGCTATGAAGACAGACTGAAAGAGTTAGGGCTGTACAGTCTGGAGAAGAGGAGGCTCCCAGGTGACCTTCTTGTGGCCTTTCAGTATCTGAAGTGGCCTACAAAAAGGCTGGGGAGGGACTTTTTAGGCTCTCGGGGAGTGACAGGACTGGGGGGAATGGAGCAAAGCTGGAGGTGAGGAGATTCAGAATGAATGTGAGGAGGAAGTTGTCGAACATGAGAGTGATGAGAGGCTGGAATGGGTTGCCCAGGGAGGCAGCTGAGGCCCCATCACTGAAGGTGTTTAAGCATGGGGCTGTGGCCAGCCTGATCTAGCATAGTATGTCCCTGGCCATGGCAGGGAGGTTGGAACTAGATGATCCCTGTGGTCCCTTCCAACCCCGGCTCAGTCTATGATTGTACGATTCAACAGTAAACAAAGGGTATTTAAGGTAAGGGAGTTTACAGAGGTATTAAGGGAAGGGAAAACAGGTATAAAACGTGTACAAAACTGGATGAATGCCAATAGATGGAGGCAGATTCAGGAGGTAGCTGGTCCACCACATGGTTGACTGGCCTTCTGGCAAAGCTGTAGCAGCTGGAGGAGTAAGGGTGTTGTCCTTCAGGCGAGGCAAGCAGAGAGAGAGCGAGTGAGCGAGCAGGAAGTTCACCTGCTGTTATAGCCTTGCAGACAGGAAGCAGGAGAGGGCTAACCTGTGCACCTGGATCAGGTGCCAACTACCCCTCAGGAGGAGCCAAGGGGGACCTGGAGTCAGGTTCCAGACTACCTTCAGTCACTTAGAGGCTCAACCTGTAACACTTTCATAATCTGTAAAGCTAAAATGTGACTAAAATGACTCTTCTCACCTTGGTCACTCTACTAGGACTCTGTTCCCTGAGGACAAGGCTGTCAAAGGTCAGTACCCACTTCAGCATGCACAGGGATTGATATCTGCTGAAGCCAGTGCTCCTCTCATTTGCCAGTGTTCCATTTCATGGTGAGGAGCCAAGAAACATTTTGCCTCCCTTCCAAGAAGAAGAAGGGGGAGGAAAAAAAAAGGGGGGGGGGAGGGGGGGAAGGAGGAAAAAAAGTCTTGTCTCCACAGCTAGTCCCACCAGGAGGGCATTGTGTTTGGCCTCTGCTCTACTTTCTGTGATAAATTTGTGTGGCATGATGTTTATCTTGGCTGGGGCAGCAGTTGGCACACCGGCACCAGGGCTGGCTCCTTCACTAGGGGATGGGGCAGGGCAGAGGACTTCCCAGCACCCAGCAGCATGTGGAACTGAGACGGTCGGTCCCTGGTCCCCCAGGAAAATTCAGGAGGTGAAGCTTTCTCCTCAAGGATTTGTGGTGCTGGCATGTTGAGGTCTGCCTTTTACACTCAAATGGTGTGACCTGGGGACAGGAGTGTGCTTGGTGGCAGGAGCAGAGAGCTCAGAGCTGAGCCTGTGAAAAGGCATCCCTCCGAGAAGCAACCGCACGTTGGCAGGGAGACGAAGTGTGCGGACTAATAGGTCTTTCCCACTTTAATTTCTACTCTAAAATGACTCTTTGTTACTGTTCTCAGCCTCAGCGCCAACCGTCCCTTACGCCACACACCAGATCTTTCTTTCTCTTCCTGCCCTTAGCTCGGTGGAGAAGCCTTTAAAGCAAACAGACACAAAACTGTGAGAAACCGAGGGAAGATATGGACTGGCCCACTCGTTAGCGCTGGAATGTGGAAACTATGAAGGCATCTTTTTTTATTACCAATGCTGGAAAGCACAGTCACTGAGTGGGCTGGAATACAATTTATACTACATGCAGTAGTTGAGAGAGAGTCAAAAAAAAACCAACCCAGCACCAAAAAACCTGCAGAAATGGGTGTAACCCTGGGCTGTGGTACAACTGGCCTCAGAGCCCCTACTTGAGATCCGTCTATCCCAGGGGGAAACCGCGGTTTGGAAGAAGAGCGTGCATTTAATTTCCCTCGGAGAACTTATTGGAGTTGGCACTCCAAGAAAGAATCTGAAGTATATTTTTTGTCATGATTAGTGGCCCCCCTCACCACTAGGTTTGATTGTGTTGGAAGAGGAAAAGTTAAATTCTTACAAAATGATGATTTACAATCTGTGATTATCCAGGTAGGGTGCGAGGCTTGCGCCAGCTTGGTCATGGGACTCCAATCTCATCCCAGCTCGTTGCTGTGAGAAAATAAAGCTGAAATGTGAAAAAGCTGAAAACACATCCTCTGATTGCTCAGGGAATTTTCTTAGTCATACTTTATCTTTCCTAGTAGTTTCAGTTATTTTGTCTCCACTAAAACCCAAAGCAAAACACTGCCCTGACACTCTCCCCTTGATTTTGGTGCCACAGAGGCCAAACTTATTTTTATCTCCTGTCGTTTTTTTTTCCCCTATGGTTATGCAAATCCTTGGAATAGGGGGCAAGGGGGAAGAGCTAATTTTAAAGCCAAGTAAGTGTCAGTGGAAGGTTTCTTCAGTTGCTCTGAGCAGGACTATCCTGGGTGCTGCTGCTGTAGAGATGTGGCTACCTCTAAAATAGCGCAGGGGTAGGTGCCAAGTGGGGAAGTTGAATAGTTTCCTTGTAGACACTTAACTTTGCCCACAGGTTTGGAGTCTCTTTCCTTAGTGCTCTGCTAAGCTTCTCTGCAAGTATAAAGCTGCGTCTTAGGAAATGCACATTAGGGGAATGTATCTCTGTGCCATCAGCTGCCGAATAAAGCATCTGAGAGGAAAGGCTCTGGTGGTGGGTGAAAGGTAGGGCTGATGCAAAGTGTCTTGGGGGAAGTATGGGGCGTCAGCGCTTCGCTGCTTCTCCCAGCGATCTTTTGCTGGTTTGGTTAGCACTTGCTGTCTTTTGAAATGTTTGATTTTCTTTTTTTCCCTTTCTATTTCATCCCCCCTTCTTTACCTGACCTGGAATTCAGTTTGACAGTGTAAATTCCGTTTTCTTTCACATTTATCCATCTTTACCCCCTCATTCCTCCTCTCCCCTAATACAACAACCTTTCCTTACATTTCTGCTCGACTCCAGTGTACAGTAGTAGATATTCAATGGATTCCCAGGCTAAAAATCCCACAGGAATAGCATTGGGATGTGCAAATGGGAGTGTGTGGGTGTAAGACCTGTAGCTACAGACTGCTTTGTATGTTCTACAAAAAGCCACTGGGGGTAATCAGAGTGTATGGCATGTCTAACAGCTTCCTACTGCCACTGCTTTTATCCAGCTTGCTGGGGCTGGGCTAGTCAATGCAATTTGTGGTCAATGTCTGGAATCACATTCGGCTCCTGTTGGCTCTTCCTTTGAGGACCATTGCAATGTTCATTACTGCAAGGAATTAACCATAGTCAGCAATCTTCTCTGAGATCTAAAGTTTCTGTTTCCAGTGAAACATCTAAACCTCTCCTTGTGTGATGTGCCAAGGGGCTGTAAGTGCATCTTTAAGCGCTGCTTAAACCAGGAGGAGTTTAAATATTCACTTAGTTTTTTCTCTCTTTTGGGGAGGCAGACATGGGGATGAGAATGTTTATAAGAACATAGTAATTTAGGTGCAAGATCCCAGGTTAGGAAAACCCAATCCATAAAACACACAGAGTAAAGGTGCTTGTGATTGTGCAACATAACAAAATTCACAGTTCATTGGGGTTAATCTCTCAGGCTGGCTGGTGAATGACTGGAAAGGAATCTGGGGGTCTTGGTTGATGAAAAGCTCAACAGGAGTCTGCAGTGTGAATGCAGCCTAGACAGCAACCCTGTGCTGGGATGCAGCAAGAGCAGTGTGGGCAGCAGGGCAAGGGAGGGGGTTCTGCCCCTTGTGCTCTCCTCAGACCCCACCTGGAGTCCTGTGTGCAGTTCTGGAGCCCCCAACTCAAGAAGGGCATTAAACTGTTGGAGCCAGTCCAGAGGAGGCCACAAAGATGTTCAGAAGGCTGCAGCAGCTCTGCTATGAGGACAGGCTGAGAGAGTTGTGGTTCTGCAACCTGAAGAAGAGAAGGCTTTGAGGAGGCCTTATAGTGGCTTTCCAGTATCTGAAGGGAGCTACAGGAGGACTGGGAAGAGACTATTGACAGGGTCTTGTAATGACAGAACAAGGAGTAATGGGTTTAAACTGGCAGAGGGGAGATTGAAACCAGATGTTAGAAAGAAGTTCTTTACAGCAAGGGTGGTGAAACACTGGCACAGGTTGCCCAGGGAGGTTGTGGATGACAGAGGCACAGAATGTGATCTTTGATCTTGATCTTTGATCACATTCTGTGATTCTGTCATGTACAACCTCCCTGGAGATGTTCAAGGCTAGGTTGGATGAGGCCTTGAGAGAACTGCTTTAGTGGGAGGTTCCCTTGCCTATGGAACTGGGTGATCTTGGAGGTCCCTTCCAAGCTAAACCATTCTATGATTCTGTAAGTTGTCTTCGCACTCATGCAGATTAAGCTGTGTATGAATTTATGTCCTGTTCTATTAAACCTATAGAGTTTAAAATGCCTGACAAGAGCTTTAGGGTTTGGAGGATAAATTCCATCTCCTCCTTTCACCAAGCATCATACGCCCTCCTGATCCTCCTTGGAAAGAGCCAAGCGTGTCCCACGTCAGCCTGCAAATGAACTGCACAGCTGAATGCCAAAGTAAGTAGAATAAATTATTTGCTTCAAATGTGCCTTCGAACGCTCTCAACCTCAACACTCTTGTTCAAATGTTCATTTGTGCATTCTCTGGGAGTAAGGGTTTTGTTCAAACTCTTGGCCTCCTCGGTGAGCTGGCCAGAAATGAGAGCACATCTTGCCTTGTACGTAATCAGAAAATGCCGTGTGAGAAACAAGGAGTGCTGGGAGCAGCATCTTTGCTGAATTCCAGCTAGACCAAACTCGTTCCCTGCTGCTGGAGCGCTGAGCTCGCTGCTCTTCCGCCTGTGTGTGCAGTCTGAATTGATTTCTGAGCCCAGCTAAGGGAAAGAGTTAAGCTTGCTCTCCCCTTCTAGTTGGCAGAAAGTTTGCAGTTTAAAATTACATACTGACTCTGGTGTAGAGACACAAGAAATTATAGAGCAGACACTGTCCAGGACAACGTATAATTTAAAATGTACTAAAGAATGTATACCACATGGCAAAGTAAGTGAAGTGCTTCTTCAAATGTAAGTGTTTTGCATAGAAAGGCTGTAATTATCCACTCCTAGGGAAATGTTTGCATTCATTCTAAATCAATATTTACTATTCATCTCTTGTGTTCAACAAAACAAGGATTTAACATTTTTTTGTGTTAATGAGGTACTAAGACTACAATAATACTACAATGTAATTGTCTTGATACCAAATATCGCTAAATGGTGCTGCTATTTTGGGAGTGAGCAGGTTTTTTGGAGGGAGGGGGTGTCCTTATTTGTGCCATGGTACTGCAGTAAAGCACGATTCAAACCCAGCCAAGCAGGGAAACTCAACCAGTTTCAGAGAGGCATTAAGCCCTCTGTCTGTTAAGGCCCTTAACTAGGATCATTCGGGTGAGTCCTCTGTCTCCCCCCCAAAAGTATCGGCCTCTTTATAATGATTCTTTTTCAGCTGGCATCTCAACAACAACAACAACAACGACCATGCAATTTCTTCTCCTCCTTTTTAAGGTTGGTTGTTTTGTTCTTTATTTTTTTTTCCCCCCTTGGCATCTTTCAGCCAGGCTGTAGAAGCTGAGAGCGAGTGGTAATTGGGCTGCAACCATCTCTCTGCACTGGTTCAAACCTCTTGATGCAAATGGAGTTGCCTGAACTTTGTTCTCTGGGAGAAATTTAGGAGGGAGATGCAGAATGGCACCAGAGCTCTGTTGCAGAGTGGTACCAGAGCTCTGTTGCAGGATAATACCAGAGCTCTGTTGCAGAGTAGTACCAGAGCTCTGTTGCAGAGTGGTACCAGAGCTCTGTTGCAGGATGATACCAGAGCTCTGTTGCAGGGTGGTACCAGAGCTCTGTTGCAGAGTGGTACCAGAGCTCTGTTGCAGAATCATGCCAGAGCTCTGTTGCAGAATCACAAGGGTCACAAAGGACCTCTGTAGATCATCTAGTCCAACCCCTGTGCCAGAGCAAGTTCATNCTGTTGCAGAATGATGCCAGAGCTCTCTTGTAGAATGATGCCAGAGCTCTGTTGCAGAATCACAAGGGTCACAAAGGACCTCTGTAGATCATCTAGTCCAACCCCTGTGCCAGAGCAAGTTCATCTGCAGCATGTTGCATAAAGCATGAGGCGCTTAGTGCCATGGTCTGGTTGATTGGCTAGGGCTGGGTGCTAGGTTGGACTGGGTGAGCTTGGAGGTCTCTTCCAACCTGCTTGATTCCATGATTTTTTAAATTATTATTCTCTGATATCTCTCTATAGATTATATATTGATGTAGGTATAGATATAAACTGTATCCGAGCAGATTTTGAATGACTCCAGAGATGGAGACTCTACCACCTCTCTGGAAAGCCTCTTCTGTTGGATATAGTAATATTGAACTCTGATACTATGGTATCTCAGCCTGTGAGCACTGTTCCAGTGCTCCACCACCCTCAAAGTAAAAAAGTTCCTCCTAATGTTTGGCTGGAACTTCCTATATTCAATTTTGTGACCGTTACCTCTTGTCCTGTCACTGGGCACCACTGCAAAAAGCCTGATTCCACCCACTCTTTAAAGACTGATAAGCACTGAGAAGATATCTCCTCAGTCTTCTCCTCTTTAGGCTAAAATAACCCGGTCCTATACTACCCAACAGCCTAGAAAGTCCCTCCCCAGCTATCTTGTAGGCCTCTTAAGATACTGAAAGGCCACAATAAGACCACTGCTCCCACTGCTGCTGCTAAAATTCACTGTACAGGCACAGGCTTTTGAATGAATTTCAAGCTCATGCTCAAGCAGAGAGTCCTGCGTGTCTTTTTTTTTCCCTATGAGTCTGAAGTCATTTTGCTCTCTGAGAAAATCGTGCACATAAACAGGGTGAATGGCCTTGAGAGATGAGCAGCCTCTTTCTCTAGCAAATGGCATTGTAATGGGTGTTTTAATTCTCCAGATATCACTCTTGGTGTACCGAGTAACAAAAGGCTGTGCAGTGCCTAATCATTCAGCAGTGATCCAGGGAAAGAAAAAAAGATGAAGAAGGTTAAGAGAAAGCTCCTAAAGTCTGTAAAGTCAATGGGACACAAGAAAGGGAACTGAAGTGTACCAGAAGGGACCTCTTGAGGGCCATTATAAAGAGGGGAGAAACTCTGAACAGAGCTTTTTACCCACAGAACTGGAGGGGGCCAGCAAAACCATTCTGCTGCACTCCAGCTAAATGTCTAATAGTGCAGACATTTCCTATAGAGCCCATAAAGGATAATGAGGATGGCTTTGATGGCTTTCCAGAAAGTTGTTCTTGTCAGCATTCACAAAAACATGATCTGAGTATCCATCCTGTGGTGAATGCATGTAGATAGTGAAAGGGAAGATGGCAACCCCTATAACATCCTCTCTTATGCAGGAGAAAGATTGCATCGACCTCACAGTACAGTGCAAACAACAAAGAAGCTTGGTGTTATGCCTGCCAGCTTGCTGTGCTGTGGGATGAGTGGAGAGGTGACAATGTTGTGTGATATTAGCCTGGAAAAGGGGAGGCTGAGGGGTGACCTCATTGCTGTCTACAACTACCTGAAGGGAGGCTGTAGCCAGGTGGGGTTGGTCTCTTCTGCCAGGCAACCAGCAACAGAACAAGGGGACACAGTCTCAAGTTGTGCTGGGGGAGGTCCAGGCCGGATGTTAGGAGGAAGTTCTTCCCAGGGAGAGTGATTGGCATTGGAATGGGCTGCCCAGGGAGGTGTTGGAGTCACTGTCCCTGGAGGTGTGCAAGCAAAGCCTGTGTGGGGCACTTAGTCCGATGTTCTGGTTGCTTGGCTGGGGCTGGGTGATAGGTTGGGCTGGCTGAGCTTGGAGGTCTCTTCTGACCTGCTTGATTCTATGATTCCATGACATTCCATACATTAGACTAGCTTCATGTGTCCCTCCCTCCAGAATAAATGAAGGATAAGCTTTTAACCTAAAGCTTATTGAACTTAATCATCATCAGTTTGGGTTAGAACTTAAGAGCTTTCTGTGTTGGGAAGGCCACCCGCTCCAAGCCTGAAACATGTCAGTGGGAATTGGGATGTTTGTTCTCCTCCTAACTCTGACCCTGGCTCTCTGTGTGATTTTTGGGTGAGTCACAGCTTTGCTGTGATTCATTTTCCCAAGGAGCAAAATTAGCACGGTCAAACTTGACTATCTTACTCGAGCACTCTAAGAATGATGTCCAAAAACACGTTTGTGATACCAATAGGATGCTGGTTTAGAAGTTCAGGGTGGGTTTGGTCATCTTAAATGGTAGGGAGCTGGCTCTGATTTGCTTTTAGACTAGAGAGCAGTTCTGCCTGGGAAAAATCATGGGAAACCTTTATAGTACAGATTAACTTGGAGTTCTTTTCACTTCAGAGGAAGCAAAACTCTTCTCTGGAAACAGATCTTCTGAGGGATGAGTCCAACATGAGTCAAACAGTGGAAAAGCCAGATTGTGAAACTTTTGTGTCATTGCTCTGTGATTCCAGCTATCTTCAATTAATTAACAGTAAAAATGCAGGAAATTCAGGTGGAAGGAATGCATGGAAATTGAAGTCAAAGGAAAATATTTATTGTGGCCTTGGCAAAGTGAGCCTCCAAAGCTGAAAGAGCTTTGAAGCGCTTAGAATGTGCTGTATGCAGTTATGGAGTGCTACATGGAGAGCTCCAACAGCCAGTGGCTGCCTGGTTGCTGGTCTTTGTCAAAGGTGTGTTCTCTTCATCAAGAGTTTCATGTGGCCTGTGAGGCAGCCTTCCCTCTGCCCTACACTGCACAGTCAAACTTGAGTCATTGGTGGGGGAAGAAGTGAGGCAATTCTCTTGAATCTGTCAGGTCCAAAGCTTTCTGAAGAAGTCGGGAAGGTTATAGAATCAGAATGGCTTAGGTTGGAAGAGACCTCAAGGCTCATCCAGTCCCAACCCCCCCACCATAATCAGGGACACCTCCCACTAGAACAGGTCTCTCAAAGTCTCATCCAGCCTTGAACACCTCCAGGCAGGTTGTGAGGATTTCTGTGATCCACAACCTCCCTGGGCAACCTGTTGCAGTGTTTCATCACCCTCACTGTGAAGAACTTCTTCCAAACATCCAGTTTGAATCCAGTTTGAATCTCCCTCCTGCCAGTTTAAACCTATTACTCCTCGTCCTCTCATTACAAGACCTTGCAAATAGTCCCTCCCCAGTCTTCCTGTAGGCCCTCTTCAGATACTGGAAGAGCACTCCAGGACTCCTGGAAGTCTTCTCTTCTCCAGGCTGCAGAGCCCCAGCTCTCTCAGCCTGTCCTCATAGCAGAGCTGCTGCAGCCCTCTGAGCATCTTCATGGCCTCCTCTTGTCTCACTCTAACTTTTCTGTGTCCTTCTTGAGGGCTCCAGAGCTATAAACAGTACTCCAGGTGGGATCTCACGAGAGCAGAGTTGATGTCTGACCTGATGTGTTGCTCTCAGTAACCCAAAATGAGCTAAGTTGATGAGATAAAGCCCACTTTTGAGCCAGAAGTGGCTTGATAGGTACTTGTCTCTGTTGGGGCATACTGTTTTGGGAGCCTTGGCATCTGAAGAAGAAACTCTTTGCAGTGAGGATGGTGAGGCGCTGGCACCGGTTGCCCAGGGAGGTTGTGGATGCTCCCTCCCTGGAAGTGTTCAAGGCCAGGTTGGATGAGGCTTTGAGTGACCTTCTAGAGGGAGGTGTCCCTGTCTATGGTGGGTGGTTGGAACTGGATGAACTTTGAGGTCCCTTCCAACCTAAACCATTCTATGATTCTATGAAATTACACATAGAAATTCATCTCTTAAAGGGAGAATTTTACCAACGGGCTTTTGTATTAAAAAAACCCCAACAAACCATACAATGAAATGTTCCTTAGAAGTTCTAAGAGGTATCAGACCCAACCACAGAGACTTAATTCTCTGAATCAATCTAGGTTTTAAGCAACAGTTTCAAACTGCAGTTTAGCTTATGAAGTTTGGAGAACAAAACTCAAACCCAACTGACAAACAGTTTCTGACTACGTATCTAAAAATGGGCTAACCTCCTCCTTTGGTCTAGTGTATCCATAGTGTTTCCATGCCAAGTTCAGCATGATGGAAATGAGGATGGTTGAGGTATAAACCCTTGGAAAACAGGGTTTATAATGGAAACAGTAATTGACTTTTAACTACTGCATCAAAAATACAATACCATAATACAAAGGCTAGCTCTTGGGATCCCAGCTCTGCTTCAAACCTCAGGTTGGCAGGCAAACACCTCACCACAAAGCTAAGTAATGTTTATAGATTTGGGTTTGCTCTGCCTTTTTCTTTTATTTTTGTTTGTTGTGCCTTTATTTGATTTTACTTCTTGCAAAAGGAGCATGGCAAGTGAAGAAAATTTATAGGAGTAAAACAAAGTTGGCCAAAGGTTTAAAGGTTACTTTTTCCCTATCACTGATTCTCTCAACTCATGAAAATATGAGGAGGTGCCACACTTCTGAAGATGAGCACACATTTTTTAGCTGAGTATTTTATTCATGAAGCTTGAATCATAACCAAACCTTCACCTCAGATTTACAAATAGTTTGGCTGATCCCCCAAAAGGTCAGAAATTTGGCTAACCCAAATGGAAAAGACAAAAGAGGCACTCATTGCTGTCTACAGCCTACCTGAAGGGAGGCTGTAGCCAGGTGGTGGTTGGGCTCTTCTTCCAGGCAGCCAGCAACAGAACAAGGGGACACAGCCTCAAGCTGTGCCCTTGGAAACATCCTAGGTTGTGTTGGACATGGCTTTGAGAAGCCTACTCTAGATGATGTCTCGGATCACTGCAGGGGCACTTGGACTAGGTGTTGATTAGAGAACCTTTAAAGGTCCCTTCCAGCTCTGTGATTCTCTGATCAGTGTGTGTTGTAGGCCTCCAGCTCTACTATCAAAGCTACAAGTAAGGGACAGTATACAGGAACTGAACATTTGGGTTTGTTCCTACTGTAATTCATATCCTTCCAAAGGGGGACAATATGCCAAAGTAACCAAAGAAGTTGTTATTTATTCTACTTCTTTCTTCTTGTAACTTCTGAATGTGTGGAAAAGTCTTGCAAGGGGGCAATAGCTATGATGGTTGTTGCATCCGTATCAAACGGTTGTACCAGCAGAGCAACTCAAAGCTGAGTTGATGACCACTCTTAGTGCTTATACATATATTCTAACCCCCAAAGCCAGGCCAAGTATATTTGCAAGAGCATAATTTATCTATTCTTAGGCATGTTCCCCAGTGTTGGTCCAACAGGCAATTTTCTTACCTTTAACCATTAAATATGATCCATTGAAAACTATCCTGTTGATGTTAGTGTAAGAGAGACCTGGAACCTAACACAGAACATTGCAGAATCGTGGAATCACAGCAACATGCAGGTTGGCAAAGCCCCTCAGGATCACCAACTCCAACCTAGAACCCTACTCGACAAGATTCACCTCAAACAATATCCGTAAGCAGCACATCCCAACCACCCTTAAACACATCCAGGGTGGGGGACTCGATCACCTCCCTGGGCAGCTCATTCCAGTCCCTCACCACTCTCTCTGTGAAAAACTATTTCCTAATATCCAATCTAAACCTATTCAGTCTCAGCTTGAGGCCATTCCCCCTTGTTCTGTCTTCAACTACCTGTGAGCAGAGCCCAGCAGCAGCCTCTCCACAATGTCCCTTCAGGTAGTTGTAGATCTTTTTCCTGGAATGGAGAAAATTTACCTTTCCTGACCTCCACACCATACAACTCCTTCTGAAAGGAGCTGGATGATCCTTGAGGTCCCTTCCAACCTAAACCATTCTATGACTCTATGAAAGTGATTGGGAAATTGCCAACCAAAATACCAAAGGCTCCAGGAATCGTCCCTTTATGATGATTGATTTATGATTTAGACTTCAACCAATACATGTCCTGTGTCTCTATTTGGATTTTTGGGAAAACAAGCCAGGAAAAGGCAACAATAGCTTAGGAAAAAAATGTGTCCAGACAGGGAATGCAAGTAGAGCCTTTGGCGAAGGATCAAGTAATGCTAAAGCTCGGCTCTGGAGGGATATCAGTGGTTTTTAAAGCAATCAATGTGAAATAAATCTGAGAACTTGCGTTTAAATGATGAAAAAAAAAAACAACTACAACATGAATATGCATTTTGTAGCTGTTCCCTGTTGTTTTGGGCACTTCTCCTGCTTTAGTAAGACAATTTTTTTTGGAGAAGCTAAAACCTGACTGGAGCAGAAGCTCCATTTCGAGTCCTATTTTAGGTGGTTTGCAAGAATGGATTTCCCTCTTTTTCTTATCATTCCCCCACCCCCCACCCCCGGCTTTGATTTGCTTTTATAAGAGTATTATCCAACTCAGCTTGGCACAAGTGCACAACTGCAACCTTTTTCCGTGACCCAAAAGTCAGTGCCACTCTGTGGGCTGGCAGTTTGCAAATAAAACATATCCTTAATGAAGTGTGGAAGCTCCTGTTCCTTTTCCTTCCTCAGGAGACGTGCCTTAATCTCTGGCTCAGAGCCTTGTCAAAAGCTGCAGTAAAGAACTGGCAAGCTCAATGCTGCTAATGGATTGAAATCTCCACCAGGTTGTTCATTTCTTGAGGGTTTTTTTTTTCCCTCCTTCTTCTGCCTTTTTCTTTTTCTTTCCTTTCCCCCCCCCACCTCCTCCTTCTCCTAAATACTGCAGCAACTAAAGCATCTCTTCAGCCCTCAGTCTTCTGTAACGATTGGTCGGGGACTCTGGTGACAACTCTATACTGCACATAAGAGAAATTTAAATCATGCCACTAAAATGTACCAAGGATTTGGTTGCTTATGTAGGTCAATTATTAAGGGGAAAAAAAACCCCACAAGATTAAATCCAGGGGCTGTTCTGCCTCTTTGAAATTTATTCCCCAAGATATGAATTTGTGGTATTTATGATTATAACTTGTGACAGGTCCTCTAAGTCATAGGCATTTTGTGTCTCTTGTAGTAGAAGCTGGAAACGTTCATGTTTTATATGTATGTGTGTGTAGATCTATACTGTATGTATATATATACTACATGTGTTTATATGTGTGTGTGTATATAGAATCACAGAACCATAGAGTGGTTTAGGTTGGAAGGGACCTCAAGGATCATCCAGCTCCAACCCCCTGCCATAGGCAGGGACACCTCCCACTAGAGCAGGTTGCTCAAGGCCTCATCCAGCCTGGCCTTAAACGCCTCCAGGGAGGAAGCATCCACAACCTCCCTGGGCAACCTGTGCCAGTGTCTNTTTCACAGCCTATCATCTAATTCTTTTTACCAAAATATCCCAGCTAGGCTCAAACTAGCACAGCAGCTGAAGGAAATCACCTAGCAGAATTCACCTCTTTGCAAAGTCATTTGACCTATGAGGAGTGGCTGAGGGAACTGGAGAAGAGAAGACTGAGAGGGGACCTTATTGCCCTCTACAACTACCTAAAAGGAGGTTGTAGTGAGGTTGGGGCTGGTCTCTTCTCCTGAATTACTAATGATAGGACAAGAAGAAGTGGCCTCAAGCTGCATCAGGGGAGGCTTAGGTTGGATGTTGGGAGGAAGTTCTTTACTAAGCAGGTGGTCAGGCACTGGAACAGGCTACCCAGGGAGGTGGTGGGGTCACCATCCCTGGAGGTGTTTGAAAAGAGAGTGGATGTGGTGCTTGAGGCTATGGTCTAGTGATGAAGGATGTTGGGATGAAGGTTGGACTGGATGATCTTGGTGGTCCTTTCCAACCATAGCGATTCGTAGTGGTCAGATGTTGTGCTGAGGGATTTGGTTTAGTCAAGGACTTGTCAGTGTGAAACTAATGATTGGACTCGATGGTCTTGAAGGTCTTTTTCAACCTAAAAAATTCTGTGATTCTGTGATTTTGAGAGGCATCCAGGCTGGATCCCAGTCAGGGTGCTAAAGAGCTACGCAATTGTGGTCTGCAATAACCTGCTTCACAACCTGTTGTTGTCCAGAGCTTGAAACTTCTATATCAGGGGTGGAAAATAAAGGCAAAAACCCCAACCCACAATTATTCAATCACTTGTGCAAGGGCAGGGATTCGTAGTGTTCCTTTAGACTGTGTTAACCTGGTTCCGTCAATGTCAATAACTCTGTGACACCCTGGGAGGAGGAAGAACCGTGGGCTGATGGGTAGAAAAAGCAGTTTGGTGCTAAAATGTTATCAAATAGTGTATGTGAGTTAGCACTGTGTGTTCTGTGGCATTGTGCTGGAGAGCTCCTGGCGTGAGCGTGCTCATTGGAAACATTGGAAGTCCTCGAAGAGAAAGTAGGTTACCCTCACTTCTGCTGGTGGATGGAGGGGAAAGAAAAGGGATGTTTTTTTTGTCCTGAACTCTGTTTTAGATTCATTCTCGTGTTACTGGAGGGGCCTTGGTGCAGCTTATCTGCACAGCAGATGGGAAGTCAAGTTCTTCCAGCAATGCTTTTGGCAGATCAAAGCAATTGCGTGCTGCATCTAAGCTGATGTTTGCCATAGAGGTCCTGTGGATCTATGGGAACTATAGAAATACTGCAATAACTATTCTCCTTGAAATCAGCAAGGAATTGAGATGACCTGTGTTTACCTCAGCCCTCTTTATTTCTGCCCCTTAAAGGAATTCTTTAAGGGAAGTGTGTAAATGGAGTCTATCCTTGCACCATTGCATGCAGACGGTCTAGAACCTCTGCAGTATCTTAGCAGCTACCTGCACTGCAGGTTGCTTACAAAATCCTTTTAAGCTGCCTGCTGAAAGAAGTGGGTTTTAATCTCTAAAGAAGACAGTTAGAATTAGGAGGAAAAATAGGACATACTGTAAAAATTGGCCAAGCTCTGAATTGTTATGTCAGTTCAGTCATTTTCTGGAGGGAAAATAAAAAGCAAAACCCCATTTGACTGTCTTTTCTTTGAAAGCTGAGTCTTGTATTAAACAATTATGCTTTTTGAATGTCTTGAAACAAGAGTGGAAAAAACCCAAAGTCCTAGGGAGGAAAAGGTAAATTGTGGATGAACTCAGGGGCTACAAAGGAGCTGAAGCTCAGAGACAGGCATGGTGTGGCCTTTCTGGAGCAGAAAAAGCATAGGAAGAGGCATGAGAGGCTAAAACCTGTTTGTTTTGCAATCATGGGCTAAAGAAATTTAATCTAAGATGAAATGTGAGGAGTGATTTGCCATTGGAATGGGCTGCCCAGGGTGGTGGTGGAGTTGCCATCCCTGCAGGTGTTCAAGCAAAGCCTGGATGGGGCACTTAGTGCCATGGTCTGGTTGATTGGCTAGGGCTGGGTGATAAGTTCAACTGGATGAGCTTGGAGGTCTCTTCCAACTTGTCTGTTTCTATGATTCTGTGAAAAGACTTGAAGGAGCTGCTGAAATATGGCTGCATGGTTTTGCTGCTGGATTTTGGCTGGAGACCTTGTACATTAAAAGTGCAGTCTGTGGAGCACACAGCAGTGAAGGGTATCATCAGGTAGTTTTTCTCCTCTGCTTGCACAGACCTTGATTATTGGTAAAGGCTCAAAGTGAGTAAGACATGCATTAATGTAAGGCCCCCAGTTGTAAATCAATATTTGAAATAAATGGTTTTAACTGTTCATTATGGAAACTTCATTCTCAGAATAATTATAAGCCTCAAAGTGAAAGTGAGATTTAAAGCCTGTGTTGATCTGCAGAGATTTGGCAAGCAGCATACATACTTAATCAGTCACACTGTAGCTTCTGTGCTTAAGATGGAGCATGAGGCTTGTTTGTTCTAAGGAATACAGAATCATCATTCCTGACTGCTTGAATGAATGGTCAAGCACTGGAACAGGCTGCCCAGGGAAGTGGTGGAGTCACCATCTCTGCAGGTGTTCAAAAATGCATAGACATGCTTCTTTGGGTCATGGTTTAGTGGGCATAGTGTTGTTGGGTTGATAGTTGGACTTGATGATCTTAGAGGTCTTTTCCAACCTTGATGATTTTAGGCTATGGGAGTTGGGGCTCTTCAGCCTGGAAAAGAGAAAGCTTTGAGGAGACCTTGGAGTGGCCTTCCAGTATCTGAAGAGAGCCTACAGGAGTGATGGGGAGGGACTATTCACAAGGTCTTGTAATGACAGGATGGGGAGTAATGGGTTTAAACTGGCAGAGGGGAGAATTAAACAGGATGTTAGAAAGAAGCTCTTCACCGTGAGGGTGGTGGGACACTGGCACAGGTTGCCAGGGAGGTTGTGGGTGACAGAAGTACAGGATGATCTTCGATCACATTCTGTGCTTCTGTGATCCACAACATCCCTGGAGGTGTTCAAGGGCAGGTTGGATGAGACCTTGAGCAACCTGTTCTAGTGGGAGGTGTCCCTGCCTATGGCAGAGGACTGGGACTAGATGATCTTTGAGGTCCCTTCCAACCTAAACCAATCTATAATTCTAATGTTTATTCCGATTGGGGCATCTGAAGAGCAATGACAACCTTATCCTGCAAGAGCTATCTGCAGAGGTTTAAAGGATGTACCTGCCAATGTGGAAGTCAGTAAATCTACTGATGGCATGTTTGAAAAGAGCTCAGCAGCCCAATTTTCCCCTGTGTAAAACCATTTGCAGCATGAGCTCTCATGACTACCCTGTCCTCAGCAACCAGCATTTGCAACTTTGCTTCTCTCTCTTATCTTGATAAGCTTCTGTCATGTTTACATCACTGAATGTGATTATTCGTTGCCAACCTTCGACGTTTGGGCTGTGACAGAGCTACACTAAGAAGCACTCTTTTAATTGTTGCTTAATTAGTGTAGGTACTACATTTTTCTTGAGGACAAGCAAAGTTTTGTTAATAACACTGCTTTTGGAGACCGATGCATTTGCTTGATGATGTAGAGCTTTGTACATCTTTGTCATATGGAATTGCTTTACCTTTTATAGTAATTTTTCTTTGCCTTTTGCATTAAGTTTTCTTTGCCTCTTGCATTAATTTCTCTTTACTTTTTGCATTTTTCTTTACCTTTTTGCATTTTTTCTTTACCTTTTGCATTAATTTTCCTTTACCTTTTGCAGTATTTTTTCTTTGCCTCTTGCATTAATTTTTCTTTTTGCATTAATTTTTCTTTGCCTTCTGCATTAAGTTTTCTTTGCCTCTTACATTAATTTCTCTTTNTTCTTTGCCTTCTGCATTAAGTTTTCTTTGCCTCTTACATTAATTTCTCTTTACATTTTACATTTTTCTATACCTTTTGAATTTTTTTCTTTACTTTTTGCATTAATTTTTCTTCAACTTTTGCAGTATTTTTTCTTTGCCTCTTGCAGTAATTTTTCTTCACCTTTTGCAGTATTTTTTCTTTGCCTCTTGCATCAATTTTCCTTTACTTCTTTGCATTATTTTTTCTTTGCCTTTTGCATTAGTTTTTCTTTGCCTCCTGCATTCATTTCTCTTTACTTTTTGCATTTCTCTTTACCTTTTGCATTAATTTTTTTTACCTTTTGCATTTTTTCTCTACCTTTTGTATTAATTTTTCTTTGCCTCTTGCATTAATTTCTCTTTACTTTTTGCATTTCTCTTTACCTTTTGCATTTATTTTTCTTTACTTTTTGCAGTATTTTTTCTTTGCCTCTTGCATTAATTTTTCTTTACTTTTTGCATTTTTCTTTACCTTTTGCATATTTCTAGACCTTTTGCATTATTTTTCTTTACTTTTTGCAGCAATATTTCTTTGCTTCTTGCATTAGTTTCTTTGCCCCTTGCATTAATTTTTCTTCACCTCCTGCATTAATTTTTCTTTACCTCCTGTATTAATTTTTCTTTACCTCTTGCATTAATTTTTCTTTACCTCCTGCATTAATTTTTCTTTATCTTTTGCATTTATTTTTCTTTACCTTTTGCATTTATTTTTCTTTATGTTTATCATTAAGTTTTCTTTACCTTTTGCATTAAGTTTTCTTTGTCTCTTGCACTACTTTTTCTTTACCTTTTCCAGTATTTTTTCTTTGCCTCTTGCATTAATTTCTTTGCCTCTTGCATTAATTTCTTTGCCTCTTGCATTAATTTCTTTGCCTCTTACATTAATTTTTCATTACCTTCCACATTATTTTTTCTTTACCTTTTACATTAAAGGTTCAAAACCTCTTATCAAACTTCTTTGCCTTATATAAAATATGTTACTGAGTGCCACATACACTGGCTGTAGGAATAGTTGCTGGTTTTCTCTATCCTTATACAGATCTCATTACCAGTTTCTCCTTCAATACCTCTCCAAAATTAAGAAAATAAAAAACCAAATAACAATAACAACCTTAGGTTTTCTCTCCCTTCCAAGTAGGTAGGAGAAAACTGCTCAATTAGATTACAGGGTCTGTATATCAGTGTAAAGAATTTATTGTGGGAAATCTATATTAGAGCCAAAATGATTAACAGCAATTAATGTTCCCACATTTAATAACAAAAGAATTAATAGTGAGCAACCACTTGCCATGAAGTGTTACCTTGACTTTTTTTTTTTAACTAAACCCACAAATTCTGAGTGTGCTACATAGTTGGTTTTTTTTTTGGGGGGGGGAAGAAGAAAAAGAAAGGTTAGGTTAAAAAAAAACCATCTGACTGTAATTTAAGCCATTATTTTATCTCCTGTCTGGAAGAAGTGAACACATTCCTGCCCTCCCCCCATTAAATTGGTTAGGCTTTGTGAGAGTTTGCTTCTGCCAGAAATAAAGAATCATAGAATCAATCAGGTTGGAAGAGACCTCCAAGCTCATCCAGCCCAAACTATCACCCAGCCCTGTCCAATCAACCAGACCATGGCACTAAGTGCCTCATCCAGGCTTTTCTTGAACACCTGTGAGACACTTGTTGTGTCTTAGCCTCAATAGCTCCAACTCTTAAGCACTTCCTTTCTCTTGTTTGGTTAAAAAATAGTAAATGAAATTTTGGTGATAAAATTTTGATGTATGAGTAACAATTTAACAGAGGTGAGCTTGTCTGCTAGTACTATAGAATCAAAGGGGTTGGAACAGACCTCTAGAGATCATCTAGTCCAACCTCCTCCTGCTAAGGCAGGGTCACCCAGAGCAGATTGCTCATGATGGATTTTGTTCTTCACAAAGAGAGTGATTTGCCACTGGAATGGGCTGCCCAGAGAGGCAGTGGAGTCACTGTCCCTGAATGGGCTGTCTAGGGAGGTGGTGGAGTCACCATCCCTGAATGAGCTGCCCAGGGAGGTGGTGGAACGCTATCCCTGGATGCGTTCAAAAGACTGGATGAGGGATTTAGTGCCATAGTCTAATTGATTGGATAGGGCTGAGTGATAGGTTTGACTGGATGAGCTTGGAGGTCTCTTCCAACCTGGTTGATTCTTTGATGCTGATGATTCTATGATTCTATGATCACGAGAAGACCTCCAAAGAAGGAGACTCAACCTCTTTACGCAGCCTGGTCCAGTGCTCCACCATCCTCACAGGAAGGAAGTTTCTTCTTCAGTACAAGTGAAACCTTCTGTATTCTAGCTTGTATCCCTTGTCCTATCACTGGCCACCACTGCAAGAAGGTAGTTTGCTCACCTACTTTCCTGTCCTTTGAGGTTCTAGCACCTTTGCCGGTTGCTTAGGGAGGATGAAGCACACCATATCAATGAAAGAGTAGCTCCAAAACACAAAATTAAACCACAGCCACAGTAAATTTCCAAATAAATAACAAAGGCTTAGAGCAAGATCTTCAGACATAAGGGCTGGACACTGGTTGTGGCCAGAGAAGGAGTTTTAACGTGACATAGTGAGCTCTTGCAAAATCCTCCTTCTGTTGCTTCTGCTCTGCCTATCCCCCGCTGTGTGCAATTGGCATTGCTTTAAATATCACCTCCTACCCGTGAGCGCAGCGGGGCAGCCTGTCTGGCTGAAGTGGTAGGAGACTGGTGTTAGGCACTCACATCAGAAAGGGGATTGCATCCATTTGGGAAAAAGCTCTTGGCCAAAGTGTCCAGTAGAGAGTGAAATTCCATCCTTTTGAAAAGGAAAGGGAAAAAAAGAAGTGCATGAAAGAAGAATACTGTCAGATGTCCATGTACTATTGACAGAGAATGATTTATACTGAATCCTGCTCTTAGTGTTTTGGTAGATCTCTATGTGCTCTGCCTGTGATCTGGATGTGACTAGGGTTTCTGTGTCTGTGCTTCTGGCAAATGTGGTCAGTATTTAACCCAGACTGTATTTTTGTGCTTACCATCTGCTTAATTCTGAATGTCAGATCCACAACTGGCCTGCTACTTATTTCTATTCAGCTATTTTGAACTCGACTCAGTGCAGCAGATAGGGAAGGATGTATTGGTTATGCTAAAATGTCAGCTGAGCTGCATCTTCTCCCAGAAGTTAAACCCAAATCTTTGTGGAAAATAACAAAGAGGAAGATTCTCCTATTTCTTTTACTGTGGTGCTTATTTCTCCAACTTTGTGTTTTCTTCATGTTGTTATGAGTAGGGGAAGAAAAAAAGACGAAAACCCAAAAGTAAAGACTGAGTTTGTAAGAGTTGTCAGTATGGTTGGAGTATCAGAGCTCTGGAGTGACCTTAGAGTGGCCTTCCAGTACCTGAAGGGGGTTTAGAAGAAAGTTGGGGAGGGACTTCTTGCAAGGGCTTATAGTGATAGGACAAACAAGATATGCCCAGGGAGGTTGTGGAGT
>WAAF01001737.1:632-32233 GCA_013400475.1 Tricholaema leucomelas
TATAGACAGAAATAGACAAGGGAAAAAAGGTAATACAGACACAACTCCCCTCCCAGAAACCTGAGTCCCCAGGAGGGGCTCTCAACCACCCCTCACCTTCCCCCTACCCCTCTCAACCTTACCCCAGTCCCAAGGAAGAATGGAGGTTCGGCCAAGAGGGTTAAAAGCAAGGTGAAGCAGCCAAGCAAAGGAGGGTGAGGTTAGAAAGCAAGATGGAGTCCAGCCAGCAGCCACGAGCTCTCCCCAGCAGGCAAAATTTCCCAGCGAGGAGAAGAAGCAAATGCCCTAATCTTTGTTTTGCCTTTCTTCTTTTGTATACATCTCAGCAAGACTGTGAGTGAAGTAGACCTCACCATTGTTTTCATTTTACAGCCTATCATCTAGTTCTTCTCACCAAAACATGCTAGCTAGGCTCAAACTAGCACAAGTGTTAAGTTCAATAAAATGCTATTTCAGCACTTAAGCTTTTTTTGTGTCCCAGGCTATGCTTGTGATTTAGGTTTTTGGTATGTTTGTGTCCCACAGTAGTGAGACACAAACTTCACAGTGATCCATGGATTTAGACTTCTAAGTAACCTAATCTTTGTTTCTTTATGTAGTTTGTTTTACAACTTCAACAGAAAAAAACCCCACAATAAACCAATATTTATGACTCTGCTATTTCATGCAAATGTATTATATTCTGATGTAAGAAGATGTGAATAGAACAGAGTCTTTGTGATAATAGTATGATAGGGCTTTGAGTCATTGTACAATCAGTTACTTTTATTATTTTATTGTTTTTTAAATGGATTGCATGCAATTGGCTTTCATGAAGCTTTAGAATCATAGAATCAGTCAGGGTTGGGAGTCTGTTCCCCCTAGTTCTGTCACTCCCTGACAGCCTAAAACATCCCTCCACAGCTCCTTTATAGGGCCCCTTCAGATCCTGGAAGGCCACAAGAAGGTCACTTGGGAGCCTCCTCTTATCCAGACTGAACAGCCCCAACTCTTTCAGTCTGTCCTCACAGCAGAGCTCCTGCAGCCCTCTGAGCATCCTTGTGGCCCTTCTCTGGACATGCTCCAGCATCTCCACATCCCACTTGTAATAGGGGCTCCAGATATGGATGCAGTACTCCAGGTGGGGTCTCACCAGAGCGGAGTAGAGGGGGAGAATCACCTCCCTGGCCCTGTTGGCCACACTTCTCCTGATGCAGCCCACAAAGTCAATCAGATTCTGGGCTGCAAGTGTGCACTGCTGGCTCCTGTTGAGCCTATCATCCAGCAGCACCCCCAAGTCCCTCTCCTCGGCTGCTCTCCAGCCACTCGGTGCCCAGCCTGGATTTGTGCTTGGCATTGCCCCGACCCAGATGCAGCACCCTGCACTTGGTCTTGTTGAACCTCCTGAGCTTGGCTTGTGCCCTCCTCTCCAGCCTGCCCAGGTCCCTTTGGATGGATTTCTGCCCTCCAGCCTGTCTGCTGCACCACACAGCTTGGTGTCGTCATCAAACTTGCTGAGGCTGCAGTCAGTACCACCGTCCATGTCACTGACCCTGATCAACTTCCTTGATTTTAGATTATTTGTGGAATCACTGAATTTCTGTGGAGACCCAGTAAGGTTCCAGCTCTCATTTCATATCAAAAAGCTGTTATGGCTGATGGAATCAATGGAAGAAGCATGGAACTATCTGTGCTGAAACACTTCTCAACTGGGTTTTCCTAACTGCCTTTATTTTTTTTTTTTGAGTATAGAGCCAGAGTCAAGCTTCAAAGTGCTCTGTGAAGTTCAGTACTGAAACTTTCACCTACCAAAAACTTGAAAAGAATGCTTATTTGTGTGCTTTGCTAAGCATCATCTCTTTCTTTGGGCTCTGACCATTATCTCTCAAATAGGCTGATGACAAAATCAAGCATGTGTGTTTTATTTACTAGAATAACCTAGTCACTTTTCTAAGTTGTACTGTAAATAGTAGTATATAGTGTTGTTTAAAGGAAAATCACACTTTGTGTTCTTATTGCAAGTGTCATTTCCATTGACATGTGTGCTTTGGTTCTGTTTTGTTTCTGAAGGCCTGAATACTTGGACAAAGTCTGGGACTTTTTGAAAGAGACTGTGCCAGAATTCAGGCTGCCAAATAAGAACACTTCAGAACCCGATATTCCTCAGTCAGATATGAAACCTGAAGAGATCAGAGTCTTGGAGTTAAAAACTACAGTTTCATCTGTGAATAAGCCATCAGATAAACCTGAGAAAGCTGATAAAACTGGTAAAGGTCTGTAATTTTAGGCAGTGTTCTCTTTGCAGGCAAAGTATAAATGAAGTTAACATAACCTCTGGCTTCAAATGATCTCATACAACTCTCTGGGTTTGTTTCAGTGAAAATAGATTTATAGATTCATAGAATGGTTTGGTCTGGAAGAGATCTTAAAGATCATCTTGTTCCAACCCCCACTCCCTCCACCCTCTGTCAATGGACACCTTCCACTAAACCACATTGCTCAAAGCCTCATCCAACCTGGCCTTCAGTACCTCCAGGGAGGGGCCATCCATAACCTCCCTCAGGAACCTGTTTCAGTGTCTCACCACCTTCCCTGTAAAGAATTTCTTCCTACTATCCAGTCTAAATCCAACATCCTCAAGCTTGAAACCATTTCCCCTCACCCTGTATTTACAAGCGCTTGTAGTAAGTCCCTTCCCATCTTTCTTGTAGGTCCCCTTATGGTACTGGAAGGATGCTATAAGGTGTTCTTGGAGCCTTCTTTTTTTTCTCCAGGCTATACAGTCCCTATTCTCACAGTCTCTCCCTATAGGAGAGGTTTTTCCAGCACTCTGGAAATCATCTCTGTGGCACTCCTCTGGACCTGCTCCAGCAGTTCGATATCCCTGTTATGTGGGNAGGAACCTGTTTCAGTGTCTCACCACCTTCCCTGTAAAGAATTTCTTCCTACTATCCAGTCTAAATCCAACATCCTCAAGCTTGAAACCATTTCCCCTCACCCTGTATTTACAAGCGCTTGTAGTAAGTCCCTTCCCATCTTTCTTGTAGGTCCCCTTATGGTACTGGAAGGATGCTATAAGGTGTTCTTGGAGCCTTCTTTTTTTTTCTCCAGACTGTACAGTCCCTATTCTCACAGTCTCTCCCTACAGGAGAGGTTTTCCAGCACTCTGGAAATCATCTCCGTGGCACTCCTCTGGACCTGCTCCAGCAGTTCGATATCCCTGTTATGTTGGGGACATCAGAAGTGGATGCAGTACTCCAGATGGAGCCTCATGACAGCAGAGGGGGAGAATCATAGAATCAACCAGGTTGAAAGAGACCTCCAAGATCATCTAGCCCAACCTGTCACCCATCCCTGTCCAATCAACCAGGCTCTAAGTGCCTCATTCAGTCTTTGCTTGGACACCTCCAGGGATGGTGACTCCACCACCTCCCTGGGCAGCCCATTCCAATGCCAATCACTCTCTCTGGTAAGAACTTCCTCCTAACATCCAGCCTAAACCTGCCCTGGCACAACTTGAGACTGTGTCCCCTTGTTCTATTGCTGATTGCCTGGGAGAATCATCTCAATTGAAAAGCCTGGATGAGGCACTTAGTGCCATGGTCTGGTTGATTGGACAGGGCTGGGTGATAGTTTGGACTGGATAAGCTTGGAAGTCTCTTCCAACCTGATTGATTCTNTAGTCTCTTCCAACCTTATTGATTCTATGAATATCCTTGAAGCATTTACACAGTATGAGACTTTACAATTGATAGTTTGTATCTAGGAAAAGTTTAATCTTTATTTTACATATTAGAAAAGGCAGAGAAGGGAGAAACTGGAAAGAAGAAAAGCAGAGGAGAAAAAGAAAAAAACAAGCTAGCACCTAAGTCTCCACAAAAGTTGGCAGAAGCCCAGCATTGTCTTCAGGCCTTAACTGAAAGTAAGTTCTATTCTTTTGAAGTTAAAAATACAAACAGGAGCCACTCTGTCCCCAGCCTGTAGTGCTGCTTGAGGCGATTGTGGCCAAAGTGTAGATCCCTGCACGTGGCCCTGTTAAATCTCATCCCATTGGCCTCTGCCCACCCATCCAGCCTGTCCAGGTCCCTCTGCAGGGCTCTCCTACCCTCCAACAGATCCACACCTGTTCCTAGCTTGGTGTCATCTGCATAATTATTGATGCTGGACTCAATAGTCTCGTCCAGATCAGGTATTTCTTTCTTGGCTCTTGGTTTTAAGTGGTTAGGTAACTATATATTATATGAATCGGTTCGAATTATGCTTTCCCTTCTTCTAGGCATTGAAACATTTCTTTAGGTCATGTAGTGGTTGCTCTTCATAAATTTACAAAGCTGCAAATGTGAAATGCAAGCAGCTACAGGGATTCAAATTTTTAGTAAGTCCCAGCAGAATCCTTAAATCCAAAGTGATGGATGTAAATAATGGGTGTCCGAATGTACTGGGGGTTTTGTATTGTTACATCATTCACCATCTATTAGCACAATTTTATCAAGGATATTGGTTTTAACTAGTTTCCCCAGATCCTGAATTGATGCTAATCAACAGTGCACTTCATTTATATGCAAATAATTCATATACATCCTCCTCAATTATTTTAGTTGGAAGGGATCCAAGGATATCATCGAGTCCACCCCCCCTGACAGAGCAGGACCACACAATCTAGCACAGATCACACAGGAACACATCAAGACAGGCCTTGAAACACTCCAGAGAAGGAGACTCCACAACCTCTCTGGGGAGTCTGTGTCAGTGCTCTGTGACCCTTAGAGTAAAGAACTTCCATTCATGCTAATCAACAGTACACTTGATTTATATGCCAATAATTTATATACATCCTCCTCAATTTTTTTTAGTACAGTAGAAAAGGATCAGATCCTGTTCTTTAAAGACAAAAGTCTTTCTGGTGTTGTAATGGTATTATTGAAGTGAATATGATGTGATTGGTTAATCATTTGCATGATCTAATAGTTTGTTCATTGCTGTTTGACTGCCTTGCAGACATTTTATTTTGCAACCCGTTGGGCTGACTCTGCCAGCCTTACATTGCACCTGAGAGTTGATTGAAGGACTTTGATTTGAGAAGTCCTGCTCACAAGCAATAGGATCAATGTGCCTCGTGGCACGTGCTGTTCTGGAACGTCTAGGATGTTGTAGTTACTGCTGCTGGGTTTGTAACCTCAGATCTATCAGTAGGGACTGAGATCAAACCTAGGTAATAGCCTTGCTTTTGAGTAAGTTGAAACTCAATGCTAATACAAAAGCTGTGCTTAGTGTGAGAATCACAAACATGCAGTGAGAAATACTAAGAATCCACTGTGAAGTGGACTTACTATCTGCTTATATTCAGTAGAGTAATTGAATTTCTGTGAGAATATAGAAGAAGCAGAGCTATCTTACTGCTTTAAGAAAAAAAAAGTTGAGTATCTTCTGAACAGGTGAATTTAAAATCTGATCAATTATATTTTCCAGACCCTTCACTATCTTCCTATTTTCTTTTTTCCTTTACTTTTCCCTTTTTCATTTGTATGTTGGCAGCATTCTTTTATTCCATTTCACAGAAAATAACCATTCTTACAGCATCTTCTGGTTGAATACTTACTAAACATAGGAAGCAATTATCCTGTATTTGTGGTGGAGCTGAGAGGAACAAGAACAAAACACTATTGAAAAAACAGGTGTCACATTTTGTGTACTGATATCCTGCCTCCACATGCTTTTTACATGACTGAGGAAAAAGAAAGATGTCCTTCTTTGTGAACTGACTTTTAGGTCAAACCCTAGGCTTATGATTTTGGTATTGTGTGTTTTAGTCTTTTAATTTCCTTTGAGCATAAGTGACCTGCCTGTCAGCCTGACAGCCCTGGTTTCTTTTCATCAGTCAGGAATTAACAACAGCTTCTTTCACAGATGCAGATATGATTGAGTGGTTGCCTAGTGCAACAGATTTTTAGGAGCAGCAATGTGAACGAGCCTGTGGCAGAATTACAGGCAAAAATGAATTTAGTGAGGCATGTAGGGTAAGAACTATGGGATCACAGCCTCACCCTCTCTGAACTAGCCATTGTTACCTGAAGGTTTCCACCTGAGTGACAGAAAACAGCAGTAATATTGGTTTACAGGCACTATTTTTCAAAGTGCTTTTCTCAATCTTCATAGCCACTGGCAGGAGTGGCCAGGGGCTTTGGCTTTCAGATTTTACTTTCACTGATGAGAAGCATTTAGCTAGTACTGACCAATCAGTATGTTTTTAATTCATCTACCTAGATGGACATGCCTTGTGTTCCTTCTGCGAGTATTTAATATTTAGGGTTTTTTTTTTAATCCTGAAAAGAACAATGTAAAGAGTTCTCTCTGTTGTAGTTCTAAGTTGTATTTTATGTTAATAATTTGTAACCAAAAAGGTGAAATATGCATAAGTTGGTGGTGGTCTAAATGGGTAAGGATTAAAACAATGTGTTTTTTCCATCTCTGGCTTCTCTACTGAGACCTTTACAATGAGCTCTTGTGTTAACAGCCAGACAAAGAAGGAAAACTAAGGCAGAGCAAAACTGATCTAGAGCAGAACAACATTTACTTACTGTTTACCCAGTTCTGAAGCATGTTAATGTTTTCTCTGTAGAATCTTCTGTGTCAACCCAGCCAGAAATGGTTGTGTATGCATGCTGTGTACCACTACATCTGTTTGAAGAGGATGTTTTAACATTGGGGCAAATGGTAAGATTCTGTATCTCAGGACATGAAATCATTCCTTACTTTCAAAGTGTTTCATTGTATAGCAGCTATTTTCTAACAAAAAATAATAAATGCTTACCAGGTAATACTTATTAGTTAAATCTGTATTTTAGTACTTCTGTACTCTGAAATCCATTTTCCTGCCACAGCCTGTTTACCTTGTCAACTTTTCTTCCCTTTCCTCTGCATCCCAGGAGCTGAAGTCTCCCGGGAGAGACTAGATGTGGACTCAAAAATGTGTCATAATGAAATGCTTCTGAAGGGAAAGATTAATAATTTGTAGAGCTACTTAAACAACATGAATTTTATTTTTTTTTAAGCCTACAGTTAATGACTTCTGAGATCCACAATTTCTGATACATAGCAAGACATAGCATTCTGAGAAATAGCATGTTTGTAAGTGTTTCTGCCATTAATGGGGGAAGCAGCTGGAGAGTATGTGGTAGCTTGAGACAAATTGGAGTATTTGGTGAGAATTAGATGATAGTCTGTGAAAAGGAAACAATGGTGATGTCTGCTGCACTCATAGGCTTGCTGAGATGGGTAAAACCAAGAACACAAACATAGATAATAACACAGTGTGTGTGGGTCTCTGTCAGAGCCTATGCTTTCTCCCTGGCCTGTTTTCTGTGTAACTAATATTTCTGCTTCTTAACTCCTTCTTGCTGACCATCCAGTGTCACCTTGCAAGTAAGGCAAACTCTAGGATAAGGTAGAGGGTTGGAAAGAAGGTGGAAGGGTGGTTGGGAGCCCCTCCTGGGGACACTGATTTCTGGGAGGGCTGTTGTGTTTCTGTATTACCTTTAACTTGCCTATTTCTGTCTATAGCTGTATGGATTATAAATACCTGCTTGTATATTGTGCTAAGCTGTAAATATAAAGCTTTGTTCCCTAATATAAAGCTTCATTCCTTAATTTCCAGCTTGGCTGAGCCTAGTCTGGGTGATTTCATAAAGCGGGAGGGAAGGGCAGGTAGCACCCAAACTGTCACCATGTAGCACTTCATGCATCTGGGGTAAAAACCATGCTTAAATTTCCACTTAGCCACTCTACATAAAGCTATTCATCATGCTAGAGCAGGCTTTCTTGAATTGATACTTAATTATATTTAACTTCTAGTACATATTTATTAGAACATTAAAATATAAGCTGTGTTCTCAGGAAACTTAATAGGATTTATAGAATAAAGAAATGTCCAAAAAAGATTTGCAGGTATTATGTTTCACTGCTCTTAATTTGTGCACTGTTTTCTTTTTCACAGTTGTGCTGTGTATTTTATATGGTTTTGTTCTCTGAAATGTTATTAACTTATTTTAAAGTCTCAGACAATACTTTTTATTTGCTAATAACAAGTAATAGTACTCAAAAGAGCAAACTGGAAGGAATGAAATAGAGTTCTATCTTTCCTGTCACCAAATCTCTCAATTCTCAGGCTTGTCTTCAATCTGTTGGGCAACAGAGACTACTGTAGAGGAGGGATGTCAGACCAAATAGGAGGAGCTGGATAACTATATATGCCTAAGACAATATTTTAGTAAAGACTGATAAAAAGATGGAAGTTGACAGAAATCAAATACACCAGCATGATGAATTTTGTTGTGGGTTAACAAAGCCCATTTCCAAGTTTTATTTGAGGGTGGAAACATACTACACTAATAGAAGCTAATGAAAGTTTGGCAGGCCAAATTCATTGGCATAGGAGTTGCTGCTTCAGTTAGTTGCCATTGGAGTGGGCTGCCCAGGGGGGGTGGTCGAGTCACCATCCCTGGGGGTGTTTAAGGCCAGCCTGGATGAGGCTCTGGGCAGCCTGATCTAGGGTAGGGTGTCTTGGAACACCTCTAGGTGTTCAAAAAAAGACTGGATGGGGCACTTAGTGCCATGGTCTAATTGATTGGACAGGGCTGGGTGCTAGGTTGGACTGGATGATCTTGGAGGTGTCTTCCAACCTGGTTGATTCTATGATTCTATGGTTGGAAATTTTACCATGTACTGCAGTGGTTCTAGAATTTTTGCAGTACCCCTCTTAGCTTTACTTTCTAGTATGTATGTGCTTGGATTGCTGTGGCTTCAATTTAATTGTCTCAGGCTTGCTGAAATAGAATTAAAAAAACAAAATAAAAAATTGAGTCATCAGCAGCTGATGAGTTCTCCTGTTCTGCACCTAACTGATCTTCCAAATCCTTGCTAAACTTAGCATCATAGAATCAGTCAGGGTTGGAAGGGACCACAAGGATCATCTAGTTCCAACTCCGCTGCCATGGTCAGGGACACCCTTGTATACTTTAATGTATACTTCAAACTTGTATGTTATATTTAATGTAAATGTGTATACTTTAATGTGCATTTTTAAGTTGCCTGAATATGTGTGTAACAGTTTTTAAAGCAGTCACCACTGCTTTAAAACGTTAGAGATCAGATGAGGATTGTGTACCTTACTGTGCTTAATTTGATGCTCTCAGTCACAATTAAACTCTTCTCTGATGAGTTAGTGATTACAGAACTTCAAGACTACCTGAAGGGAGGCTGTAGCCAGGTGGGGTTGATCTCTTCTGCCAGGCAACCAGCAACAGAACAAGGGGACACAGTCTCAAGTTGTGCCGGGGAGGTCTAGGCTGGATGTTAGGAGGAAGTTCTTGCCAGAGAGAGTGATTGACATTGGAATGGGCTGCCCAGGGAGGTGGTGGAGTCGCCATCCCTGGAAGTGTTAAAGAAAAGCCTGGATGGGGCACTTAGTGCCATGGTCTGGTTGATTGGCTAGGTCTGGGTGTTAGGTTGGACTGGACAAGCTTGGAGGTCTCTTCCAACCTGGTTGATTCTATGAACAATGAGCAGGAACAACCAGAGACTTGCTGAGAAGCATGTTATAAATTATGAGTTGTTTATTTAGCAAGATAAAAGAAGGCATATATTTTAAATAACTAGGGTGTACAAATCTTGTAACAGAACTTCTAGTACTGAAAAATGTTCTATTTTAATGGAAAGAGCACCACTCAATGTCCACATTTAAAATTGCTCTTAAGTCTGTTAAGGGCTTTGATAGACAGGTCCTCTATATTCACCCTTGTAAAGAAGCTTACCTTTTAATGACATGTTGGTTCAGAGTGATATTACACTATGGAGATGTCACAGGTCAACTGAAAAAAAAAGAAAAAGAGAGAAACCATGTTGCTTTTACAGTCCTGCCACTTTATGAATTCAGCCTGAAGGATATATTTTGCTCAGAAGTATTTTTAAGTATGTTTGTGTAGAACCGAAATGTTGGCACTGTTTTCTTACATCTTCGTTCTGCTTTGCTTCTGTTTCCTGTAGCACCTAAAATAATGTGGTTATATAAAAGGTTGAAAGAAATGAATCTATTATGAAAGTAAACTAAAGGCTTTTCAGTATTCCTTTGTACTTTTTTCCTGGTGAATATCAAATTCTTTTTGGAATGGTTTTGGATAGCCTTATCATGTGAACAACCTGCCTGATTTGTTATTCAATGCATTAGATGCTTTTGTCTGCACAAGGTTCTTTGTGAGAGATGATGAGAAAGGAGATCTGACCCCAGTCATTTCTTTCCATGTTTCATAGGCTGATTCTTCAGAAAAAATGAGGCAATATGGGCTTTCCCATACATACAGCCACCCTGTCCTCCTCACTAGAACTAGATCTTGCCCTCTGGTACCACCACTGCAACCACCACCGCTTCCTCGTTGGAAGGTTTTCCGTCAGAAAAAGGAAACTGTTGTGACATCTGAACCCCAAGGTTTGTCTAATCAAAGTTCTAAATTCAACTTGTAACTGCATTTTAAATATCAACACGTTTTCAGAGCTATACATGACATTGTTTTGCTTAATTTCAATGGAACTTCCCTATACAGGGTTAACCCTCCTGGAAGAGTGGTCTTGAACCTGACCCTAGGTGGTCTTGACCCCTCCCCAGGGGTGGGTCTGATCACTACCAGGTGATAGTGGTTACCCCCCTCCCCCTTCCTAAGATCCATAAAAGCAGAGGGACTTCCTGTTCTTTCTCTCTCCCCTGCCTTCCTCCTCACCAGAAATCACCATTCCTGTTTCCTGCTGCTCTTTGTCTTATCATGTGGCCATCACCCACAAGGCAGACAAAACCCATTGCCATCAAATCTAGTTGTATATTTACATGTTTTGTATCTTATTTTCCCTTCCCTATACCTTTGTAACTTCCCTACCTCATACACCTTTTATTTATTGTTAAACTTTTCTTCTTTTAACTTCCAAATCACAGTGAGATTATTTACTTGGGTGTGCTTACCTGTTCTCTCTCTCCATCAAATTCCCTTTTTTTCTTTGGGAAAGAAGGGGGAAGGGCATCCTACAAATTGTTATTGGTTTTATCAACTGTATTTGAGTCTCTGGGACATTTAAATTAGAACTGAGACATTCCCTGAGAATTCCTGACTGTTGTATTACTTCCCCTTAGCCCTCTTCTTTCTTAAATTATTTGAGAGGTGTCTTAATTTATCTCAAAAAACCACTCTACTGGAGCAAATGAAGAGGAATTGTTATCCAAGCAACACAGAAGCTCTGTGATGCAGATATCTGAAAGCTTCTGAACATCTTTGAAACACTTAAAGTGTGTGACTGCTGCAACAACTGGCAGTATTAGAAGTACACTTGTTCTAGGTGCAGTCCTACTGCGTAATGGAATTCAATGTGTGATGTGAGAGAGCTTGAGTATAAAACCATTACAAGCATGCTAGAAAATGCACTGGGATAAGAAACAGAAAATTGGCAAAAGTTAGCTGCCATAGTTGTTCTAAGCTGCCCCGAATAACCTTATGTACAGATTAAGCACACTTTTAACACCCTCACAGATGGGGGATCTGAGTGTTAAGCACTTACCCTGACAAAAATACGTCACTTAGAGCTAACTGTGGTTGTACAGAGAGAGTGATTTGCCATTGGAATGGGCTGCCCAGGGAGGTGGTGGAGTTGCCATCCCTGGAGATGTTCACAAAAATCCTGCATGATGCACTTAGTGCCATGGTCTAGTTGACCGGATAGGGCTGGGTGATAGATTGAACTGGATGGTCTTGGAGATCTCTTCCAACCTGGTTGATTCTATGATTCTATTCTCTTCCATTCCAATATTTGTAGTGAATCCCTATACAGATTATTTGCTAGAATTATAGTTTAAATATTCCTTATGAATATATATTTAAAAAATTGTTGTTGTCTAGAGCCTGAGGAAAAGAAACCTGAAGACCATGTTGAGATTACTAGCCCATTTCTGAACTACAAATTGAATCTTCTCACAGTAGCCACTGATTTGTAAGTATTCAACCTTTTTTGCAGCATTAGTATTGCATTGTTAGTCCATTTGCCTAACAGACTGGAAATGCCAACTGGATGTGGCACCATTCACTGCCAGTCTCTGGGCCCAGCCCTCCAGCCAGTTCCTGACCCATATCAGAGTGAATCTGTCCAAGCTGTGAGCTGCCAGCTGTGCCAGGAGCTTGTTATGGCAGACTGTGTCAAAGGCTTTGCTGAAGTCCAAGTAGACTACATCCACAGCCTGCCCCACATTTACTAGGTGGGTAACCTGATCATGAAAGGGGATCAGGTTGGTCAGGCAGTACCTGCCCTTCCTAAACCCATGCTGGCTGGGCCTGATCCCTTGGCCATCCTGAAGGTGTTTTGTGATGGCACTCAAGATGACCTGTTCCATGCACTTGCCTGGCACTGAAGTCAGGCTGACAGGTCTGGAATTTCCCAGTTCCTCCCTCTGGCCCTTTTTGTGGATGGGCATCACATTGGCAGCTTCCAGTCTGTTAGTCAAATGTCTTCCAGGTGGCCAGGAAAGCCAATGGCATTCTGGCCTGGATCAGGAACAGTGTGGCCAGTAGGACAAGAGAAGTTATTCTGCCCTTGTACTCAGCACTGTACAGGCCACACCTTGAGTGCTGTGTCCAGTTCTGGGCTCCTCAATTCAAGAGAGATGTTGAGATACTGGAACATGTACAGAGGAGGGCGACAAANGAGGGTGACAAAGCTGGTGAGGGGCCTGGAGCACAGCCCTATGAGGAGAGGCTGAGGGAGCTGGGGTTGTTTAGCCTGGAGAAGAGGAGGCTCAGGGCTGACCTCACTGCTATCTACAACTACCTGAAGAGAGGCTCTAGCCAAGTGGTGTTGGTCTCTTCTGCCAGGCAACCAGCAACAGAACAAGGGGACATGGTCCCTCTCAAGCTTTCCTATAGGCCCCCTTCAGGTACATGAGTTTTGATCATCATGATTGAATGGGCTTATAATAAACCAATTAGATGTTGATTGTTTGAACATCAGCATTCTTCCATGTAACAAATCATCTTGAGATATTCTGTAAATATTTTTTTTTGTGACACAGTTGCATTTTGTGGATTAAAAATTCATTAAATTATTGTTTGTTTTAAGATAGTAGTAGAAATACATAATGATACTCTAAGCAATACTCAATTGATAGGTTATCAAAACAATAATGAAGAAGATATTGTGCTATTTGTGTGGTTTTTGGTTGTGGTTTTTTGTTTGTTTTTTCATATTTAATAGATTGCTCTGTTCATAGAAACATAGAAACAACCAGGTTGGGAGAGACCTCCAAGCTCATCCAGTCCAACCTAGCACCCAGCCCTGTCCAATCAACTAGGCCATGGCACTAAGTGCCTCATTCAGGCTTTTCCTGAACACCTCCAGAGACAGTGACTCCGCCACCTTCCTGGGCAGCCCATTCCAATGCAAATCACTCTCTCTGGCAACAGCTTCCTCCTAACATCCAGCCTAGACCTCCCCTGCCACAACTTGAGACTGTGTCCCCTTCTGTTGCTGGTTGCTTGGGAGAAGAAACCAACCCCCATCTGGCTACAACCTCCCTTCAGCTAGTTGTAGACAGCAGTGAGGTCTGCCCTGATCCTCCTCCAGGCTGCACACCCCCAGCTCCCTCAGCCTCTCCTCACAGGGCTGTGCTTCAGGCCCCTCACCAGCTTCGTCGCCCTCTTCTGGACATGTTCCAGTATCGTACTTCATCATCCCAAGCCTTAAGAAGGGACTAGGTAACATATGCTTACTTTTTCATCTGTTCTTTATTGCTGCAATAACACAATTGCACATTTATGTCTAATTGGCATGTGTGCAACATTGTTTTGATCTTGTTCTCCTGGTTCACTTAACAAAGAGTTATTTGTATTTCGCTCAGTTTCTGTTTCTTTCTCCACTCGAATTAGCAACAGAGCTTTCTCTTACTACAACCAGAATAGGCCTTGCACAGGTTTCCTTGGTTATAATGTATTTTAGCTGTCTGGTATCTATGGAGACATATTTTGAGGGAAAAGACAAAGCCTTTCTAACACAAATCCTTTTTTTTTTGTTTGTTTTTTTCCTGCCTACATTTAAGAACCACACATGATAACTTTTGGGTTTTTGTTTTTTTCTGGTTTAAGAGTCATAGAAATTTTGACTTGTGACATCCTATTTTGACTCAATTATTTTGGGTTTTGGTGTTTTGAAGAGTTAAGAGGGCAGCACTTTAGACTTTGAGCATAGATGTTGATAATTTATCAAAAGAATACCTGCATATATAGATTTTTTTGCCCCATTAAGCTGTCAAAAGAAAGGAAGCACAAATTATTTTGACAACATTTTGTTAAGAACAGCAATTATGAAGACTGTTATTTCAAAGTAAATGTATCGATTAAAGTGTTTGAGTTTTCTTTTATTTAGCCACTTTCCAGAGTCTACCATCAAAAAAAGATTTCATTCTGTATCCTGTCTCCCTTCTGTTGCTGAATGTGATGAAAATGTAAATGACAGTAATGTGGATGTGAATCATAATGGGAGAGACTCAAATGCAGAATATTATTCTGAGGTAATAATTTTCCTATCTTTTTAAACTTGACCTAGTTTTCTATTCCAAAGGATAGTGAAAGATAAAGGAGAAAGCACTTAATGCATATTTTAAAGACCCCTCAGTAAGCTTTTTTTGCCCTGCTATTCATAGAATCAGCCAGACTGGAAGAGACCTCCAAGATCATCCAGTCCAACCTAGTTATATCAAAGAACATTATTTTTTCCAATAGCAGAGGAGTAGGCATGTGGAGCATCTTTTATCATACAATCAGCCAGGTTGGAAGAGACCTCCAAGATCGTCCAACCTAGCACCCAGCCCTAGCCAATCAACCAGAACATGGCACTAAGTGCCCCATCCAGTCTTTTCTTGAACACCTCCAGGGACAGCAACCACAGCAGCTCCACCACCTCCCTGGGCAGCCCATTCCAATGCCAATCACTCTCTCCAGCAAGAACTTCCTCCTAACATCCAGCCTAAGCTTCCCTTGGCACAACTTGAGACTGTGTCCCCTTGTTCTGTTGCTGCTTGTCTGGCAGAAGAGACCAACCCCACCTGGCTACAGCCTCTCTTCATGCAGTTGTAGACAGCAATGAGGTCAGCCCTGAGCCTCCTCTTCTCCAGGCTAAACAAAGTATTTAAGTAACTTCCTTGCCCTTTCCACTTTATAGTTGTATTGCCATATACCAGGTTGGAAATCTTTCTTAATGCTTCTTGCTTTAACTGTCGTTGTTTGATTGGTTGTTATTTTTTTAATGATTTATTCCTCAGATTCTGAAAGTTCTATTGCTAACATTACAAAATATTTTGAGTTTGTTCTTGAAAAGTCTCTTAATGGAGGAATCTTAAGAAGATAGTCAAGGATCTTCATCATTAAATCTTTTTTAGTGAATGAATGTTACAGTTAGTGTATTTTCACTGCAGCAAAGGATTTACCCAGGCACACAACTACTTGGGAAATCTGAACTTTATAAGCACATGCCTCAAAATGGTGTCCTCACTTGGTTCTTTATTTAAACAGTTCAGGCTTCAATGCTGAATTTGCCTGCTCTTAAATTTCAAAAGCTTTGCCTTCTAAGAGAACCTTCAGCCATCATTTCCAAACTCAGACTCTCAGACACTATGAGAGAGTGACATCTCTTCAAACAGGTTCCCTAGCTGTGACACACTGTCCACACACAGGTTGCCCAAGCTAGCCAAGGGAACAGTGGTCACTGTGTAGAAGTTTCTGAGATAAATAAGACAAACCTTACCCAAGTTCAGTACAACATTACTGGAATGACTTTGGGCAGTTGTAACTGCCCAATGTGTGGTTATTTTAACTTGTTCCTGGTCTTGTTTAAACTGGTGTGTGCATATGCTTCTGAACTCTGCTTTTAAATGAAACTTCAACAAAATACTCCTTGTAATATATAGATCTGCTGTGTTGAGCAGAGGGAAAAGAATGCTTTAGAAGAGTTTCTGGACATTAGACTATTTCATGCAAAATATTGGTTTTTTTTTCCTCCTCTAACCCAGGAGTGTAAGAAATATGTGATTCTAAAAAGCTGCTCTGTCACAGGAGGATGTGCAGTCAAGGAGAGGCAAGGGCGAGTTAGAAAATACAGGAGGCAGAGACATTGATAAAACTGGATTGGTTGAGAGATGGCAGGAATGTGACTTAGTCTGAGGGCAATCTGAGCAACTAATTGGCTTGTGCTTGACCTTCACTTTTGCTTCAGTTTAAATCTCAGCTGAAACATGCCTGTTAATAGCTGTGGTGTGTATGTAAGATTGCATTTGTAAGAATAAAGAAAAGAATGGGTTTTAACTTGCAGAACAATCTTCTTTATGTCACATATTATATCTTTTCACTAAAAAAATGATGTGGATACCTCTGGGAGATTCATTATTGTGAGGCTGAGGGAGCTGGGGGTGTGCAGCCTGCAGAAGAGGAGGCTCAAGGGTGACCTTGTTGCTGTTTACAACTACCTGAAGGGAGGCTGTAGCCAGGTAGGGGTTGGTCTCTTCTGGCAGGCAACCAGCAACAGAAGAAGGGGACACAGTCTCAAGTTGTGCCAGGGGAGGCCTAGGCTGGATGTTAGGAGGAAGTTCTTGCCAGAGAGAGTGATTTGCCATTGGAATGGGCTGCCCAGGGAGGTGGTGGAGTTGCCATCCCTGGAGGTGTTCAAGAAAAACCTGGCTGAGGCACTTAGTGCCATGGTTTAGTTGATTGGATAGAGCTCAGTGCTAGGTTGGACTGGATGATCTTGGAGGTCTCTTCCAACCTGGTTGATTCTATGAACTAACTTTATTTAAAACTTGAAATAACAGCATAGCTCTGTATTTTTACTGAAAGAAAACATCATGTAATGATTACAAAAGAAAATACTGAAGGAGAAGCTCTGATAGCCCAAACTTACTAGGGTATTACTAATACATAGAATATGTTACTGTAATATTCTGAGTGTGAATAACTGTCTTCATGTGCAATTGCTACTCAATAGATTTAAACTGCTTTAAAACCTTTGGTGTAGATTTGGAAAATCTTCAGGATGCAACAGTTGTATCTTTTAATCTGACTGAAATTCAGCTAGCTGCTGTATCAGATCCTAAGCAAGTTTCATTTGGAATATTTCAATTCACTCTTCACCATACGAGGTCACATCGCTGAATATCTTATTCATTCTTCCTAAGGTCTGTTGTCACAGAAACAGAGACTAGTGATAAAGGAAAGAGAAAATTTTAGGAGCTGGATGAACCTTCTTTGATGAATATCAAATTGAAAGGCATGGCATTATCCCTCATGTACCCAGAGCACATATACCAGAGAAGAGAAATGCTCTGTTATTGACTTTTCCATACTCTTTCCCCCATGAATTTCCTGTTTCTTCTGATTTTCACATTTCTGAAATCTTCTTGGATTTGCATTAGGAAAAGAATCCTTTTGAATAGAATAGAATAGAACAGAATCAACCAGTTTGGAAGAGACCTCCAAGATCATACCTATTTTTGTTAGTTGTTCTTGAATCTTTCTGCTGTTAAGAAAATACATTTTGTGGGTTTGTTTTCTAATGTAAAGACTCCATTAAACACCTGGGCTCTGTGGGTTTGTTTTCTAATGTAAAGACTCCATTAAACAGTTGGGCTCTGTTTGATGAAGAGGCTTTTTATTTTTCTTCAGTAGAAACACAGAATTCTCAAGGTGTCAACTAGCTGGTGCTGAGTACAGCATCCTTCTCTGATCCTGCTTGTCACACTCTTCCTGATACCCCTGGCAGCTGTACAAAGCCACAGATTGACTCATAGTAAATTATTATTTGATGGTCTCAACAAATTTTTTATTAAAGGAAAAAAAAAAGGCTGGAGCAGCTCTGCTGTGAGGACAGACTGAAAGAGTTGGGGCTGTTCAGTCTGGAGAACAGGAAGCTCCAAGGTGGCCTTCTTGTGGCCTTTCAGTATCTGAAGGAGGCCTACAAGAAAGCTGGGGAAGGACTTTTCAGGATATCAGGGAGTGACAGGATTAGGGGGAATGGAGCAAAGCTGGAGATGGGTAGGTTCAGGCTGGCTGGAGATGGGTAGGTTCAGGCTGGATGTGAGGAGGAAGTTGTTCAGCATGAGAGTGGTGAGAGGCTGGAATGGGTTGCCCAGGGAGGCAGTTGAGGCCCCATGGCTGGAGGTGTTTAAGGCCAGGCTGGATGAGGTTCTGGGCAGCCTGCTCTAGGGTAGGGTGTCCCTGGGCATGGCAGGGGGGTTGGAACTAGATGATCCTTGTGGTCCCTTCCAACCCTGACTGATTCTATGGTACAGGCCAGGATGTTGTTAGCCTTCTTAGCCACCTCAGCAGGCTGCTTTCTCATTGTTCAGCTGGCTGTCACAGCACAGTGACCTCATGCAAGCTTTAAGTACTGTTGTGAATTGCCATACAGTCAAATGTACTCAGACTTTATGTCGCTGCCCCTCAAAAACTGCTTCTAGCTTATATTCAGAAAGCATAAAGCAACTCCAAGTCAGTGCAGCTGCCAGAACTCCTCTTTGAAATGCAGATGAAATAAAAATTCAATGTGTATCCAGATGTTTGTCAGCTCAGTGCTATCAGTTTCAACGTTAGTGCTGTTGGCACATGTAAAGATGGATATATATGAGAAGTTCAGATGAGGAGAAGGATGACAAATCTTATGAAAGGAACCAGCATTATTTTACTGTATTATTGTAACTATTACAATGCTATTGTAATATACAATACTATTACAGCAGTCTTTTTAAGTCTTAGCATTTACTTTGCAAAGGCAAAGCTAGTCCAGTTAACCCCGTTAATAATACCACATTCAAAGAGGAAATAAGTTGGAAACTAGAATCTTTTTCCTCCTCTCCCTCTCATTACAATTAAAAAAAAAAGACAGAAATGCAACTGAGTCTTGTGCAGTCTGTGTCAAACTGCAGGTAGGAGAGCAGTCGGAAGGATAAGATAGATGTTTTTAACAATACAGCTGATTTTAATCCCTCTGTCCCAGGTTAGAGTGGATCCTTTCCCTGGTAGAGTAAACTCACTACAATGTGAATTTTTGGAAGGTCAGGAAAAATGAAATTGGATTTCTTAGAGTTTAAACTAAATATGACAGTGTAAGGAGAATAAACTATTATAGAAATATAATAACCTTAAGGAAGATGGGGAAGGAGTCTAGCAGCAGTGAAGCAGCAAAAGCAGCAGCAGCCAAAACAGCAGTGGGGGAAGACAGCAGCGAGCGCAGCACAAGCAGCAAGGGGAAGGTCCAAGCTGTGCTTCCAGACATAAAGCTCTTCATGCTCCAATGAAATGATATTAACTTACCCATTGTTGCCATTCTATGGCCTATCCCTACAATGTTCACCTCTCCTCTCAGAGCTTCCATATCTGAGTTTCTCTGTTCTGAATTTTTTTGATGTCTGAGCTAGAAATCTAGCTCAAACAGCCACACTCAAAGAAGAGGACCCTGCCTTTGTGGATATAAGGAGTAGACTTTCTAGAAGGCTAGCTAACTTGATTTCAGCTGTAAATGTAAGATGTATTCCATTCCTATTAGTTAAACAACACTAGCTTGGAACTGAGATCCATTAGGATAAAGTAGTTTGCCAAAAACATGAAGAAAGAGAGGGCTACTTTTTACAGATAAAACCCAAAAGATACTTCAGCAGTGATTCATGTTGTTGCTACTGACAGTTGTGCACACTTGCATGCCAAGAAATGTTTCTTGGAAAAGGAGCCCTCCATATACTTTCCAAGAATGGAAACTTAGAGTAGAAAAGAACAGAACTGGTTCTGAAATAAATCTAATTAGTTCTTAGAAGACACCACATTTTATTGTCAGAGAATAGTTATATCAATGAACACTTTTTTTTTCAATAGTAGAGGAGCAGGCATATGGAGCATCTTTTATCATACAATCAACCAGGTTGGAAGAGACCTCCAAGATCATCCAGTCCAACCTAGCAGCCAGCCCTAGCCAATCAACCGGAACATGGCACTAAGTGCCTCATCCAGGCTTTTCTTCAACGCCTCCAGGGACAGCAACTGCAACGCCCCGCCACCTCCCCAGGCAGCCCATTCCAATGCCAATCACTCTCTCTGGCAACAACTTCCTCCTAACATCCAGCCTAGACATCCCCTGGCACAACTTGAGACTGTGTCCCCTTGTTCTGTTGCTGCTTGCCTGGCAGAAGAGACCAACCCCACCTGGCTACAGCCTCCCTTCAGGTAGTTGTAGACCAGTCTCCGAATCACATGTACTTTACTAGAAATACTTCACTCTGCCTATTGGTGATGTCTATGTAGGTATTTTAAAAGCAAAACCAAAACAACATAAAAAGAACCCTCTAACTTGCAGTGATAAATTACTAGTCTGTTTTGCCATCTCAGGAAGTACTGCCCCAAACACAAGGATTTTCTTTAGCAAAATAATGCAAGGTTCTAATCACAATGTTGGTTTGTTTGGTTTCTTTTTCACCCTACAGGAGACCACCTTCTTTTGTCAACAAAATACAGAGAAACCCATTGAAGGTAAATATATTTTAAGTTTATATTCAGACTTCTGTGATTCCCATATAGAATCATAGAATCAGTCAGGGTTGGAAGAGACCACAAGGATCTAGTTCCAACCCCCCTGCCGTGGGCAGGGACACCTTACCCTAGATCAGCGTGGCCAGAGCCCCATGCAGCCTGGCTTTAGACACCTCCAGGGATGGGGCCTCAACCACCTCCCTGGGCAACCCAGTCCAGCCTCTCATCACTCTCATGCTCAAGAACTTCCTCCTCACATCCAGCCTGAACCTACCCATCTCCAGCTTTGCTCCATTGCATTCAGTCCTGTCACTCCCTGAGAGCCTGAAAAGTCCCTCCCCAGCTTTTTTTGTAGGCCCTCTTCAGATACTGAAAGGCCACAGTAAGGTCACCTTGGAGTATCCTGTTCTCCAGACTGAACAGCCCCAACTCTTTCAGTCTGTCCTCACAGCAGAGCTGCTCCAGTCCTCTGAGCATCCCCATGGCCCTTCTCTGGACATGCTCCAGCATCTGCGCATCCCTCTAGTCATAGGGGCTCCAGAACTGGATGCAGTACTCCAGGTGGGGTCTCAGCAGAGCGGAGTAGAGGGTAAGAATCCCCTCCCTCCACCTGCTGGCCACACTTCTCCTGATGCAGCCCAGGCTCTGGTTGGCTTTCTGGGCTGCAAGTGCACACTGCTGGCTCATGTTGAGCTTCTCTTCCAGCAGCACCCCCAAGTCCCTCTCCTCAGGGCTGCTCTCCCTCCACTCACTGCCTAGCCTGGATTTGTGCTTGGGATTGTCCTGACCATGATTTCTCCAATTCCCAGTGTTAATCCTCCTGTGCAAGTATCAACAGACTTAATTATTTGTGTGTGTTCACTTTACAGGAATAGATGTGGAAAAAAAAAATTGGTGATTGTATGTTTAACTTCATAAAATACAATGAATTGGCCTAGAATAGAATTAATTGGCTAGCACACCATTGTGTGTATTACAGAGATCATTTAAATGTACCTTATGTATTTTTCTAATTGACATTCTTTACCTGTTTAGATACATCTCTTTCCTCAGCAAACTTTCTGAATTAAGAGCTGTTCATGTTTGAATTGTTTTCTTCTATTCTTAGCTGTTCTGAACTATTCTCAAAGCTTTTGGAGCCAGATAAAACACCTTCAATAACTGCTTCTGTTCTTTAAACTGGAAGAAAGGAGATTTAAACTAGATGTGAGGAAGAAGTTCCTTACAGCAAGGGTGGTGAGACACTGGCACAGATTGCCCAAGGAGGTTGTGGATGCTCCCTCCTTGGAGGTGTTCAGGGCCAGGTTGGATGAGGCCTTGAGCGACCTGCTTTAGTGGGAGGTGTCCCTGCCTGTGGCAGGAGAATGGAACTGGATGATTCTTGAAGTCTCTTCCAACCTAAGCCATTCTATGATTCTAAGTTGGGCCAAACCAGAGTCCTTCAACTCAGTGGCTCCAGGTTCTTTGTTCTCTTCCCTGCAGTTGTTTCTTCCCTGAACAAAAGGAGGGAGAGCAGACAAACATGTCTGGGTAAGCCAGGACATGTATAAGCCCATTTTGGCCTATCCAGGCCTACTATGACAGACACTTCTGTCTTTATGTTTTGATTTGAACCTGACAATACTTCTGGTTTTCCTACAAGAAAATTCAGGCGATGTAGTTCAAATCTGTTTCTAAGTACTTCGACTGATATGTAGGAGCAATGACATAGGAAGTACTAAGTAACATGGGAAGGATTTGTCTTTTTGTCTTCCACAATTCTGTGTATTTCTTTATTTTACTGTCTACAATTACCTGAAGGGAGGCTGTAGCCAGGTGGGGTTGGCCTTTTCTGCCAGGCAACCAGCAACAGAAGAAGGGGACAAAGTCTCAAGCTGTGCCGTGGGAGGTCTAGACTGGATGTTAGGAGGAAGTTGTTGCCAGAGAGAGTGATTGGCATGGGAATGGGCTGCCCAGGGAGGTGGTGGAATTGCTATCCATGGAGGTGGTCAAGCAAAGCCTGGATGAGGCACTTAGTGCCATGTTCCAGTTGATTGGCTGGGGCTGGGTGGTAGGTTGGACTGGGATGATCTTGGATATCTCTTCCAACCTGGTTGGTTCTATGATTTTCTGCAGGTTGTAAAAATTTTATGATACTGCATCATCTGCTTTTCACTGATTAGGAGCTTTGAACAAGAGGGTTTATTATTCTTCACATAGATGACTTTAGGTTTGCAGAATTCCTCTGTGTGTTTACCTAACAGGCTTTCCTTAAAGTTTCTAGTGCACAAGTCAATATATGGCAGTAAACAGAGGACAATATTGAAGCAATTGCAGATGTAAACCATAATTACCTCTACAGAATTGTTTCCCTTACCTTCTGAGCTTTTTGGGTTGAGTGGGTTATTTTGTGAACTCTGAGGTGTGTGGAGTATATCCAAATAGTTTGGGGATAATTTTCAATATAAAAATGTTACTACTTCACTGTCCACATTGTGGCTCTATTGGCTCTGTGTGTCTTCTTATCTCTGCAGGAAAATTACATGAGAGTGATGAAAAGCAAGTGTCAGAAACAGCTGATACTGTTCTGAACAACCAGGCAAGCGATAAATCAAAGGAAGAAACCGAGTCCAAAAAGACTGCTGTTTCCAGGGAAACCTGGATTAGCTATGAAGACTTCTGTGTTTGTTTCCAGTAAGGAATAGAGGTTTTGGTGTTGGGGTTTTGTTTTGGGTTTTTTTGGAGTTTGTTTGTTTGTTTGTTTGTTTGGGTTGGTTTGTTTGTGGTTTGGTTTTGGTTTGTGATGTGTTTTTTTTCTCCCCATAAAATATACAATATAACAGTAGTAAATTATTAAATGTGCCTATATAAAGGTCTTCTATGTATAACTCTGTACCTCTTTTCTGAAAGCAACTTTTGAATACTCATCTTGAGAACTGTGTTCAGTTTTGGGCTCCCTAGTTTAAGAGAGACAGGGATCTGCTGGATAGGGTCCAGAGAAGGGCTACAAGGATGATCAGGGGACTGGAGGGTACTGCCTTATGAGGAGAGGCTGAGGGACCAGGGACTCTAATCTGGAGAAGACTGAGAGGGGATTTCTTAAATCTTTATAANTGTGATGCTGTGATCTTCATACCAGACTTACTGTTGATAGTGCGTCTGTAGGTGCCACTGCACATTGTATCTTGGGTATGTTCCCCAGAGTACAGTGGAGAATACAACCAGCAGCTTCATGAAGCATGTCTCAGACTGTAATGTGTGTGGAAGGTCTAGGTCATAGAGCATACTGATAGAGAGTGCTCACGTACCCAATTTGTCAGCCACTGGAAGACACAGTCTGCATCTGAATAATGCAGTTCTAAGCTAAAAAAAAACATTCCTGGTCAGCTAGATGCTTTCTTTCCCTCCTTATTCAATATAATACCAAGCCTGGTACAATCCAAGTCCTCTGAAGAATCTGACATTGCTGAGGGGAGTGATTTTTGTCAGAGAAAAGTCACCCAGGTCTTCTGTTTGTTTGAATTTGTAACTGAGATTTTGTGAAGCTTTTATTTTCATAGATCAAGTGTTTTCTTGAAAAGATATTAAGCTCTGTTTCTTCTGTGACAGAGGATGTATGACTTTTCTAATAGCAGGACAATAGAATCTTTGGGAATAAAAGATCATAGATCACCTTTAGACCTTGTTAAGGTTTACTCAACTACTTTGCTCCAGAAATAGGAAGACAAGGCCCTCAGGGGAAAAAAGCCATCACAAGTAAAGTGATTTCCTTCTCTTTCAAAGACTTGCTCATACTTTCTTACAGAGAGAATGTAGAATATGGATTTTTTAATTTACTAGCCAAACATTAAAGTACTGTTGACTTTTTATATACCACTGTAGTGTTAATTAAATTATAGAGAATTTCTAAGTTTCTTAATTCCTGTCCATAAACCAGTGAGAGTTTACTTATTTTTGCATGTGAAATGATGAAGTAGCTATTAATAAAGTTGCCTTGACCATATTCTGAGGGATTTATCTCTGAGAAGCATTTAGGCACACAAATTTACCAGTCAGTTCTGTTGGAACTATTTCCTCTCCCTATGAGGAGAGGCTGAGGGAGCTGGGGTTGTTTAGCCTGGAGAAGAGCAGGCTCAGGAGTGACCTCATTGCTGTCTACAACTACCTGAAGGGAGGCTGTAGCCAGGTGGGGTTGGTCTCTTCTCCCAGACAACCAGCAACAGAAGAAGGAGACACAGCCTCAAGTTGTGCCAGGGGAGGTATAGGCTGGATGTTAGGAGGAAGTTGTTTCCAGAGAGAGTGATTGACATTGGAATGGGCTGCCCAGAGAGGTGGTGGAGTTGCCATCCCTGCAGGTGTTCAAGAAAAGACTGGATGGGGCACTTGGTGCTATGGTCTAGTTGACTGGACAGGGCTGGGTGATAGGCTGGAATGGATAATCTTGGAGGTCTCTTCCAACCTGGTTGATTCTATTCTATTCTTGTCTGACATGTCAGATACAGTGAAAAGAATGTGACTGTTCAGAGCTCACATCAACTTAGAGAAATGAGGACAATTTTAGTCATTGTAGGGATGGATATGTCAGCAATGGATCATTGAAATGTGACATTCTGAGTAATCAAAATGGTTTTTTTACTAAAACATTGGGCTGTGCATCTCATTCCATCCTCCGTTAAAGCTGAAGTAATTTATATTGCTCTTGGTTAAATCAAAGTCACCAAAAAATAGTGAGGAACCAAGCAGCTGAAGGTGTACAAATGTCTCAGAGTTGAAAAAGCACATTAATGACCTATGCAAACAGAGAGTTCTTTCTTACAGTGATACTTTAAAGACAACTTTATCACACTGGTTTTCAGCTAGGCATGGAAGATGTAGAATAATATTTGCTTATTACTGTTTGTAGATTCAAACTGACAGATTTACCCTGATTTAGGGTAGAGTGTCCCTGCCCTTGGCAGGGGATTTGGAACTAGATGATCCTTGTGGTCCCTTCTAACCCTGCCTGATTCTATGATTCTATGATTATGGGCCTGACCTCCAATGGAAGACTGTAGAAGTGCAGCAAAGGCAGAGATTAACATCAGCTGCATTTTACTGGAGATGTATTATATTCACCTTCTCTGAAACTAAAGATGTTGAACCATTTTTGAGAAGTAGCTGGGATTCTGTTACATGAAAGCAAATTTAGTTTCTTATGTAATGAAATAGATATTTACTGGAAATACATCAGGTGCACTAAGATTATTTTCCTATGTGTGTTTCTATTTTATTCTCTCCCTAGGTACCTGTATGTTTTCCACAAGCCACATACCTACGCTTATAACTATCAGAAAATGGACTTTAAGGTATATGACTGTACTGAGTTTTCATTTGTCTTTTATCTGTTCATCAAAGTCTTACACAATTAGATAATACAGATATGTTAAATTATACTGGTAGAGCACATAGAACTGCTGTTACTGAAAAAATCAGTCTTATGGAGTGCTGTCAGACAATAGGAGGAAGAGTTGGTAAATCATGAAAGTTTGCAGTGAGGGTATATATGCCTGTGAATCAGAGAGTCATCCTATCTTCATTTTGATTAAAATCTACCTTATACAAATCTAGAAACTAAATTAAATGTTATGATAATTCAGCTGTAGAATCTGCTCTTCAGTTGTCTTTCATTGTCACCTAAAACCCAAATCAGGACCTTAGCAACTGATCCAATGGGATCTTGGGGTGTATTAAGCAGAGTGTGTCCAGCAGATCAAGGGAGGTTCTCCTTCCTCTCTACTCTGCCCTGGTTAGACCTCGTTTTGAATACTGTGTTCAGTTTTGGGCTCCCCAATTGAAGAGGGACAAGGATCTGCTGGAGAGGGTCCATCAGAGAGCTATGAGGATGATGAGGGGTCTGGAGGGCATGGCTTATGAGGAGAGGCTAAGAGACCTGGGACTTTTTAGTCTGGAGAAGAGAAGACTGAGAGGGGACTTCATAAATGTTTATAAACATCTGAGGGCTGGGGGTCAGGAGAGGGATGCAGGCTCTGCTCACTTGCTCCCTGGAATAGGACAAGGAGCAATGGGTGTAAATTGCAGCACAAGAGGTTCCGCCTCAACACAAGGGGGAACTTCTTTACTATAAGGGTTCCAGAGCACTGGCGTAGGCTCCCCAGAGAGGTTGTGGGGTCTCCTTCTCTGGAGACTTTCAAGGCCTGTCTGGATGTGTTCCTGTGTAATCTGTGCTAGATTGTGTGGTCCTGCTCTGGCAGGGGGATTGGACTCGATGATCTCCTTGGGTCCCTTCCAACCACAACTATCCTGTGATGTTGTGAACTTGCAAAGTTCTCTTCCAGGCATTAGAAATAACCCTTAGTTTCACTGAAATTACAGTATTTCTTCAAACCTGCCATTAGTTGATATTTGCAAAAGGTTATTCAACATGCTTGAATATTCTGTTCCACCTCTAGTTTTGTACTATGACTGAAGTGTAATTGTAGAGTATAGAAAAGTGAACTCCAGGCATGGGCTGCATGTAAAATCCTGTATTGAGAAGGTTAACTACATGGATTATGCTCCATAATTATGGTATACCTGCAGTTTCACACCTCTCTGTATTTGTAATCACCTCAAGAAATTTTCCCAATCACTGTGCTGTATACTTTCCCAAGCCATAATCAGCATCAAGACTACGTTAAGCCTCTGTGCTATTGTGTTGAAAAACTCTTCTATTGCTGTAAAATGCTTTCTTGTTTCTACGTTGATACAGATGAAATGTTTACACTATTAGATAAATTCTATATCAGACACACAAAAGAACACATTTATGGGATGCTGTGAAGATAACAGTAGTGATGTCACGGGGGCAAACATAAAACAAGTGTATTGATGTGACTGGAGAATGTAGAAAGATAGGAGTTAAAATAGTTGTGAAGCGAAGAAGCTTGTTCACCTATCCATTTTGAAACAAAAACTCTAGGAAAAGGTAGGATCAGTCTATAGTTTTTATTATTGGCATAGGACTTATGTATTAAAGCTGACATATATTTCCATAGCAAAACAAACACCCTACCGTGAGGCAGGATCAGTCATGCATTGCAAATTAAAAGTGCTTATTCCTTTCAAGCTTGCAGTAATTAGAATCAGAAAGTTCCAGCACAAAGCACTTTTTTTTGGTCTTTCATTGAATGTTGTTTGGCAAATAGTGCTATGAAAGTGAGGTGCTGTGCGAGTTTGAAGCTAGCTAGAATGTTTTGGTGAGAAAGGACTAGGTTACAGGCTGTGAAAGGGAAACAGAATGATGTCTACTTCACTCTTAGGCTTGCTGAGAGGTATAAGAACAAGAATGAAAACACAGATAAGGCACAACTACTCCTGCTGGGGAGCTCTGAGCTGCATTTCTCTCTCTAACCTCACCCTCCGTTTCTCTGACTAATCCACTTTGCTTCCTAACCCCCTGGAGAACCTCCATTCTTCCTTGGGACTGTGGTAAGGTTGAGAGGGGTGGGAGAAGGTGTAAGGGCGGTTGGGAGCCCCTCCTGGGGACTCAGGTTTCTGGGAGTGATGTTGTGTTTCTGTATTCCCTTTTACCTTGTCTATTTCTGTCTATAACTGTATATACTGTAAATATTTGCTTGTATATTGAGCTAAGCTGTAAATAAAAGCTTCATTCCAATTTCCAGAGCCAGCTGAGTCTAGTCTGGGTGATTTTCTTAAGTGTGGGAGGGCAGGTAACACCCAAACCATCACAGCTGAGTATGAAAAATTGTGATAGTTTGGGTGTTACCTGCCTCCCCACACTTAAGAAAATCACCCAGACTAGACTTAGCCCAGATGGAAATTAAGGAATGAAGCTTTGTATTCATAGCTTTATATTCATAGAGGTGAGGAGAAAGTTCTTCACTGAGAGAGTCATTGGCCACTGGAATGGGCTGCCCAGGGAGGTGGTGGAGTCGCCGTCCCTGGAGCTGTTCAAGGCAGGATTGGACGTGGCACTTGGTGCCATGGTCTAGGCTTGAGCTCTGTGGTGAAGGGTTGGACTTGATGATCTGTGAGGTCTCTTCCAACCCTGATGATACTATGATACTATGATACAATACACAAGCAGATATTTACAGTATCTACAGCTATATGCAGAAATATACAAGTTAAAAAGTAATACAGAAACACAACAGCCCTCCCAGAGACCAGAGTCCCCAGGAGGGGCTCACAACCACCCTTCCACCTCCTTTCTGCCCCTCTACCTTACCCCAGACTTTGCCTTACATGCAAAGTGAGTTTGGAGGATCAGCCAGGGTGGGTAGGAAGCAGAAGGATTAGTCACACAGACAGCAAGTTAGAGAGAAAAGTGCAGCCCAAAGCCAGAGAGCAAACTGTTGGTGTTCTTGTACATGTCAGCAAGCCTATGAGTGCAGCAAACCTCACCATTGTTTCCTTTTCACAGCCTATCATCTAATTCTTCTCACCAAAATATCCCAACTAGGCTCAAACTGGCACAAAAATATAAGAGTCAAGAACTTTTCCAAGAAACTTTCCTGTTTCCTTTTCTCTCTTTAACTGAACATTAAGGTTATACATATGCAGCACATCTGCAATTTGGAATAGTGACAGTTAATTACTTTGCATATTATATCTAAGGTTACAGTATCCATAATCTTAATCATACTTTGTGTAAGTCCAGGCAGACAGTATTCAATGAAAATGAAAGCTGAACCAATGTCCATTTTGCTGTACAGTTTACCCAGGACCAAGTCTTCTACTATTTACTCGTGGACAGCCTGAGGCCCATTGAAATCCTGGTTAGCTTTTCTGCCTTAGTATGCTGGAGTGATATTGGAGGTAAGGCCAACATAGAAAAGTTCATGTTAACATTGTGTTTTATCAGTGTTGTGTTTGTCTGTGGTGTAGTTTGGCACAGCTTGAGAGTTAAGCATTAAATAGTCAAACTGATAGTATTCATACAGTGCTTTCTTGTTATTTCCTACTGAAGAGGAATCTTTCTCCTTACCTTTACTGTTTATTACTATTTATTGCAAGCTTTTCACCAGTATATTTCTGATATGGAATTACTTTTGTTTCTTAAAGTTTCTTTTCTACAAATTCTGTTAGAGTCATAGAATCAACCAAGTTGGTTGATTCTCCAAGATCATCCAGTCCAACCTAGCACCCAGCCCTGTCCAATCAACCGGACCATGGCACTAAGTGCCCCATTCAGGCTTTTATCAAACACCTCCAGGGACAGCAACTCCACCACCTCCCTGGGCAGCCCATTCCAATGCCAGTCATTCTCTCTGACAAGAACTTCCTCCTGATATCCAGCCTAGACCTCCCCTGGCACAACTTGAGACTGTGTCCCCTTGTTCTGTTGCTGGTTGCCTGGCAGAAGAGACCAACCCCACCTGGCTACAGTCTCTCTTCAGGTAGCTGTAGACAGCAATGAGGTCTGCCCTGAGCCTCCTCTTCTCCAGGCTGCACACCCCCAGCTCCCTCAGCCTCTCCTCACAGGGCTGTGCTCCAGGCCCCTCACCAGCTTTGTCGCCCTCTTCTGGACACGTTCCAGCACCTCAACATCTCTCTTGCGTTGAGTAGCCCAGAACTGGACACAGCACTCAAAGTGTGGCCTGACCAGTGCTGAGCACAGGAGAAGAATAACCTCCCTTGTCCTACTGGCCACACTGCTCCTGATCCAGGCCAGGGTGCCACTGGCTTTCTTGGCCACCTGGGCACACTGCTGGCTCATTTTCAGCCTACTTTCTACCATTATCCCCAGGTCCCTCTCTGCCTGGCTGCTCTTCAGCCACTCTGTTCCCAGCAAGGGGACAATGTTCTTGCAAGGTTCTTGATGCCTTATTTGATTAAAATACAGTAAAATCAGCAATATGACCAAAAGTTTGTATTTGAAATATTTGTTAAACTGATGCAGAATGTATATTTATTTACAGCTGGCTTATTTCATGATCCTACAGCTTGGATGGCTTGAATGAAAATATTTTTTACTTTGTGAAAATCCCAGAATGGCATTCAGAAAAGCTAATATGTGTTATGGCAGTCAGCTTAATTGGTCATTTAAACATTGGGTATGGACATAAATTCAGTGCATCTAAAGTAGAGAGAACCTGGTCTGGTGAAGAGAAGACTTAAAGGGGATGTAATAAATGTTTATCAGTATCTGAGGGCTGGGTGCCAGGAGGGAGGGGACAGGCTCTTCTCACCTGTGCCCTATGATAGGACAAGGAGCAAGGGACATAAACCACAGCACAGGAAGTTCCACCTGAAAATGAGGAGGAACTTCTTTACTGTAGGGGTCACAGAGCACTGAAACAGGCTTCCCAGAGAGGTTGTGGAGTCTCTTCTGCGCACTTTGAAGAGCTGTCTGGATGCATTTCTGTGTGACCTGCACTAGGTTATGGTCCTGCTCTGACAAGGGAGTTGGACTCAATGATTTCTGGAGGTCCCTCCCAGCCTCTAACATCCTGTGATCCTATGAACCAAAAGAAGGCTTAAAAAACCCACCAAACTGACCATCCTGTTAAAATAATCAAAGTATAATATAAAGATATGCTCTGTATATCACTTTGCTTCCTTTGCATGTGGGCAGGATGCACTTTTAAGGAATTTCAGAACAGGGTGGGCAGAGGCCAATGGGATGAAATTTAACAAGGCCAAGTGCAGGGTTCTGCACTTTGGCCACAACAACCCCAAGCAATGCTACAGGCTGGGGACAGAGTGGCTGGAGAGCAGCCAGGAGGAAAGGGACCTGGGGGTACTGGTGGATAGTAGGCTGAAGATGAGCCAGCAGTGTGCCCAGGTGGCCAAGAGGGCCAATGGCATCCTGGCCTGGATCAGGAACAGTGTGGCCAGTAGGATGAGGGAGGTTATTCTGCCCCTGTACTCAACACTGGTCAGGCCACACCTTGTGTGCTGTGTCCAGTTCTGGGCTCCTCAACTCAGGAGAGATGTTGAGGTGCTGGAACGTGTCCAGAGAAGGGCAACAAAGCTGGTGAGGGGCCTGGAGCACAAACCCTATGAGGAGAGGCTGAGGGAGCTGGGGGTGTGCAGCCTGGAGAAGAGGAGGCTCAG
>WAAF01001737.1:32861-87539 GCA_013400475.1 Tricholaema leucomelas
CAACCTGATTGATTCTATTCTATTCTATTCTATCTGCAGCTGCAGACTGCAGTCCAAGACTTATGTGATTTGGATCATATCTGATTTACACATCCTTCTAACCATCATTTTCTAGTTAATAATACAAAAAAAGCTATATTCTGAACCACTCATGCATTTGAAATGACTGGCTCTTGTGTCTGAGTTATCCACACCTAAATAAACACTTCAGTGACTGTAGCTACAGATTCTATGTAAGTGTACTTCTCTTAATTTCACTGCTATTGCTGCTTTGGGATTTTCTGTCTTCATCTAGGTACTAAACAAGAATGTTCTAGCACTTCAAAAGGCATGCTGATGGTTGAACGTTTCTCTTGGAAGTGTGTGACTCCTGGAGAACTTGTGTTAAAGATGCATACATCTGCAACCAAAGCTACTGTGTTAAATCTTCCTCTTGGGTATGTATGAGGCTTTATTTGTGTCCTAAAACTGTAGTCTTAATTCATTAATAGTAAGTCAAAGTCCATTTCAAAAAATGTAAGTTTGTGGAATATATTTCGGTTGACAGCTAGGATTTGGTTAGACTGAAAAACTGGTGTGAAGTTAAATAATTAACAAAACTTTTCACAGTCTCACAGTATCACCAAGGTTGGAAGAGACCTCATAGATCATCAAGTCCAACCCCTTACCACAGAGCTCAAGGCTAGACCATGGCACCCAGTGCCACGTCCAATCCTGCCTTGAACAGCTCCAGGGACGGCGACTCCACCACCTCCCTGGGCAGCCCATTCCAGTAGCCAATGACTCTCTCAGTGAAGAACTTTCTCCTCACCTCAAGGCTAAATTTCCCCTGGCGCAGCCTGAGGCTGTGTCCTCTTGTTCTGGTGCTGCCTGCCTGAGAGAAGAGAGCAACCTCCTCCTGGCTACAACCACCCCTCAGGTAGTTGTAGACAGCAATAAGGTCTCCCCTGAGCCTCCTCTTCTCCAGGCTTTTTTTGTAAGTATTTTGAATTCTTTACTCCTAAGCACATTAGCAAGAAAAAAATCGCACTGACCTGCTAAAAAGTGAAATAGAATTCAAATTTCCACTTAAAAGTGTTTCTAACTAGAATGATTTTGAAATATTCCCTGAAACAGGGATTTTTAGGGGAATTATATAAACATGACAGGGACTATAGGAGGTTTTGTAGCTTTTCTTCAAACAGGACTTGTGAAACATAATAGGAGGAATTCTGAGGCTAGCCATGAAGCCCTGCATATGTTCAGATTCACCTAGTGTTTAATATGATTTTTTTTGCATGTAGCTCTAGATACTCATTGTACAGCATTTACCAATGGTAAATAAAACCAAATAAATAAAAGGTCTCAAATAAATAGGCACAGTACAAAAATACACCAAGCTGTTGTGCTGGTACTGTATAAAAGGTCTTTGAAAATACTACTTCTTTTCATTGGACAAGTTGTTATGGTGCTTACAGGTTAGTTCTGCCACCACATGTATTTTCTTAGTGTTGTCTCCTGTAGAGAAGCAGAAAACTTATATGTCTTTTTGCACCTGCAAATTTCAAAGCTACCAGAAATACAGGCAGCTCAAATTGAGAAGCTTCTCACCTTTGATTCTGTTCACATCAGGAAGAGCCAGCAGGCTTTCAAGAAGATTTAATTTACAGCAGGGCTGGGAGACAAATGGGCTTATTGACTACTTCCCCATTTCGTTCCAAATGAGAAATGACTTGCTAAGCCAGGAGGGCTCTTTATTTCCTCTGTTGGTGGCCAGGAGACTTTTCAAATTCTGCTCCCAACAAGATGCAGCTTAAAAGTGAGAGTGCATGTGTGTCTTAATTTCACTGCTGGATCTCTGATTAACACCTTGAGGTGGTTGCCTGGATGAACTTCTCCAGCTAAATGCCATTCTGACAATGATAAAAGACTGTGAAACTTTACTCTTTGGTATCAGCAAGCCCCCAAAGTATTTCAGTGGGACTGCACAACAGTGTTGACTGGAGAGAAGAGCATGAATGCTCTGTGTTGCATAACTATAATTAGGAATGTTTTCTCCCATTAATGGAATCCATTACAGGATATGATCAAGGGCATAAGAATGAGCCGAGTGTATCTCAATGAGACATATTGAATTTCTGCTGTTTTCCACCTTAGAAGGTTACAGTTGAGTGATCTGGCCCACAGTTGTTCCACAAAATCATCACGTTGTAGTATCATCTACCCTGACATGGGTTATGGGCTAAATTGTTTTCTGGTTTTATCAATGAGAACACAGAAGTTACAGTCTCAGTACACTTGTGTTCAGTACCAGAACACTTGACTTCTTTAAGCTGTGTGCCTGTGTACAGTGAGGTACATTTTTAAGTTTACCTCACTGTAATCTTGACTAAAAAGCTTCAAGTTTGGATGTGATACTGATCAAGGTAAGCCCTTTTTTTAGGCTCACCATTTGCGTATCCTGCAAGTACTTCCAAGGCACACCTGGGGAACGCTTTGATCCAGGCCCTAAACCCATTTTCCACTGAGTTTTGTAACTCTGTCTGCCACAATTCTCTACTACTCATTCCTTTGTTACTCTAAGTTCCCACAAGTCCTGGCACTGACAGACTGATTCTGAGAAGTTGCTGCAGGTCCTCAAACTTTATCTCCTGTTTCCTCTGTGCCGTCCTTCCTTGCATCGTCCCGTTCCCCTTCCTTTGTGTCATCCTCCTCTTCCCCCTCCAGACTCTTTCCCTTCTGTGTTGTGGTCTGTTGCATCATTTCCCCTTCCTTTTTCCCTGTCCCCACTTTGAGGCAAAGATGCTGAGCTTGGGGAGGCCACGGAGGGCTTGGGGAGAAACTGGTTGGCTTTGGGGTTGAGATGGTGTTGTTGGGTGGACATTTGGGATGGTGGGAATGACCCAGAGGAAGAGGATGGGGTCAAAGCAGAAGCTGAGAGCACAGAAGGCTGTGCTTGTGGATTAGAAGGGAAAGAGAGTGGGTTATGCCTGGGAAGAGCCTACCAAGGGAGGTGGTGGAGTCCCCATCCCTGGAGGAGTTGAAGAAGCATGTGGATGTTGTACTTGAGGCTCCAGTTTAGTGTTGCTGGTTGGACTTGATGACCTTCAAGGTCTTTTCCAACCTTCATGATTTTAATGACTTTTTTAAAGATTGGAAATCACTCTCTGGTACAGCAACAGAGTTAAAAATACAGGATTTGAAAAGCCAAGACCTCTAGGAAAGGATTTAACTTTTGCAAATGCATTAAAGAAAAAGGTTAAGAATTTCTGTGGGTGGGTTGGTTTGTTTGTGGAGGATTGTTTTTGTTTTTGCTTTGGGTGGGTTTTTTTTGTAGTTTGGGTTTTTTTAAGTTGTTTTATAACTTCATCTTTCTCCTTGCTTGTAGGCGACATATATTGCTCTTCACAGTAAGTTCTCCCATAGGACACCATATTCATCTATGTAGCATGGTGCCATGTGTCTTTGGAGAGGAGGATGCTGTGTTTCCAGATCTTGAAAAGGTACACATAACCAGAGCTAGTCACTCATTGTGCTAACAGTGTTCCTGCCTCTGCTGGATCTTCATTTTGAGTTATTATTTTCATTTGTTTAATATTAATTTAGAATCATAGAATAGAATCACGGAGTCAGGCAGGGTTGGAAGGGATCACAAGGGCCATGGTGCCATGGTCTAGCCTTGAGCTCTGTGGTGAAGGGTTGGACTTGATGATCTGTGAGGTCTCTTCCAACCCTGATGATACTATGATACTATGATCTAGTTCCAACCCCCCTGCCACCCTACCCTAGAGCAGGCACAGCCTCAGCCAGCCTGGCCTTAAACACCACCAGGGATGGGGCCTCAACCACCTCCCTGGGCAACCCATTCCAGGCTCTTGCCTCCCTCACGCTGAAGAACTTCCTCCTCATGTCCAGTCTAAATCTCCCCACCTCCAGCTTTGCTCCATTCCTGCTAGTGCTGTCACTCCCTAAGAGCCTAAAAAGTCAGTATGAAATGAACCAGGGCATGAAAGAAATGTGTTCTGTGGCACAGCGAGTACTGACGTGGACATTGCAACAATTGGCTTACATAAATACGTAAGCATTGGATAGTATCATGGTGTACAGAGAACAGCAGCATAAGGAGTGTTAAAAGTAGGCTCTTTGAAATATCTATGTCTTCAGTGGCATATAGAATCATAGAATCAACCAGGTTGGAAGAGACCTCCAAGCTCATCCAGTCCAACCTAGCACCCAGCCCTATCCAATCAAGGGACCCCAGGCTTGCAAAGTCTGCTGGTGTGCACAGAGTGCAAAAGAGTGGGGAAGGTAGGAGCCGTCCAAAGCGGGGATGGTCCAGTCGAGGCAGGAGCCTAGCCTTCGCAGTGGCAGGGAACTCTCTTGATGTGAACTACCAAGGTGGGAAGAACCCCAAGGCAGGAAGCCTTGCTATATTCATACTGTTTCCTAGACCAAGTGCCCATTTACCATTACTAGGCATGAAAACACAGCCAGTCACCAGCCTGATTTTAGTACAGACATCTGCAGGGGTCACCTCACGTGCTCTAAGTACCCTTTGTTCCCCCTCTTCAAGCCTGCAGGGCCAGGGGTGGGGAACAGTATTTTTGTGTCTTTCCTCTCCCATTGAAACCAGAGAGTGAGAGGAATTTGAGATATCCAGGACAGAGAGAATATAGCTTCTAGAGCAGAGTTGTGCAAAAATATTTTGAAAGGTCCAGTGTACAGAGGATTTGCCTAACATTGCAGACTCAGTGTGCTAACAGCAGGACATCAAAGCAGCTTGTGCAAATTTATGATGTTTATTGTGGCAAAGAAGTTTTAAATGTAAGTTTGGTCACTAACAGTTTCTTCTGGCTCGTCTTCAATTTGTGGATGAAATCCTGTTCCTCATCAAGAAAATTGTGCTGTATTTTATCTTGGGGTCTTCTCTGCACTTCTTTTAAGAAGATAATTTCCCCACAGTGTCATTGGCAGGAAAGTGTCTACATCCTTGCACAGAAATCCTGACACAGATCAATGGTGCTTTAGGCAAGCCTGTCTTTGGACATTGTTTTCAGCAGGGTACAAGTACTCCTCTGTCATTATTAATAGAGATGCTGAGTATTTCAGCTAACAAGAGTCTTATTATCACTGCAGCAGTGTCCTGGTAGGGCATAAATCCTGCTAGGCCGGTTTAAGCCTTGCTCTCCTCCTCCTGTTGTGGGATTGGGGAGTGGAGTTAGATGAGCAAACAATAAGGGTTTGGACCCAGCAAAGCCTTGAGGGCTAAGGGGGTTTAGCACCACCTGTCAGGTGTCTTGTGCTGCCCTCAAAGTGCCTGCGTGGTCAAACCAGGCACGAAGCTTTGAATTCATTGGCCAGAACAATGCTGCTAGTGCCTATTGGCCAGATCGATTTTCAAACTGAAGTATTTAAAGGGGAATGATTTAGATACCACTGCCCTCCTGCTTTCAGCCTTTCTGCATCCTGCCTTCAGCCGGGAGCCTTCCTGCCTCTCATCGTTTGCAGCTCATTAAAGGCAGCCACATGTTGCAGCTAACACTAGCGGCTTAGCAGCAACTCTTATCCCTAGGCCTGGAATGTTTTGTTTGTTACCTTAAGATCATTATCCTGAGTTTGAAAGTGTCTTTGATACGAAAGACCAAAAGCATGGTGAGTACATCTGCTGGAGTCAATGCCAAGACTCCATAAGCACAGTTAGAATTTTTCCTGGTTTTGAGTTACTATTTTCCAAGTTCTGGTTGTTTAAACTGTTTAATTCTGTGCAGTTGCTTCCTGTTGACCAAAAATCCAAAGAATCTCAGGGAATTTTCCTGTTTTTTTTAATATTAATAATAAAAAGTAATATTCATACAGAAATTAATATTCATCATTCATACCTGTTATTAATTTCCAATACAAGCAAAAATACTCTATACACATCTTATGGTTGATTAAATGTCCTAGGACTAAAGAAATTAGAATCCTTACTACTTACATGTTATTGTGGCTGGTTTAGTGTTGCAACATTTTTAGTTCAGTAGCTGAAAAGAGTGAACATTTTGTAAGCTTTGACTACCAGGCACCTGATGGATTTTATAGTTTGTACAATTACTTGCAGTTGTTCATCATAACTCAAGTTTTATTCTTCATCATGGAAAAAATGCTTGCACACTGTCATGCTCTAGAAAGAAAACAGAAGAAAACCTTAATGCAATCTTTCTCACGATGGGTTTGTTTTTTTTCCCTTCTCTTCCTCCAGGAAAGCTACCGGTTTATAGAGCAGGCTACAGCTATTATGAAAGCTATTGGAAATGTGATAAATAATTTCAGCAGTATGCCAGAGCTTTCTAAAGCCTTGAAGGAGTTGGAACTAACTCACTGTCCTCCTGGTCTCTGTGATACTGGAATGGTTGAAGAACACTTCAAGGTGAACAAATAATTTAATAAACAGATATTGGGAACAGTGTGGCCAGCAGGACAAGGGAGGTTATGCTTCCCCTGTACTCAACACTGGTCAGGCCACACCTTGAGTGCTGTGTCCAGTTCTGGGCTCCTCAATTCAAGAGAGATGTTGAGATACTGGAATGTGTCCAGAGAAGGGCAACAAAGCTGGTGAGGGGCCTGGAACACAAACCCTATGAGGAGAGGCTGGGGGAACACAAACCCTATGAGGAGAGGCTGGGTTGTTTAGCCTGTAGAAGAGGAGGCTCAGGGCTGACCTCATTGCTGTCTACAACTTCCTGAAGGGAGGTTTTAGCCAGGTGGGGTTGGTCTCTTCTGCCAGGCAAGCAGCAACAGAAGAAGGGGACACAGTCTCAGGTTGTGCCAGGGGAGGTCTAGGCTGGATGTTAGGAGGAAGTTGTTGCCAGAGAGAGTGATTAGCATTGGAATGGGCTGCCCAGGAGGGTGATGGAGTCGCCATCCCTGGAATGTGCAAGAAAAGCCTGAATGAGGCACTTAGTGCCATGGTCTAGTTGATTGGGTAGGGCTGGGTGATTGTAGTGTGTTCTTCTGTCCTCTGCTGTGAGACCATCAGTTTATACAATCATAGAATCAACCAGGTCGGAAGAGACCTCTAAGCTCATCCAGTCCAACCTATCACCCAGTCCTGTCCAATCAACCAGACCATGGCACTAAGTGCCTCATCCAGTCTTTCCTTGAACATCTCCAGGGATGGCGACTCCACCACCTCCCTGGAATTGGAGTTGATGGTCTTCACATAAGCTAGTAAGAGATTCTCAAGGGATATAATCACTCCTGTATTCAGTAAGCAAGACCTCAATTTTTTTTTTCTCCTAATTATTCCCTTGAAGCAATGTAGTCCAATATAACAGTTGGGACTAATTTTCGAATACTGTATTTGATAGAGGAATCTAAAGATTTTGGTTTTACATGAAAAAAAGATCTAAACAGTTTTTGAAACAATAGAATCATAGAATCAGTCAGGGTTGGAAGGGACCACAAGGATCATCTAGTTCCAATGCCCCTGCCATGGGCAGGGACACCCTACCCTAGAGCAGGCTGGCCACAGCCTTATCCAGCCTGGCCTTAAACACCTCCAGGCATGGGGCCTCAACCACCTCCCTGGGCAGCCCATTCCAGCCTCTCACCACTCTCATGCTCAACAACTTTCTCCTCACTTCCAGTCTGAATCTCCCCACCTCCAGCTTTGCTTCATCTCCCCTTAGTCCTGTCACTCCCTGAGAGACTAAAAAGTCCCCTCCACAGCTTTTTTTGTAGGCCTTCTTCAGATCCTGGAAGGCCACAAGAAGGTCACCTGGGAACCTCCTCTTCTCCAGACTAAACAGCCCCAACATAATAATAAATGAGAAGCAATATAAAGTACCTTTTGAAAAGGATTCATTCTTTGAATGCTTTTCCTCTTCTTGATTTTAGGTTTTCAATGGAGCATTTTGGTGTTTGATGAAATACATATTAAGCAAGAAGGTTCCTTACAGCTATAGATTTGCCTTCAGGTCCTTCTCTTTGGATTTTAAAGACACTGAGGTTTTGGAGGATGACACTGTGTCTTCAGGTACTGTATTGGTATTGCTAGTCACTTCAAATATATCTGCCCATTCTTCTTTTCAAGGAAGCCAGCTCTGTTTTCTTGCCTAAGTAAGCACGGTTCATTTCTTATCTGATGGCTAAGTCTTCTGCTGTGGACAACATGTCTCACACTCATCGCAGAATAGATATCACCTGTCTTGGTTTTCCAGAGAGTCTGTTTGCTGTGTTAATTTATAAAATTGCCCTGTTTCTTCCTTGACTTGCATTTGTCAGTAGTGACAAGAATTAGCACAAGTATCTACAGCTGCTTGGAGGAAGGCTCAAGTTAGTAGCCTCATTTTCAATGCTATTTCTTGTTGATAGGTCATGGTTTGCTTCCTTCTTTCAGGGCTTTGTGGGGTGTGTCGTATTTATCATAGAATCATCATAGAATCAGTCAGGGTTGGAAGAGAACACAAGGATCAGCCAGTTCCAGCCCCCCTGCCATGGGCAGGGACACCTTACCCTAGAGCAAGCTGCCCACAGCCTCATCCAGCCTGGCCTAAGCACCTCCAGCCATGGGGCCTAAACCACCTCCCTGGGCAACCCAGTCCAGGCTCTCACCACTCTCATGCTCAACAACTTCCTCCTCACAGCCAGTCTGAATCTCCCCACCTCCAGCTTTGCTCCATTCCCTCTAGTCCTGTCACTCCCTCATAGCCTGAAAAGTCCCTCCCCAGCTTTTTTGTAGGCCACCTTCAGATCCTGGAAGGCCACTACAGGGTCACCTAGGAGCCTTCTCTTCTCCAGACTGCACAGCCCCAACTCTTTCAGTCTGCCCTCACAGCAGAGGTGATCCAGCCCTCTGAGCATCCTCGTGGCCCTTCTCTGGACATGCTCCAGCATCTCCACATCCTTCTTGTAATAGGGGCTCCAGAATTGGCTGCAGTTTGGATTTATTTTTGTTGTTATTCATTTGCTTGCTTGTTTTTTAAGCCTATTATTTGGCAAATGACTGTGTTGGCTGGCTAGTTATCTGGTGAGTCACATACATATAGTTGGAAAGTAGCTACAGCATCATCCACCTCTTCTCCAGCCTGTGCTTAATGTATGTTGTATACCTCAAGGTATTGTGTGAGGAGACACTGAAAAGCAAATGGATTTGTTGCAAACAGAATAATTCTCTTCCCACAGGTTCTTGCTCATTTTTTAGGCAGGCTAGAGGCATAAGCAGTTAAAAATAAGTTTGCCTGGTAACCAAATGCATCTTCTCAATTTTAGGAGACTTATTTTGAAGTCTATTTAACTTCTTAATCTCTTAACATTTAATTTATGTGTGCTAATTGTATAGAAAAGTATTAAATATGATAATTAATTTCCAGTATTCATTAATATTTATTCATTAAAAAAAATAACAGCAGATTGCATTAATTTTGTTCTAGTTCTCAGTCTATGGCAAGTATTTATACAAAGAGTATTTATAAACACAGAATTAAATAGTCTAAGACAGTCAGAACTTGGAAAACAGGAAAGTGGAATGCAGGCAATACTAAGGACACACAACAGGCAATGCTGGTGGATTTGGTCACAAGGTAGATGAAACATGTTTGCTGAGTGACAATAAAATAGCCAAGTCTTAAAACTTAAGGAGACTGAAGGAGAAACTAGCCCAACAATTACATTGCACAGATATCCCAGGGAAGTATTCCTGTATAAAGATGCTTTCAAAAACCTGCAACTATAATTCTGAGGGAAGGAGAGGAATACCTAAGTCACTGTAAGCTGAACTGCTGCAGACTCGTGGCCATTGTGAAATAAAAGCTATTAAATGATGTTAGGGTCTGGAAGGGACCCAAGGAGATCATTTGAGTCCAACCCCCTTGCCAGAGCAGGACCAGACAATCTAACACAGATCACACAGGAACATATCCCGACAGGACTTAAAAGGCTCTAGAGAAGAAGACTCCACAGCCTTTCTGGGGAGCCTGTTCCAGTGCTCTGGGACCCTTACAGTAAAGAAGTTCCATTCATGCTAATCAACAGTACACTTGATTTATATGCCCATTAATTTTTATACATCCTCCTCAGTTCTTTTTGTACAGTAGAAACAGATTGGATCCTATTCTTTAAAGGTAGTGGCACAATGCACACAGTATTTCTGGTGTTGCAATGTATTATTGAAGTGAATATGATGTGATTTGGTTAATCATTTGCATGATCTAATAGTTTGTTCATTGCTGTTTGACTGCCTTGCAGACATTTTATTTTGCAACCCGTTGGGCTGACTCTGCCAGCCTTACATTGCACCTGAGAGTTGATTGAAGGACTTTGATTTGAGAAGTCCTGCTCACAAGCAATAGGATCAATGTGCCTCGTGGCACGTGCTGTTCTGGAACGTCTAGGATGTTGTAGTTACTGCTGCTGGGTTTGTAACCTCAGATCTATCAGTAGGGACTGAGATCAAACCTGGGTAACAGCCTTGCTTTTGAGTAAGTTGAAACTCAGCTGGACACAGTACTCGAGGTGTGGCCTGACCAGTGCTGAGTACAGGGGTAGAATAACTTATCTTGTCCTACTGGCCACACTGTTCCTGATCCAGGCCAGGATGCCATTAGCTGCCCTGGCCACCCTTTTGTGAGACACATCACACACACTTCTTCTGTGAGGCATCATAGAATCAGCTAGAATGACTGAATAACTCATTCTGGTTTTCCCAGAATTATCTTCTATGGCAAGTTAAATTAGAAGGGTCAGATTTTGCCATTTGTCACACCTGTCACAATTTTCAGGATGGCTGTGCTACTGGTTTCTGTGTTCCTAGGAAACTTAAATACTTGTCAGCAATGGGAAAGAAGATAAGCTTTAGTTAGATATGAACAATTGGCAGAGTTGACAGGTTGTAGGAAAGACCTCGTGTATATTACTGAATTATAAGACTCAGGATGGCAGAATATTTTTTGCAGGGAGTGAGAAAGTTCTGCCTCAGTTTGTTTTCCAGCATCCTGTGTATCTTTTTAATTTATTCACCTTTCTAGACTTAAATTACAGGAGATTCTTATCAGTCTGGAAAATCATTTGTTTCCCTTTGGCTTTATTTAACTCAGATCTAAATCTTTCCCTGTGTAATAAAGGTTACATCAAAGTAAGTGCATGCTTTTTATTCAAGTTCCATCTCACAACTCTAAAGAAATGGACACAGATGCATTAAAAAAAAAAAAAGGCATAAATCAAGTGAAGTGTCAAGAAAATAATAGAAGAAAAAGGTTGTAGGAAGGCCTAGAAGGTTTGACATCAACTGATTTGCCTGGCCTGTGTTAGTAATGGTGCTCTGTCAGCTTTGTTGCTCAGATCTTGTCAAGGCTTGAATTATAATGCTTTGAGACTTAGCAGTCATCAATGTAACTACTACAATAGATGAATTAAATCTCTTTATTTTCTTTGTCTAAGAACTGATGAGGTGAATTCTGAGGGCTGGTTGTTTTGGTTTTAAATGGTACCTCCATTTTATATTAACATATTCATTTTGCACTGTGTGCTGATGTAATTCCAAAACTTGCTGAGGGCAGATATTAATGTTACACTGCAGTTAGCAGTCATACCTGGTAAAGTTTCTCAGAAGCCATCCTGAAATTGATCTGGTGACATTTACTTTTTTGCCAAATACCATCCATCCCCATGGAACAATTAACACAGTAGCCACAAGAATCATAGAATCAGCGAGGTTGGAAGAGACCTCCAAGCTCATCTAGTCCAACCTAGCACCAGCTCTGTCCAATCAACTAGATCCATGACACTAAGTGCCTCAGCCAGGCTTCCCATGAGCACCTCCAGGGACAGCAACTCCATCACCTCCCTGGGCAGCCCATCCCAATGCCAATCACTCTCTCTGCCAACAACTTCCTCCTAACAGCCAGCCTAGATCTCCTGCAGCACAAGCTGAGACTGTGTCCCCTTGTTCTGTTGCTGCTTGCCTGGCAGAAGAGACTAACCCCACCTGACTACAGCCTCCCTTCAGGGAGTTGTAGACAGCAATGAGGTTATCTCTGAGCCTCCTCTTCTCCAGGCGGCACACCCCCAGCTCCCTCAGCCTCTCCTCACAGGGCTGTGCTCCAGGCCCCTCACCAGCTTTGTCGCCCTCTTCTGGACACGTTCCAGTACCTCAACATCTCTCTTGAATTGAGAGGCCCAGAACTGGACACAGTTCTCATAGTGTGGCCTGACCAGTGCTGAGTACAGAGAAAGAATAACCTCTCTTGTCCTGCTGGCCACACTGTGGAAGACTGTGCCATGTGAACAAGTGATGGAAGCTTCTGAAGCTGGAGAAGCTGAGTGCTTTTCCATGGCATGACTCTTCTATGGGCTTCTAGGAAGACCATAGGTAAAGGGGCCCTGCAGAACTTTGGTTTGTCAGCATGCCAAGTTTACAAAAGTATGTGATGTTTTTTGGGAAAGAGACTTATCAGATGAACAGTTCTGTAGTGAATAGCAGTGTACAAAACCATAAATGCTCTTATAAGTCCTTATGGCACTGTAACTTCCAGCCTTTGGGAAATGCAAGCCTTCCATTCCTCTGTCTTTGCATAACCTCCTCTTCAGCAGAAGAGTAAGACATATTTGTAATTGCTGACCACAGCTATAAGTACTCCTCCTCTGGAGTCAAGCTTAAGCTGAGGTTACATAGCAGCTTACACCAGTGTGACCACAGGCTGTTGCAGTACAGGACACATTTGCTAAAGACCACAAGCAGCCTTCTCTAAATTGATCCTGGTTTGGCTGTGGGGTTGGACCAGATGCTGTTCAGCAGTGCCTTCAGCATATATTATTCTGTGGTTCCATGCTTCTGTTTGATAAACGTGCTTGTGCCATCCATGTTGTTGAGTTCTGTTGTCTGTTGGACTGGCCTTGTGTAACCTTTCACAATTTCTACCTATTCAAGAGGCTTTCTGGGAAAAGCCTCTGGTTTTGGAAATGAGAAGGTAATGAGGAATGATGATTTGGAGCATAGACACACTTAATATCCAGTGAAAGAGATTAGATTGAAATGTGTGATCTCCTGGCTGATGACAGAAATACCTTTTCTTCAGCTAGTTTGTTTGTTTGCAGGGTTGTCCATATTTTTCAAGTTAATTTCTCTCTTTTCTCCTCCTTTTTATTTGTTGTTACTTCCTTTTGGAGCACCATGTATGTTTATATTGTCCTTGTTCTTTATCTGTACTGTTCCATCCTGTCCTTGTGGCATTGACTTCCTGTAGTGCTGTTCACTGCACCTTCCCCCTAAACCCTGATGTAAGTTGCTTGCAGGATGCTAATTGCAGGCTAGGATGGTTTCAAAGAACTCATTACTAACCTGTCAGAACCTACTAATTTCAATTCCACTCCAAAACTCCATAGTAACAGGAGGTCACAGCTAGCTAAAGGAACTCTCACTTCATCATAGATCTTACCCTTATTAGGCTTCTTAGCAAAGGTTGAATAAAATGTTTGGAAAAACTCTGGTGTTTAAATTATTACTTAATGAAATGATGAGAATGAGAGACAGAAGCACTTAAAAGCTTATGAAGCTGTTTTAAGCTGTATTGAGTCAGGCTTTAATGTATCAGATCCTGTTGCCTCCTGTTTGAAAGAATATTTTGAAATTACATTAAGAGAGTTTTAAAAATGCCCTGCAAAAGCTCTCCATAAAGAGATGTGAGAATTCATTGAGGTGGTGTTTGGAGTGAGCATAGTAGATGCATTCTGACTGTGTAATTACACAGTGTGTTTTGTCTAATTTTACCATGCTAAGAGTAAAATTCTGTTCCATTTTTCTCATAAAAAGAAGCCATTCTAGTTCTGGGCTACAGATCTCACTGCTTTCTCTTTGGTGCTTTGGGGTTTTTTTTCCTATTCAGCTTTGTTGCAAGCAGCTAGAGGACTTTCAGCTTTATTGACACTGCTCATTCTCCTTCCTTTCTTTCAGAGAATTGTGAGAAGAATACTCTCAGTAGTTGGGAGAACAGAACTCCCACTCCTGAAGAAGAAACAGCGGCTCTTAAACTTCAGGCCACCTGGAAAGGGACCTATGTTAGGAAAGTGCTGAACAGCAGAAAACCAGGTGTGTCCTTTAAAAGCACCTTTTAAAACTGCTTCGTATCTCACCTTGTTCAAGTATTTACTGTAAAAAAAATGGTGTTACTAAATGTTATCTAGTTAAAATGAACCCAAATGCAGTAGGGAAATGTAGTTGGATCTGTGATCTCTTATGAAAGAATAGTGCTCAACCTCATTAGTCAGTTAGCATATTAGATACTTAAAGGTAGAGGAAAGACACTGCTCTCCAGAATTTTGTACATATTAATCCAGAATTTACATTCATGTAGATTTAGCTCTCTTTATTAACTCATAAAATCATAGAATCAACTAGGTTGGAAGAGACCTCCAAGATCATCCAGTCCAACCTATCACCCGGCCCTGTCCAGTCAACTAGACCATGGCACTAAAAGCCTCATCCAGTCTTTGCTTGAACACTTCCAGGCACGGCAACTCCACCACCTCCCTGGGCAGCCCATTCCAATGCCAATCACTCTCTCTGCCAACAACTTCCTCCTGACATCCAGCTTAGACCTCCCCCTTCATGAAGTACCATCACTGCTGGGATTCTTTTGCCCATATATCTACCTGCACCAGATGATATTTTCAACCTATCTTATGTACGTTTGTCTCCTGATCAGTAACTGATGTTACCTCTTTCTTCTACTACCATCTGTAGTCTTGCTCTGGTACTTGCTTTCCTCTAAGTACTCCACTGCCCCTCTATTTTCCTGAAGAATGTGTGATGTAAATTAGGAATTTCTGTACACTTTCACTAGTGGTATTAATCGCTGCAAATGCCAAAGCCTAGAAAGTGTTCTTTTGGATATTAGCTTTTTGTTATTTCAGTGTTGTTTTGGCATCCCAACTCTTTTCATCCATTGCCTATAATGTCGTCTTCTGATTTATAGCTACTCTGTTACTTTTAATTCTGACATTATATTTACACTGCTTTACTGATGGGGGATGTGTTCAGTCAGCAGGAGCAGGGAGGTCATTCTGCCCCTGTACTCTGCACTGGTTAGACCACATCTTGAGTACTGTGTTCAGTTCTGGGGCCCCCAGTTTAGAAGGGACATCGAGATGCTTGAGCGGGTCCAGAGAAGGGCGACGAGGCTGGTGAGAGGCCTCGAGCACAGCCCTACGAGGAAAGGCTGAGGGAACTGGGGTTGTTTAGCCTGGAGAAGAGGAGGCTCAGGGGTGACCTTATTGCTGTCTACAACTACCTGAGGGGTGGTTGTGGCCAGGGGGAGGTTGCTCTCTTCTCTCAGGTGGCCAGCGCCAGAATGAGAGGACACAGCCTCAGGCTGCGCCGGGGGAAGTTTAGGCTCGAGGTGAGGAGAAAGTTCTTCACTGAGAGAGTCATTGGCTACTGGAATGGGCTGCCCAGGGAGGTGGTGGAGTCGCCGTCCCTGGAGCTGTTCAAGGCAGGATTGGACGTGGCACTTGGTGCCATGGTCTAGCCTTGAGCTCTGTGGTAATGGGTTGGACTTGATGATCTGTGAGGTCTCTTCCAACCTTGGTGATACTGTGATACTGTGATACAGTCATATTACTGTTCTCCTCCTTTCTCTCTTGCCATTACAGCACTGTTATTACTCCCCTCTCTTTTTTCAGCTTTGCCCCTCCAATTCTGTCATAAATTGATTAAAGAGTTTAACCTAACATTAGTCTTGAAAACTTAGACAGCAGATAAACAGATCTAATCTAGTTGCCTATTCTTCATCTGTATTCTATGGATAGAAGTAGGCACCTTGAGGTGACAACACATGTTGTAATCTGGAAGGTGTCAAACATAGATGAGGTGAAATAGCTGCTGGAGCTGCTTCATTCTTTTCTTTTTAGCCACACAGGCAGCCTAGGCACATACTTACTCCTTCATGATATCTACAAGTCTAGCTGATTGGATAGGGCTGATTGATAAGTTGGACTGGATGATCTTGGAGGTCTCTTCCAACCTGCTTGATTCTATGATCTTGGAGGTCTCTTCCAACCTGCTTGATTCTGTGATCTTGGAGGTCTCTTCCAACCTACTTGATTTTATGGTTCTATGATCTTGGAGGTCTCTTCCAACCTGCTTGATTCTGTGATCTTGGAGGTCTCTTCCAACCTACTTGATTTTATGGTTCTATGATCTTGGAGGTCTCTTCCAACCTGCTTGATTCTGTGATCTTGGAGGTCTCTTCCAACCTACTTGATTTTATGGTTCTATGATCTTGGAGGTCTCTTCCAACCTGCTTGATTCTGTGATCTTGGAGGTCTCTTCCAACCTACTTGATTTTATGGTTCTATGATCTTGGAGGTCTCTTCCAACCTGCTTGATTCTGTGATCTTGGATGTCTCTTCCAACCTACTTGATTTTATGGTTCTATGATCTTGGAGGTCTCTTCCAACCTGCTTGATTCTATGGTTCTGTGATCTTGGAGGTCTCTTCCAGCCTGCTTGATTCTATGGTTCTATGATTCTAAGTAAAAGCTGCTGCTAGCTAAACAGCATATTTTCTGAAGACAAAAAATAACATCACTTTAGCGTATTACAGTGGGATAGAAACCTTGTAAATCAAAGAAAATATCGATCACATCATGTTTGAAGTTGCAGAAGCGCTTAGAAGTACAGAGGTGATGATGAAGAGAAATCTTCCGTCAAAGCAGAAATTGTTTTTCAGCTCAGTTGAGACTTCTGTAAAATTCCAAATAAAAACAAGTAGTTCATAAGACAATTCGCTTGTGTGAGTCCCAGTTTCTACAGGTATTTGGCCAGTGTGTATTTAGTACAATACAAAACTGACATTTTCTAACTTGCTCTATTATTTTCAGGTACTAAAGAAAATGCTAACGTCAAAGAAACCTTGCAAAAACTGTGGGCTGCAATTGAGTTAAATTTTGAGCACTATGCTGTAATGCTCTTAAGGTAATCATCTAATAAATTGTTTGATTGCAGGCACTACCATAGAGTTGCCATGAATTGCTGGTTCACAAAATAGCTGTGCTCAGATCATTTACTAGGTTTAAAATTACAAAACTCTATAGGAAGGGATGAGATGAGTGAATAAATGCCATGCTTTATTCTCTGTACCCTACACAGCAAATCTAGTTTTGAGGTGTGTTTGCTACAGGTTTTTCCTGGACTTGAGGTAAAATATTACCTCTCTCCTGTATTTACTTTTTTTAATACACCATAGGCTATTTCATAAGTATAAATCCAATGCTGGTTCCTCAGTTAAACAGCTAAGCAGTTGGTTTTAAAAAAGCATTTTGATGTATGCTATCTGTTAAAGAATCCTGGTTGACACTGGAAAGGAAATAGTGGTATTATTTAATCATACCACAGTTTGTATGTCCACAGGGTGGAGTTACCACCTCTAGAGGTGTCCAAGAAAAGACTGGATGAGGCACTTAGTACCATGGGCTGGTTGATTGGACAGGGGTGGATAATAGGTTGGACTGGATGAGCTTGGAAGTCTCTTCCAACCTGGTTGATTCTATGATATCGCCAGAGGATTTGTTGGTAGCACTTGCCTGGGGGCATGTAGGTTCATTTCTAGGTAGATGCTTCTCCTGTTATTTAATCAACATGGTTGATTCTATGATTTTCTATCACTGTTGACTGAAGTCAAGATCACAGAATCAACCAAGTTGAAAGAGACCTCCAAGATCGTCCAATCCAACGTAGCACCCAGCCCTGTCCAATCAACCAGACCATGGCACTAATGCCCCATCCAGGCTTTGCTTGAACACCTCCAGGGACAGTGACTCCACCACCTCCCTGGGCAGCCCATTCCAGTGCCAATCACTCTCTCTGGCAACAACTTCCTCCTAACACCCAGCCTAGACCTGCCCTGTCACAACTTGAGACTGTGTCCCCTTCTTCTGTTGCTGGTTGCCTGGCAGAAGAGACCAACCCCACCTGGCTACAGCCTCCCTTCAGGTAGTTATAGACAGCAATGAGGTCCGTCCTGAGCCTCCTCTTCTCCAGGCTAAAGATGTATGTGCTCACCTGATTGAATATTTCTCTTGTTTTCTTCTTTTCAGAGAAATGTTTAAGAGAAACTGTAAGTCAGTTGAAAATTTTCCTTGTTATGAAGATGAGTGGTGTAAGCTGTCCTTTGCTGACTATGCTGTAACGTATGGTGATCAGGCACCAAATGTGTGGTTTGTGGTATTTAGGTGAGTTTCTCATTGCCCTGTGTAACTCTTGCAGTACTGTTGGTACACTCTGGCTTCTTACTAACCTGTGATAAAAATGTAATTTTTTTTTAACATCAGTCTGCTTTATTTCAGTTTGGATGTTTCACGTGGCACAAATAATATTGTGAACATAATTGTAATGAAATATTTCTCTCTTGATAGGGAAATATTTCTGGTTCCAGAAGACATGCTTATAGTGCCAAAGGTGTACACTGCTATCCCTTCCTGTAGACTTCACGTTGTTGATAATGACACACTGGAAGAAATGCCACAGGTGTTTTTCAAAGTGGCACCTCATGTTTACACCAAAAACAAGGTGAGTGCAAAGAGTCATTGTTTGGAGTATCGTTTTTCAAATGGCAGACATTTTTAGCTGTGTCTTAACGATCCACTTAGAAATGTACGTTTACTATTAGGAGTTTTGAACAGACTCTGTCACTGCTCTGCTTCTGTGCTAAAATCTTTTACATTGGAACAATGAAAGAATAGCCTTAATTTTCTTTGGTATTGTTTGCTGTCACTAAATGGAGGAATACCATCCTGCTTGCCTGGGCTGCCTGGGCTGGTTTGAGACTAATTGGAATATTTTACTGAGAGAAATTAAATCCTTAGCTGTGAGAAGAAAGGCAAAGAACAACAGTAGCCTGTATCACCAATTTTTCATCTGAGAAGTGCAATTAGTCAAAATATAGCTAAGACACTCACTTCTCACACACTGCTCAGCTCTCATTTCTGGCTGTGCCTTCTTTCTGGTGGTCTGGTCTCTGTGGCTGCCTCTGCCTTAACTCTAATCCGATCTAACCCTTTTTCCCCTAACCTCCTTGTCATCTGTTTTGACATCTCACCTCAGATCTCCAGATTTATCATGTGAGATATACGTGGGTTGAGCTGGTTATTTCTGGAGGGAGGGAAAGAGGGAGGAGGAAGAGGGGATTGAGTCGGGAGCCCCCTGGGGACTCTGATTGTTTCTGCGAGGGATACTGTGTTTCTGTCCTACTTTTAACTTGTATATATCTGTGTATATATGCTTGTATACTGTGCTAAACTGTAAATATAGCTTTGTTCTTTAACTTCCAGACATCTGAGTCTAGTCTGGGTGATTTCCTTAACTGTGGGGGGGCAGATAACACCCAAGCCATCACGACCATCACACTGCGCTACTCAGTAGCAATAGGGTTACTGTTGATACTCACTGTCTGCCAAAGAAACCTTCAAGAGTCATGGGCCAAAGTAATGATGAGGTTTAAACAGTCTCTTGTAAGGCATGGTTACAATAACCAAATTCATGTGCACCTTCAGTTGCTAATGATAATTTCAGCATTGATGCTAGATACAGGCTTTGAGGACCATATCTAAAGCTGTATGTTACCTGAGAAGCATTAGTACAAACTTCTAAATAATAATCTCCTTCTGCCTTTATTCCTGAAAATTAACAAAGTTTGCTTAGTCTTTCTTTGAAAGTTGCATGTCCTACACTCTTGGTTACTCTGTCCTCTGAACTCTTTCCAGTTGCTTTCTCTTTCTTTTGTTATTATGTGCAATGCTAAGCACAGTAACCTTTGTGATCAGGATTAATTTGTGACCACCATGAGAGAGGGATGATTAGTTTATGTGTCTGTGGGCTTTACTTATGCTCATATGTCCAAGTGCAATGCTTGGGCTATTTTGCAACACCATTATTGACTTGTGTACTTCTATAACCTAGGTGCTTTCCTGAAGAATTGAATGCTGTAATTTATTTATCTTGACAAAATGACTAGTGAAATACACCATATTTAAATCAGAGAATCAACCAGGTTGGAAGAGACTCCAATATCAACCAGTCCAACCTAGCACCCAGCCTTGGCCAGTCAAACAGACCATGGCACTAAGTGCCCCATTCAGGCTTTGCTTGAGCACATCCAGGGATGGCGACTCCACCATCTCCCTGGGCAGCCCATTCCAATGCCAATCACTCTCTCTGCCAACAACTTCCTCCTAACAGCCAGCCTAGACCTCCCCTGGCACAGCTTGAGACTGTTGGTTGCCAGAGAGAAGAGACCAACCCCACCTGGCTACAACTTCCCTTCAGGTAGTTGTAGACAGCAATGAGGTCTGCCCTGAGCCTCCTCTTCTGCAGGCTGCACACCCCCAGCTCCCTCAGCCTCTCCTCACAGGGCTGTGCTCCAGGCCCCTCACCAGCTTTGTCGCCCTCTTCTGGACATGTTCCAGTATCTCAACATCTCTCTTGCATTGAGGAGCCCAAAACTGGACACAGGACTCAAGATATGGCCTGACCATTGCTGAGCACAGGGGCAGAATAGCCTCCCTTGTCCTGCTGGCCACACTGTTCCTGATCCAGGCCAGGATGCCATTTACAATTGAAGTACTTTAGTGAATCACATCCAATGTATATAGTATTCAGAAAGTGGCTACTCAAATAGTTTTTTAATCTGTAGTTTCTGCATGTGTGTAGGGAACATTAAGATTTAGAGATATGCAACAGAAAGTGTTTTTCTCATGTGCACCATGCTGCCAGAAAGTACTTGAATATTTGGCTAAATCCTTCTCAGTTTCCAAGTGCACTTGTTAAGAACAGAAAAGGCTTCAACTATATACTTGACTAGGTATTTAAACACATGAGTTCTCCTGAATTGTAGCTTTGAATGGTTGCTGTTACCTCTCAGTGAATGAGTATAAAATGCCTTGCAGTTACAATTGCACAAATTGGAATCATGAATCATTTCTTTTATTTCCATTTTAAGTATTCAGTAGTCCTGAAATCACAACCCTGCATTACTGGGTAGTCCTGGAAATCACAACCCTGTTGATAAGAATTTTTCAACAGAGCTCTTTTGCTGGTGAATACAGATTTATGTCAACTGAAATTTAGTAGAAGACTGCTGAGAGGGAAAAACTTTTGAAGAATTTTCACCTGGAGCATTTCTTGGGTAAAACATAATATTTTAATGTTCAAAACCATACCAAGCTGGGAGGCTTGGCTGATACAGCTGCAGGCTGTGTGGCCATCCAGAGAGACCTGGACAGGTCAGAGAGTTGGGCACAGAGGAACAAGTTGAAGTTCAACAAGGACAAGTGCAGAGTCCTGCAGCTGGGGAGGAATAATAAACTGCACCAGCACAGGCTGGGAGGTGATCTGCTGGAAAGCAGCCCTGTGGAGAGGGACCTGGGAGTGCTGGTGGATAACAAGTTAGCCATGGCACAGCAATGTGCCCTTGTGGCCAAGAAGGCCAATGGGATCTTGGGGTGTTTTAGGAAGAGTGTGTCCAGCAGATCAAGGGAGGTTATTCTCCCCCTCTACTCTGCCCTGGTGACATCTCATCTTGAATACTGCCTTCAGTTTTGGGCTCCCCAGTTGAAGAGGGACAGAGATCTGCTGGAGAGAGGGTCCAGCGGAGGGCTATGAGGATGATGAGAGGACTGGAGGGCATGGCTTATGAGGAGAGGCTGAGGGACCTGGGGTTGCTTAGTCTGGAGAAGAGGAGACTGAGAGGAGATTTGATAAATGTTTATAAGTATCTGAAGGCTGGCCAGGAGTGAGGGACAGGCTCTGCTCACTTGCTCCCTGGGATAGGACAAGGAGCAATGGGTGTAAATTGCAGCAAAAGAGATTCTACCTCAACACAAGGGGGAACTTCTTTACTGTAAGGGTCACAGAGCACTGCCACAGGCTCCCCAGAGAGGTCGTGGAGTCTCCTTCTCTGGAGACTTTCCAGGCCTGTCTGGATGTGTTCCTCTGTGATCTGTGTTAGATAATATTGTCCTGCTCTGGCAGGGGGGTTGGGCTGGATGATCTCCTTAGGTCCCCTCCAACCCCTAACATCCTGTGAGCCTGTGAAAAGCTGGCAGGACTGAGTTAGAGAATATGAAGAAGGGACATAGTCCTGAGTTCCTCTGCTACATTGCAGCTGGGCATTGCACTTTTTGTATCAACTTATATTAACTAATCATCCAATAATCTGGTTAGAAAGGGACCTGAGGAGTTTGATTATACCTGCCCTTAAAACCATGTGCCAGCTTCGAAGTTAGAAGAGGTTGGATTTGATTTGTTCTGTAACTGTTTACAAACTATGAATTCCTGCAATAAGAGATGCTTCCAATCTTGCACTCTAATAGAACTTTATGATTCTCGCTCATGAAGGACATCTTATTCTAACACCAAGTGCAGTAGGGGCAAAAACTATATTGCATGTAGTCACAGAGTGCATTTCAAGTAGTGTTGTTTCCAAGTGAAAATGGCTTTTTCTCCCTTCAGAAAGGATACACCTTCATGGCTGAAGCTCATACTGGTGACCTGCCTCTGGCAGCTGGAAGATGGAGGCTCCGGCTCATTGCTTCTCACGGTCCACTCCCATTTCTCTCCCGTGAGGCTGTAAATAATGTCTATTCTACTAAAGAAATTAGAGACTACTACCTACCTAATGACAAGCATGTAATATTCAGGTAAATATTAATGATATAAGTTTAATAACCATTGAGAAGAATGACCAGATTCTGCTTTCTGTGTGGAACATCCCTGGCAGGAACATATGTACTGCCTTAATGCTGTCCCTTTCTAAGTAAGAGGCAGCAAGCTGGACTTTCTGGGACCTTAAAATGCATTAATAAATTGAACATTTCATTTGTGAAAGTGTTATTTCTGCAGTACTGAAGAACAGGTATGAAAGAGCAGGTGTGGATCTGACAGAAGGTAGGAGAGCCCTGAAGAGGGACCTTGACAGACTGGATGGGTGGAAAGAGGCCAGTGGGATGAGACTGAACGAGGCCAGGGGCAGGGTTCTACACTTTGGCCACAACAACCCCAAGCAGAGCTACAGGCTAGGAACAGAGTGGCTGAGAGCAGCCAGGCAGGGACCTTAGGGTGCTGGTAGAGAGTAGCTGAACATGAGCCAGCAGTATGCTCAGGTGGGCAGGAGAGCCACTGGCAGCCTGGTCTGGATCAGGAACAGTGTGGCCAGTAGGACAAGGGAGGTTATTCTGCCCCTGCACTCAGCACTGGTCAGGCCACACCTTGAATGCTGTGTCCAGTTCTGGGCTCCTCAATTCAAGAGAGATGTTGAGGTACTGGAACATGTCCAGAGAAGAGTGACAAAGCTGGTGAGAGGCCTGAAGCACAGCCCTGTGAGGAGTGGCTGAGGGAGCTGGAGGTGTTTAGCCTGGAGAAGAGGAGGCTCAGGGCAGACCTCATTGCTGTCTACAACTACCTGAAAGGAGGCTGTGGCCAGGTCGGGTTGGTCTCTTCTGCCAGGCAATCAACAACAGAACAAGGGGACAGAGTCTCAAGTTGTGCCAGGGGAGGTCTAGGCTGGATGTCAGGAGGAAGTTCTTTTCAGAGAGAGTGATTGGCATTGGAATGGGCTGCCCAGGGAGGTGGTGGAGTCGCTGTCCCTGGAGGTGTTCCAGAAAAGCTTGGATGGGGCACTCAATGCTGTGGTCTAGTTGATTGGCTAGGGCTGCTCTCCAGTAGATCATCTCCCAGCCTGTACTGGTGCAGTTTATTCTTCCTTCCCAGGTGCAGGACTCTGCACTTATCTTTGTTGAACCTCATTTGGTTCCTCTGTGCTCAGCTCTGTCTGTCCAGGTCTTGCTGAATGTCTGCACAGCCTGCAGCAGTATCAGCCAAGCCTCCCAGTTTGGTGTCATCAGCAAACTTGCTAGCAGACACTCTGTTTCCTCATCACCGTCATTGACTCGATGAACTCCTTGGATCCCTTCCTACCCCTAATATCCTGTGATCCTATGAACATCCCTTTTTTTTTTTTTTTGCAGCAGCACACACTTTGATCATAGAATTATGGAGTCATAGAATCGACCAGGTTGGAAGAGACCTCCAAGCTCATCCAGTCCAACCTATCACCCAGCCCTGTCCAATCAACTAGGCCATGGGTCTAAGTGGATTCACTGTACTAAATCATAGATTACTGTACTAATACTGTGTTTTTTTCCATGTATGATGGATTACTGTGCTAATACTGTACTGTACACTCTGTACTAATCATGGATTCACTGTACTAAATTTTACTCCAGGAAGCTTTCCTTTGATTGCAGAAAACAGTAGACTACAAAGTCCATTTTAAGTGTTTGCTTCCTGGTCAGCACAAAATTCAGGTATTTTCCTTAACAAAGCATGATCTGGTGCAGCAGGTTATATTGCTATCATTTTCTTTCTTCCTCTTTAGGTATTCAGTCAAAGTCACAGCATCACATGTTGCTACAGTGCAGGTACAAACCTCTAAATCGGATGTGTTCATTAAGCTGCAAGTTCTAGACAATGAGGAAGAAATGGTGAATGTCACTGGAAAAGGCCATGCAGTCATCCCTGCTTTTCATTTCTTGAGCAATGAAATGCTTCCAAGTTCCTGCTGTAAGTATTGTATTCTCTACTTGATAATTTTGTTAGCTGAGGTACACAGATATTTTTTGTAACTTGTAATCACAGAAAATATTTTCCCCTACTGTTTCCATGGATCCACAACTGCTTCACGATTGAGTGAAACCAGCTACGCTTTTCAGCAATGAACAGAACTCCTTTGTCCTCAGCAATGAGGAAATGCACCAAATGGACTCCAACCTTATTTTCTTCCTCTGCGTTTTAGTCTTGGTTTATAACTGAGTAAAGAGTTTTGTGGATAAATCTCTCTACTCTAGGGAGATCCCATCTGGAGTACTGCATCCAGTTCTGGAGCCCCTATTACAAGTGGGATGTGGAGATGCTGGAGTGTGTCCAGAGAAGGGCCATGAGGATGCTCAGAGGGCTGCAGCAGCTCTGCTGTGAGGACAGACTGGAAGAGTTGGGGCTGTTCAGTCTGGAGAAGAGGAGGCTGTGAGGTGACCTTCTTGTGGCCTTCCAGGATCTGAAGGGGGCCTGCAAAAAAACTGGGNTTGGAGTGGATACTCTTGGAGGTCTCTTCCAACCTGGTTGATTCTGTGATTCTATGACAGTAGCATAATATGTACTTATGCCTTTATGCCATCTTGGGCATATTGAGGATTGAGGAGCCCAGAACTGGACACAGCACTCAAAGTGTGGCCTGACCAGTGCTGAGTACAGGGCAGAATAATCTCCCTTGTTCTACTGGCCACACTGTTCCTGACCTGGGCCACGATGCCATTGGCTTTCCTGGCCACCTGGGCACACTGCTGGCTCATGTTCAGCTACTATCTCCCTATATCCCCTGGTCTCTTTCTGCCTGACTGCTCTCAGCTGCTCTGTCCCCAGTCTGTAGTGCTGCTTGGAGTTGTTGTGGCCCAAGTGTAGCAGGAAAACTATAAAAGAGCTCAGATTAGGATCAGCATCAAAATACTTGAAAAGCCTTGGAATTTGAACATTTGCTTACCACTGAAGACATTACATATGGACTTGCAGCAAGTACAAGTCCTTTTGTTGATACAAGCACAGCTGTCCTATTATTCTCATAATCCTTTAATTTTCTATAGCAAAATTCTGATTCAGTCTGGACTCAAAGTACTAAAATCCCGTTCAGATGTGTAGTAAGGGTTAACAAGGAGCTCCCCGCCTGGTGAGAACTTTGCTGAGGAAAACCCACACTGAGTATTTAGGTATGCAGTAAGAAGAGTCGTTTAGTGTCAGAGCACCACCTGGTGACGGCTGCCAGAACTGTTGCTTTGGATGCGTATGCATGCTTGGGAACTCTGCCCAGTCATCTTTCCAAGAAGGAAAGCAGAACGAGGTGAAACTTCTCAAGGAAAGCAGAACGAGGTGGAACTTCTCAGGAGGTTTTGCCAACACACGTGAAGGTTTGCAATGATACAGTATCATTCTTTGCTTCTACAGTAAGCCGTGGGAAGAGTAAAGTCTGCAGTAAAGTAAAATCGTTACCTCTTTCCCAACTAATGGTCCAGCCCTTTGTTAATGTAACACAGGTGAAGCTGTTTTCCCAGCGTGGTTGTTTTTGCCTTTATTCGATTTACTATTAAATGTTCCCTTTTAGACTTGTTTCCTTTCTCCATAGGCATTCAGGTGAGATTTTATCATAGATTTAGAAGTGAACACAATTTGCATTTCTGGATGAACACTTCTGTTACAGCCATTAAAATCATTCCTGGTTTCACAGGTTTTCTACATGAATATCTTCCTTAGGAGACAGTGATATAACCTTTGACAGAGTTGACAAAGATTGCCTGAGTACAAACTATTGTTCTGTACCTCCTCATTGCTCTCTACAACTACATGAAGGGAGGCTGTAGCGAGGTGGGGGTTGGTCTCTTCTCCCAGACAACCAGCAACAGAACAAGGGGACACAGTCTCAAGTTGTGCCAGGGCAGGTCTAGGCTGGATGTTAGGAGGAAGTTGTTGCCAGAGAGAGCGATTGGCATTGGAATGGGCTGCCCAGGGAGGTGGTGGAGTCACCGTCCCTGGAGGTGTTCAAGAAAAGACTGGATGGGGCACTTAGTGCTATGGTCTGGTTGATTTGCTAGGGCTGGGTGCTAGGTTGGACTGGATGATCTTGGAGGTCTCTTCCAACCTGGTTGATTCTATGATTCTAGATAATTGTTGTTACTCTTTATGAAGCATGTCATTTTTTATCTCTTACCATCTTGCAGCAAGCAAAACCCAGGCGATTCAAAGTAATACAAAGAAGGAATCAGGAACTGGAGGATCCAAAAAAAAGGGGCAAATTTCATCTTTCAAGGACAGCAAAACTTCTTTCAAGACAGGTCCATCTTTATTGGAAGATGAATCTTTCCACTTGGAAAACTTTGAAAACAGTGACGGAAGTCCACAACAAGTAAGAGATTCCATATCACTGGGATTTAGGGAAAACAAACCAACCAAAACCAAACCAAAACAACACCAAAAATGCACCCAAAACAAACAATGATAATTAGTTTTGGTACAGGCAGAGAGCTGATATCATAGAGTCATAGACTCAAGCAGGTTGGAAGAGACTTCCAAGAGCAAAGAATCCAGGGTTAAGATTGTTGGTAGCTTCTGAATGAGGCCATGAAGGAAAGTCAGTGTACATACACGAATCAAAAACAGCAGTGGGTCTTCTTTTGCTTCCAAGTCAAAGTGATAAATCCAATCTTTAAACATTCTTTGTTTGTAAATCCCATTGGAGTATAGCATAACTTGCAGCTAAGGGCCAAAAACTACCAGTAATGAAGTTACATTTCTGATGCTTCCCCATTTTCTTTGAAATACAATGTAAGAGAAGGTCATAGGTAATACTTTTATTAAAAGAGCAACTATTGTGAGCCTGCTGAAAGCTTTCAGTAGCACACACAGAACTGCTGCATGAGGCAAGGTTCTTACAGAGGGACAGGATCACAGGATGTTAGGAGCTGGAAGGGATCCAAGGAGATCATCGAGTTCAACCCCCTTCCGAGAGCAGGACCACACAATCTAGCACAGGTCACACAGGAACACATCCAGACAGCCCTTGAAAGTCTCCAGAGAAGGAGACTCCACAACCTCTCTGAGGAGCCTGTTCTAGTGCTTTGTGACTCTCACAGTAAAGAAGTTCCCCCTTATGTTGAGGTGGAACCTCTTGTGCTGCAGCTTACACCCATAACCTAACAAACCTATTTTTTTTCTTGACTTCACCTAGTATTTTTTGTCTATCTTATAAAAAATAGGGGGTTTAAAAATAGTTCTTGTTTTACTGTCTTCAGATGTTTCTGTACTGTGACTTTTCCTGGTAATTGAGTTCAATTGCAACAAAATAGTCAAAGAAAAAAAAAAAAGATTAAGACATAAACTCCAGTTTAGCTCCTTTGACTCAGAACTAGCTTTAGAATTTGGAAAACAATTTCTAAAGAGAATAATTACCTGTTCAGTGTAGACAACATTTAAAGTAACCTCTGCACCCCTGTCACCTCTACCTCAAATTAAGACATTGTTCAGTGCTAGCATTAAGGCTCAGAGCCCTGTATGAGGTCTTGAAATGGAAGACAAAAAGTCTTTGTTTTAGCACATGACATACATAGGAGAGTTACATGGAAATCTTGAAGGAATGCAGCTCCTTATTGTACAGTCCCATTTCATTTCACTCGATAAACACATGAGTAATTGTTTCATTTCAGAGGAATCAGTGGAATGAGCACTAATTTTTTAAGCTTATTGTGAATGCTGTGATGGGCAGCTTGTAAATTAATGATGTGTTTTGTTTACTGAGTTCAGTAGGTGGACATTTACTAACCTACAGGACTTCTGAATGCTTGCTGTAATTGTTATGCATTTCAGCATATTCACTTACTGAATTTTCTTTCCCAGTCTCACAAGTACATCATACAAGCATTGGTGTTGTATGACAGTTGGCCACTCACTGAGAGTGAGTCCCTGTTTGTTCAAGAACTCAAAGAAATGGAGAAAAATGAAAACAGAGGTAGGTCTGTATTAAGTTAACATCTTTGTGGGTGCCATGGCATTGAGTGCAGCCTCAGTAAGTTTGCTGATGACACCAAGCTGTGTGGTGCAGCAGACAGGCTGGAGGGCAGGGATGCCATCCAGAGGGACCTGGACAGACTGGAGAGGTGGGCACAAGCCAAGCTCATGAGGTTCAACAAGACCAAGTGCAGTGTCCTGTGTCTGGGTCGGGGCAATGCCAAGCACAAATCCAGGCTGGGCAGTGAGTGGCTGGAGAGCAGCCCTGAGGAGAGGGACTTGGGGGTGCTGCTGGACGAGAAGCTCAACAGGAGCCAGCAGTGTGCACTTGCAGCCTAGGCTCTGGTTGGCTTTCTGGGCTGCATCAGGAGAAGTGTGGCCAGCAGGGCGAGGGAGGTGATTCTCCCCCTCTGCTCTGGTCAGACCCCACCTGGAGTACTGCATCCAGTTCTGTAGCCCCTATTACAAGAGGGATGTGGAGATGCTGGAGCGTGTCCAGAGAAGGGCCATGAGGATGCTCAGAGGGCTGCAGCAGCTCTGCTATGAGGACAGACTGAAAGAGTTGGGGCTGTTCAGTCTGCAGAAGAGGAGGCTCTAAGGTGACCTTCTTGTGGCCTTTCAGTATCTGAAGGGGTCCTACAAAAAAAAGCTGGGGAGGGACTTTTTAGGCTGTCAGGGAGTGACAGGACTAGGGGGAATGGAGCAAAGCTGGAGGTGGGGAGATTGAGACTGCCATGAGGAGGAAGTTCTTGAGCATGACAGTGGTGAGAGGCTGGCATGGGTTGCCCAGGGAGGTGGTTTAGGCCCCATGGCTGGAGGTGTTTAAGGCCAGGCTGGCTGAGGCTGTGGGCAGCCTGCTCTAGGGTAGGGTGTCCCTGCCCATGTCAGAGGGGTTGGAACTAGATGATCCTTGTGGTCCCTTCCAACCCTGACTGATTCTATGATTCTAAATGCATCTTATTACAGATTTATATTGCTACAAGCAGAGACTATATGACATTTTTTCTTTTAGTTGATGCCCAAGTGAAAAAAAAACCACCAACAAAACACAAGAAAAAACTCCAGACAAACAAACAAAACTGCCCCCCCCATATTAAAAGCAGATAGAATACCACTCAGTACTCTAGAAATTAAATAAATGTCCACATTTTCTTCTCCTTTTACCTCCAGGGATGTCGTAGAACATTAGGTGAAAATTTATCATGCTGGATCCAACAGCATAAGCAAGGTGAAACTGCTGCCAATCCATGGGTGATAGGTTGGACTGGATGATCTTCAAACCTGGTTGATTCTATGTCCCCGGGTCCAGCTGTTAGCAAGGCTGAAAATGTGCCAGCCAGCACAAGCATGCAGAAGACACACACATAACGTACGGTGTAGACGTTGCCAGCCACACAGATCATAGTGAGACACTCAGAGCACTCACACAAACACAGGCAAAAATGGCCTTGTGAAATGGAGGGTAATTAATTCATCATGTGAGATGGCTTGTGAAATGGAGGGTAATTAATTCATAGTGTGAGACAGGCTTTTCCAAAATGGTTGAGATAATGGAATGTGTCTGTTGAGATACTGGAAGGTGTCCAGAGAAGGGCGACGAAGCTAATGAAAGGCCTGGTACACAGCCCTGTGAGGAGAGGCTGAGCTAGCCTGGAGGCTCAGGGCTGACCTCATTGCTGTCTCCAACTACCTGAAGGGAGGCTGTAGCCAGGTGGGGTTGGTCTCTTCTGCCAGGCAAGCAGCAAGAGAACAAGGGGACACAGCCTCAAGTTGTGGTTGGGGAGGTCTAGGCTGGATGTTAGGAGGAAGTTGTTGGCAGAGAGAGTGATTGGCATTGGAATGCGCTGCCCAGGGAGGTGGTGGAGTCACCGTCCCTGGAGGTGTTCAAGAGAAGACTGAATGAGACCATGGTCTAGTTGGGTGGGTGCTAGGTTGGACTGGATGATCTTGGAAGTCTCTTCCAACCTGGTTGATTCTGTTCTATTCTATTAAGATGCCACTATTAAGAGACCAACACCGGAGTTTAGAACCGTGTATCATAACGTTTAAACACCAACACTTACTGTATTAACTACTTAGCAGTTACTTTATGTACCTCTGGTAACCACAATATTTACCTATTTACTTCTGTAGGGAAGTATTTTGTAGTAAAACCCAAATGTTTCATCTTTGACTCTTTTTTCTGCCTTAGAGCAGTTTGAAGGCTGCACTTTCCCATTTAAAGCTGCCACCAGCAGCTGTCAAACACGCAATTCGTATAATAGCAGTGTTGCTGTGGAACCGTAAAAGCATCCTCTCACCATATGAATGTTAAGAAAGCTGCAGTAAGCCAGGTGGAAAATTCCTGCAACACATTTTCACCGTTTGATGTATCAGTTTTTCGTACAGGACAACACTGCCATCTGCTGTTAGCTTTGTATCAACGCCAATCTATCGTGACAGAGGAATGTGTCGGCTTTGCATTAGCATTTTGGGGAGGTTTTAAACAAGTCTCCCTCTAAATCAATAACTATGCTATTATATCGTAAATATTCATCAATATGATCAGTAACCACTAGCAACCAGCCAGAGCTCTTAAAACTGGATGAGAAGTAGTAAAATCACTTTATATCAAGCTAACTTGTTTACAGAAATCCCTTGGCAGCATCTCTCTAACAAGTTCCCTGACAGCATGATTTATATTACTTAGCTACAGGTCTACATCTAAAGAGGGCCTACAAAAAAAGCTGGGGAGGGACTTTTCAGGATATGAGGGAATGACAGGACTAGGGGGAATGGAGCAAAGCTGGAGATGGTAGGTTCAGCCTGGATGTGAGGGAGTTATTCAGCATGAGAGTGGTGAGAGCCTGGACTGGGTTGTGCAGGGAGGTGGTTTAGGCCCCATCCCTGGAGATGTTTAAGGCCAGGCTGGCTGAGGCTGTGGCCAGCCTGCTCTACGGTAGGGTGTCCCTGCCCATGTCAGAGGGGTTGGAACTAGGTGATGCTTGTGATCCCTTCCAACCCTGACTGATTCTATGATTCTATTATAAGTATTTAAACCAATTTTGGTGAAAATGATTTCTCTGGCACACAGATTCTATAACAATTTTGCATTGTGTATTTGTGGATTTTTGTTGTTTCTTCCTTCAAAATCTTTAATACTGTGGCTTAGCAGTACTTGTGAAAAGAACTATGTTAGCAAAACTTATTTCATGACTAATCTTTGGTCATATTTATTATATATGAAATAATAGATAAAGAATCAGTTTTGGGCCCAGTCCTGTTCAACATCTTTATTGATGATTTGGACCAGGGGATTGAGTCCAGCATCAGTAAGTTTGCAGATGACACCAAGCTAGGAGCAGGTTTGGATCTGTTGGAGGGTAGGAGAGCCCAGCAGAGGGACCTAGACATGCTAGATGGGTGGGCAGGGGCCAATGGGATGAGATTTAACAAGGCCAAGTGCAGGGTCCTACACATTGGCTACACCAACCACAAGCAGAGCTCTAGGCTGGGGACAGAGTGGCTGAGAGCAGCCAGGCAGAGAGGAACATGGGGGTGCGGGTAGGAAGTAGCTGAACATGAGCCAGCAGTGTGCCCATGATTTTCTTTGTCTTCTCCCTGCCTTTCTTCTTATCACATCTCACTCCAACCATTTGCCTTTGTCCTTGGAAAGGCATGGAGAAACTACTCACATCACTCCTTAAAATCAGAACAGATGCATCCCGTAGTGCTAAACTGCAGCCGCTGCCCTTTCCGGAGTGCAGGACATCAAAACATTCAAAGTCAGAGTTGTAAAACAGAAGCCTTACAAAGCTTGCAGTATCCCATGACATAGAAAGTCTTGGCCTGATACCATTTAGCTAATGACACTGAATTTCTCTTTGGTGTTTGTATAAACAGTGAATAATTTCTCTTTACAAATGAGTGATGCACTGAGTAATGCAAGTGCACCATCCTGATCTATGGTGTTCATATGTTATGCGAATGGCTTTTCGTGGATGCATCCAATTTATGCAGTGATCTTCAAACAATGCAGTGATCTTACAAACCCTATGAGGAGAGGCTGAGGGAGCTGAGGGTAAGCAGCCTGGAGAAGAGGAGGCTCAGGGCTGACCTCATTGCTGTCTACAACTACCTGAAGGGAGGTTGTAGTCAGGTCGGGGTTGGTCTCTTCTCCCAGGCAACCAGCAACAGGACAAGGGGACACAGTCTCAAGTTGTGCTGGGGGAGGTCTAGGCTGGATGTTAGGAGGAAGTTGTTGGCAGAGACAGTGATTGGCATTGGAATGGGCTGCCCAGGGAGGTGGTGGAGTCACTGTCCCTGGAGGTGTTGAAGCAAAGCCTGGATGGGGCACTAAGTGCCATGGTCTGGTTGATTGGCTAGGGCTGGGTGCTAGGTTGGACTGGATGATCTTGGAGGTCTCTTCCAACCTGGTTGATTCTATTCAATGTCAGCACTATTTATTGCACTTGCATTTCCTCTGGAGTTGTCTCAGTATCCTGAATATTTGTGGAGACTGCTTTAATCTTTGCTTTCATTCTTTAATGTATGGTGGCGCTGAATAAATTTAAGCTTAGCACTTTAGTGCCATTGTTCACTATTTAAGTAGCATGAGGACATATGAATAATAGAATTTATTGGTAAGCACATGTATAATGTACACTGTAATGCACATATCATGCAATATATATACTTCTGTGTGTAGTTCTGTGTTATAAATATGCTTCAGTATATTTAGTATTTGCAGTTTTACATGTCCATGTAACTTTATCCATGTCATCGCAGATCTCATCAATCATGCAGTGGTTTGTCCTTAGTGGATAAAGCTTGGAAAATCATAGCAATAGTGAAAGGTGCCTTGTTGTAATTCCAATGAGCTTGGAAATCTCTTCCAACCCAATCTATCACCCAGTCCTATCCAATCAACCAGACCATGGCACTGAGTGCCTCATCCAGGCTTTTCTAGAACACCTCCAGAGATGGTGACTCCACCACCTCCCTGGGCAGCCTATTCTAATGCCAATCACTCTCTCTGGCAAGAACTTCCTCTTGACATCCAGCCTAGACCTGCCCTGGCACAATTTGAGACTGTGTACCATGTAAATTTGTGGATTACACTAAATGGGGTGGGAATGTTGATCTGGTTGAGGATAGGAAGGATCCGTGGAGAGATCTGTACAGGCTTGATTGATGGGACAAGGTCATTGGAGTGATGTTCAACAATTCAGTCACAACCCCTTGTGACACTACAAGCTTAGGGGACAGGGTCTGGCAGAAAAGGACCAGGAGGTGATGGTTGACAGCTATCTGAACATGATCCAGCAGTGTGTCCAGCATGCTATCAGAAACAGGTTGACCAGCAGGGGTGTGGAATTGGGCATACCCCTGTTCTCATGGAAGTGGGCATACTCCTGTTCTCAACACTGGTGAGGCTGCACCTCAAATACTGTGCTCAATTTTGGGACTTTATTGATCTCTACAGCTTCCAGAAGGGAGATTGTAGTGGTGAGGGAGGGTTGCTCTGCTATCTCAAGTAATTAGCAATACAATGAAATGGCCTCAAGTTGTGCCAGGGGTGGTTTGGATTAGATATTAGGAAAACTTTCTTTCCTGAAAGCGTGGTCAAGAACTGGAAGAGGTTTCCCAGGGAGGTGGTGGAGTTGCCATCCCTGGAGGTGTTTAAAAAAATCATGTAGACATAGCCCTGTTGGACATGGCTAAGTAGGCATGGTAGTGTTGGGTTGACAACTGGACTTAGGTCTTTTCCAACCTTAATGATGTTATGATTCTATAAGTGTTAGTGTAGTACTTTAAAATGTCAACTAACCTTTTCTTTGTCTTTCTGCATGGTCATTTCATGCTGTTATTCCACCCTGGATATTGTATGTGGAAATACATTTATGGATGACAATGGTGTCCTCTAATTCGTCACATATCATAACTGCATCTGAACAGTGTACAGAGAAAAGCATGAGAAGCACAGCTTTCCCCTAATGCTTAATACTTTTGAAGGACAGAAGATTGCAAGTATTCCTAGATCAACCAGAAAATCAAAAGAGAAAGCATCTGAGAAGACAGAAAAAGAGAACTCCACTAAAGAAAGGGGATCAATTTTATCACTTGCATCCCGATCTGAATCTTGGGTGAGAACAAATACGAAACTTGCGTTTGTTGCATGTGCAAAGAAGTCTGTAGGTCAGTATTACCTGCTTCTGGTGTTTCCCTTGGGTTCCACCATGCCCTGCCTTGCCATACAGTGCATCTGCAGGCTGTGTCAGATTCCTGCCTTCAATTCCAGTGATGGGGTACACTGCAGGTGTAGGCACGATGGTTTGTGGGAGTTCTTCAGTTTGCACCTAAAACAGATGTAAGCTCTGAGATGGGACTGCTTGCACATGAAGAAGATGTCTACATTTCATTTTAAGCAAAAGCTGAACTCCTGTTTCTAAATTTGGGGCTGGTAGCTTGCTCAAATGATACAGTGTGATGGTTTGGATGTTACCTCCACACACACACACTTTAAAAATCACCCAGACTAGGCTCAGATGAACCTGGAAATTAGAATGAAGCTTTATATTTACAGCTTAGGACAATAAACAAGCAGGTATTTACAATCTATACAGCTAGAGACAGAAATAGACAAATTACAAAGTAATACAGAAACACAACAGCCCTCCCAGAAACCACAGTCCCCAGGAGGGGCTCCCAACCACCCTTCCACCTCCTTTCCACCCCTCTACCTTATCCCAGAATTTGCCTTACATTCAAGGTGAATTTGGAGAATCGTCCAAGGGGGTTAGAAAGCAGAAGGATTAGTTACACAGAAAGCAGTTTAGAGAGAGAAATGCAGCCCAAAGCCAGAGAGCAAACTCTGTTAATCTACATTTGTGTTCTTGTTTTTATCCATCTCAGCAAGCCTATGAGTGCAGCAGACATCACCATTGTTTCCTTTTCACAGCCTATCGTCTAATTCCTCTCACCAAAATATTCCATCTAGGCTCAAACTAGCACATTCATGTTTCAGGAATTTATACAGGAGAGTATCTTGCTCATCAGTCACTTGAATGGTCTCCTACCTTTCAGGTGCTACTTACACACCAGCATTCTGGAGAAAACGTGTTAAAGTGGTTTAGGTAGTTTGGCAATTGGGTGGTTTGGATAATTGGAAGAAAAACCTGGTCCCTCATAAAGCAGAGCAAGATATATTTCTACATACAAAAAAACCACCCCCCCAAACTAAAAAAAACCCCAAACTCAACCCAAAACCCCCAAACAACAAAAAACCCCAAACAAATCAAAGCTAAACATAGTTGTGCTAAGAGTTCTAGTGAAAAAGCTAGATAAAGACAGGAAGAGAGAAGTTGATAGGGAGATAAGACAATCACATGAAATAGCATTACAAAATCCTCTTGTTCATACAGAATTGTCAGAAAAACTGGTGTGGAGCGTGGTGCATTAGAGTGGGGGGAAGCACATAAAATACCTCAAAGAACTTCTTGATGTGGCAGAGTAATGTTCCATTCTCTTGGCAGCCAGTGCTTGTATAGTGATGCATGTCAAAGTCTGTCAATGTATAACATGTATCAGTTGGGAAAAGTACCAGGATAGAGGAATGTAATTTCATCCTAAGCAGTGGTAGTAGATGCATACCAATGATGTTTATGATATATACATGATGTTTATGGTACTTCACTTTCAGCAAGCTGCTTCAAACAAACCTTACTGGACTTTACGTGTAGTAAGTGAACAGAGAGACGCAGATGTTGTGGAGGTGAAGAAAGACACCCAGCGAGCAGATGAGATCAAAGCTATGAAGCAAGCATGGGAGTCTGCAGAGCTAGGAAGAGCTGTCAAGGTAACACTAGAGTGCAGTCTTTGCAGTAATGTTTCTTCTATGATCCAAGAGCTACTATGATGGTAGAGCAGTTGCCACAATTAATACTTGACTTGATTCTTGTCCTCTTCACCATTCTGTGGAAAACAAGAAATTTTACACAGCTTGATGAATCAAAAGTGATTATGTGATAACTTGGTCTAGTGGAAGGTGTTTCTGACCACAGCAAGAGGGCTTGGTGTGATGGTCTGGGTGTTACCCCCCCCCCCCCAACACTTTGGAAATCACCCAGACTAGACTCAGCCAGCTCTGGAAATTGAATGAAGCTTATGTTTACAGCTTAGCTCAACATACAAGCAGATATTTACAGTATATACAGTTATAGACAGACAAGGTAAAAGGGAATACAGGAACACAACAGCCCTCCCAGAAACCTGAGTCCCCAGGAGGGGCTCCCAACCGCCCTTTCACCTTCCCCCTACCCCTCTCAACCTTACCCCAGTCCCAAGGAAGAATGGAGGTTCTCCAGGGGGTTAGGAAGCAAAGTGGCTTAGTCAGAGAAACAGAGGGTGAAGATAGAGAGATGCAGCTCAGAGCTCCCCAGCAGCAGTAGTTGTGACTTATCTATGTTTTGATTCTTGTTCTTATACATCTCAGCAAGCCTATGAGTGAAGTAGACATCACCATTGTTTTCCTTTCACAGCCTGTAATCTAGTTCTTCTCACCAAAACATTCTAGCTAGCTTCAAAGTAGCACAGTTGGAAATAGATGAGTTTTAAGGGCTTTTCCAACTCAAACCGTGCTATGATTCTACATGCATGAAGTTTGGGCAGGAATCCGTGTAGTCTACTCGAGCCCACAGATCTCCAAGACTTTAGATTCCACTTTACAAAACAGAGTAGAGTTTTGCCTTGGAATGGCCACAACCTCTGCATCATTGTAAAGCTGCTACTTGTGACAAGTCAGACCTTCAGCATGGACAGACTGAAGTGAAAAATACACTGTTTATACCAAAAAGATTTATCTTGAAGAGCTGGCACCTGAACGTATAATCACTGAAACTGTCCCCTGCAGCCAGGATTCCCAAATTCATTCTGGCTTGCAGGTTGCCCACAGAACCATAGAACCAACCAGGTTGGAAGAGACCTCCAAGATCATCCAGTCCAACCTAGCACCCAGCCCTGTACACACTGCTCTGTATGAATTCACCGGTTTGAAGAAGCAATACTGATTCAGATGTCAGCTGCACCAGGGCTCTTTTAACATAACATATGCTTAACATGGGAAGCTAATGGAAATTATTTTTAGTAAAGCAAAAAGTTACACTGCTGAGTCAGATTTGCAAGTATCATTACTGGAAAAGGAACATAACATCAAAAATGCAGCCTTTAAACTTACCTGACAGTCACTTATCACCACCACCACTGACCACTGAGGGGATAGGCAGCCAGAAATCCCAGCTCAGAAGCATTTTGTCTTCTTTGTTATTTTTTTTCAGGAATTCACCTCATACATGGCTCTTCCCAGCTGTACTTTCAGATTTTTCAGTGCAGGGTTCTGCACTTCGGCCACAACAACCCCAAGCAGTGCTACAGGCTGGAAACAGAGTGGCTGGAGAGCAACCAGCAAGAAAGGAACCTGGGGGTGCTGATAGATAGTAGCTGAACATGAGCTAGCAGTGTGCCCAGGAGGCCAGGAAAGCCAATGGCATCCTGGTCTGGATCAGGAACAGTGTAGCAAGCAGAACAAGGGAGATTATTCTTCCCCTGTACTCAGCAATGGTCAGGGCCACACCTTCAGTGCTGTGTCCAGTTCTGGGCTCCTCAATTCAAGAGAGATGTTGAGATACTGGAACGTGTCCAGAAGATGGCGACAAAGCTGGTGAGGGGCCTGGAGCACAGCCCTGTGAGGAGAGGCTGAGGGAGCTGGGGGTGTGCAGCCTGCAGAAGAGGAGGCTCAGGGCTGACCTCATTGCTGTCTACAACTCCCTGAAGGGAGGCTGTAGCCAGGTGGGGTTGGTCTCTTCTGCCAGGCAACGAGCAACAGAACAAGGGGACACAGCCTCAAGTTGTGGCAGGGGAGGTCTAGGCTGAATGTTAGGAGGAAGTTGTTGGCAGAGAGAGTGATTGGCATTGCAATGGGCTGCCCAGGGAGGTGGTGGAGTCACCATCCCTGGAGGTGTTGAAGCAAAGACTGGATGAAGCATTTAGTGCCATGGTCTGGTTGATTGGCTAGGGCTGAGTGCTAGGTTGGACTGAATGATCTTGGAGGTCTCTTCCAACCTGGTTGATTCTATGATTCTGTGAACATGTTAAATAAACAAATAAAGGTTCCAAAATAATTTTAAAATGGGATGTTTAATGTTGAGAGGTTATTACTTCAGGAAACAAAATTATATCTTGGAGGGATAGCTTGAATAAGACACTGACATGAAATGGAGTCCTCTTGCTTTTATCTTTATTTTATCCCCAGTGACTCCCTGGGAACAGAAAAATGATTGTTTAGAAGTGATGCTTTCATAGATCAAAGCAATGAAATACACTCACCAGTAAGATGAAGTAGGAACATATCTCACATGCACTGGATTTAAAGATTTACTGTCTTATTGACCATTGATAGATTCCTGCTTTTGAAAATTCTTTGGGATTTAAAGCATGGAGTGGAATTTTTCTTGTCTGGCTTTAATCTTTGGTCTCCAGGCTTTTCAGGAACGCATGAGGTTTATTAATAACTGTCTTGGGAGAGATTCAGAGGAGCCCAGAGCTGGGACTGAGACTGCTGCTTTAATACCTAGTTCAGAAGAAAGAGGTAAGGGTATAACTTTCTGTCAGGCATGTCTTCATGTTCATTGTGTTCAGCTCCTTAAATGCTGGTAGCAAAGAGACAGAAAGCCATGCCAAAGGTGTGCAAGTGGCATATTGAGTTCCTATCTTGTTTACCTCCTCTTTGTTTTAGCTGTTGCATGGATCTGTTGTCAGACACAGATACAGCCTCATGGCTCTTGAAGCCTGCCAAGTTAACCTTAAGCAGACTTCAGACAGCAATTCTGTACAAGTATTCTAGCCCTAAATTAACCTGATTTTTTTTTTTTTTTGAAGTTTAGTGGAAAATACCTATTCCCTCAGATCCAAATTGGGTACCAGAGATCATCAGTCAGGAAATAATGAAAAAACATTTAGAGATGAAGCAGCTCTAAGTAAGGCACTAATTCTTTTAGTGCGCATTTTGTTTATGTTGATGTTCATGGAGGGTGTCAAAAAGAGCATACTCAGTAGCATCAACTTCCTGGGAGCTTCCAGCCAGGAAGAAAGGGACCTTAGGGTGCTGGTAGAGAGTAGCTGAATATGAGCCAGCAGTGTGCTCAGGTGGCCAAGAGACCCAATGGCATCCTGGCCTGGATCCCCCAACAGGGACAAGTGAGGTTATTCTGCTTCTGTGCTCAGCACTGGTCAGGCCACACCTTGAGTGCTGCGTCCAGTTCTGGGCTCCTCAATTCAAGAGAGATGTTGAAGTACTGAAATGTGTCCAGAAGAGGGCGACAAAGCTGGTGAGGGGCCTGGAGCACAGCCCTGTGAGGAGAGGCTGAGGGAGCTGGGGGTGTGCAGCCTGCAGAAGAGGAGGCTCAGGGCAGACCTCATTGCTGTCTACAACTACCTGAAGGGAGGCTGTAGCCAGGTGGGGTTGGTCTTTTCTGCCAGGCAATCCCATGATATTCTAGTGAGCAAGCTCAGGAAGTGTAGGATGGAAGAGCAGGCAATGAGGTGGATTAGGAATTGGTTACAAGTCAGAGTTCAAAGAGTGGTGATCAATAGTGCCACATCCAGCTGGAGAGCTGTAACCAATGGAGTCCCCCAGGGATCAGTGCTGGGTCTAGTCCTGTTGAGCATCTTCATCAATGACATTGATGAGGGCACAGACAGACAGACAGAGTCTGCTCAGCAAGTTTGCTGATCACACCGAATTGGGAGGCTTGGCTGAGACAGCTGCAGGCTGTGTGGCCATCCAGTGAGACCTGGACAGACTGAGAGCTGGGCACAGAGGAACCAGCTGAATTTCAACAAGGACAAGTGCAGAGTTCTGCACCTGGGGAGGAATAATAAACTGCACCAGTACAGGCTGGGAAGTGAACTGCTAGAGAGCAGCCCTGTGGAGAGGGACCTGGGAGTGCTGGTGGAGAACAAGTTAACCATGGCACAGCAATGTGGCCTTGTGGCCAAGAAGGCAAATGGGATCTTGGGGTGTATTAAGAAGAGTGTGTCCAGCAGATCAAGGGAGGTTCTCCTTCCCCTCTGCTCTACCCCAGTGAGACCTCATCTTGAATACTGTGTTGAGTTTTGGGCTCCCCAGTTTAAGAGGGACAGGGATCTGCTGGAGAGGGTCCAGCGGAGGGCTACGAGGATGATGAGGAGACTGGACTGCCTGATGAGGAGAGGCTGAGGGACCTGGGGCTGCTTAGTCTGGAGAAGACTGAGAGGGGATTTAATAAATTTTTATAAACATCTGAGAGCAGGCTGGGGGGAGGAACACCGGCTCTGCTCACTTGCTCCCTGGGATAGGACAAGGAGCAATGGGTCTAAGTTGCAGCACAGGAGGTTCCACCTCAACACAAGGGGGAATTTCTTTACTGTAAGGGTCCCAGAGCACTGCCACAGGCTCCCCAGAGAGGTTGTGGAGTCTCCTTCTCTGGAGACTTTCAAGGCCTGTCTGGATGTGTTCCTCTGTGATCTGTGATAGATTGTGTGGTCCTGCTCTGGTAGGGATGTTGGACTTGATGATCTCTTTGGGTCTCTTCCAACCCCTAACATCCTGTAAGCCTGTGAAAAGCTGGTACTGAAAGGTCAACACTGAACTGTGTCCCTAAGCATCACATGCTGCTTGAACTTCTCTGGGGACTGCTAAGCCAGAAGAAGAATAAGCTATGTAAGAATTTAGATGGAGCCTTCTAGCACAACCAAATCATCAGTTTAACCTGTTCTGTTGTATATTCTCTTACCACAGAAAAGAAATCTTCACAAGCAGCTATTGCCTCAAGCTTACAAACTCACCAAAAAAAATGGGAGCCTATTGACCTTAGTCCTTACATGAGGTAAACTCCAGCAAGAACTGTTGAGTCCCAGATGAACAGCAACATGAAAGACTGGGGAAAGATTTTCACATAGAGAAATCAGGGAATGGAATACATTTCATGTACTTGTCTCCTATGTGTAATTTGGGCAGTAGAACAGATGTGAATTTAGACTTTATCCTTTGTTTCATTGAAGTAAGCTACAAATTCAAACCATCTGTTTTAAAAATGCAGTTCAGTCAATAGCAATAGCTGCAATAATTATATTAATTGTATTCTTTATTCCAAGGAACTTTGCTCTCTCTTACATGTGTCCTGGCCTGCATCAGGAATGGTGTGGTCAGCAGGAGCAGGGAGGTCATTCTGCCCCTGTACTCTGCACTGGTTAGACCACACCTTGAGTACTGTGTCCAGTTCTGGGCCCCCCAGTTTAAGAGGGACATTGAGATGCTTGAACGTGTCCAGAGAAGGGCAATGAGGCTGGTGAGAGGCCTCAAGCACAAGCCCTATGAGGAGAGGCTGAGGGAGTTGGGGTTGTTTAGCCTGGAGAAGAGGAGGCTCAGGGGAGACCTTATTGCTGTCTACAACTACCTGAAGGGTGGCTGTAGCCCGGAGGAGGTTGCTCTCTTCTCTCAGGCAGCCAGCACCAGAACAAGAGGACACAGCCTCAAGCTACGCCAGGGGAAATTTAGGCTTGAGGTGAGAAGAAAGTTCTTCACTGAGAGAGTCATTGGACACTGGAATGGGCTGCCCAGGGAGGTGGTGGAGTCGCCGTCCCTGGAGCTGTTCAAGGCAAGGTTGGACGTGGCACTTGGTGCCATGGTCTAGGCTTGAGCTCTGTGGTGAAGGGTTGGACTTGATGATCTATAAGGTCTCTTCCAACTTCGGTGATACTGTGGTATGAACCTGTCTAATATACATGCACCTGTATGTTTGCTGTGCTGCATCTAGAACCCAATTCATGAGTAAGTCCATTTGGTTGTAATTTGGCATTTATGCAGCTCAGTGATTTTCACAATACCTTCGATCCTGCTGAAAAAGATCTTCCAAGTTGGATCTTAAATTGAAAAGGAAACTGGCATTAGATTGAAGTGATTAACATTGAAGTGATCAACTTCAATTGATTTGAAAGGAGGGGTGGGGAAAAAAAAGGAAAGGGAAAAAAAAATCTTTGTATTTCTTTCAGAAAAGCCATGCCTCAGCCTGTGCTAAGAACTGAGTCTGTCATTCAACAGCAAGAGAGATGTAAAGCCGAAAAAATCAACCACTTCAGGGAGCTTCGAGAACTGGCTTTGGAGCAGAGGGAAAAAGAACAAAATGCCAGAAGTTTATTGAAGCAAAATATACTTGAAATGTATGAGAATCTGCAGGTAGGTGCACAAGATAACTTTCTAGCAATGGTTACTTTGATATCATACAATCATGGAATCAACCAGGTTGGAAGAGACCTCCAAGCTCATCCAGTCCAACCTAGCACCCAGCCCTAGCCAATCAACCAGACCATGGCACTAAGTGCCTCATCCAGGCTTTTCTATAGCACCTACAAGGGCAGGGACTCCACCACCTCCCTGGGCAGCCCATTCCAATGCCAATCACTCTGTAACAGTGTCAAAGATCAATAGCAACCAGCTAGAGCTCTTAAAATTGGATAAGAAGTAGTAAAATCAATTTGTATCAAGCTAACTTGTTTACAGAAGTGCCTTGGCAGCATCTCTTTAACAGGTTCCCTGACAGCATGATTTATATTACTTAGCTGCAGGTCTGCACTCGAAGGGGGCCTACAAAAAAGCTGGAGAGGGACTTTTTAGGCTCTCAGAGAGTGACAGGACTAGGGGGAATGGAGCAAAGCTGGAGGTGGGAAGATTCAGCCTGGAGGTGAGGAGGAAGTTCTTGAGCATGACTGGTGAGAGGCTGGACTGGGTTGCGCAGGGAGGTGGTTGAGGCCTCATGCCTGGAGGTGTTTAAGGCCAGGCTGGATGAGGCTGTGGGCAGCCTGCTCTAGGTTAAGGTGTCCCTGCCCATGGCAGGATGGTTGAAACTGGATGAACCTTGTGGTCCCTTCCAACCTTGACTGATCTGTGGTTCCTCTCTTTCCTTACCCTGCTTTCACATAATTAGCTTATTATGCCAGCAGTTTAAAAAGGATTTTCACAAACTTTCTTTTCTTCAAGGTGAAAAGTCTGTGTTACTCTGACAAACCCTTACAAATACACATGAAAAAGGAGAGATACTCTCCCTGTACATAGAGTCACACAGTGGTACTTGAGAGGAAGGTTGCTTGTGATGAAATCAGGATTCAAGTATTCATGTATTTGGGGTATTGCTGTTTTGATTCAAGCAATTTGGTATTGCTGTTTGTTTCTGGCTAGGCAGCCCTAGATGAACAACGAGGCAGAATTCTCAGCGTTCGGGAAGCATACAGAAGTAAGCTGCTAGAGGCTGAGCGCAGGAAACAAGGAGAGCTGGCAGCTCAGGAAGCAGCTCTGCAAGCAGAGCAAGAGAAGAAGAGCCCAGGTGCACACAAAAAAAAGGATGGAAAAGGCTTACTGAAAAAAAAGTAATTGCTAGCACTACTGAATTACATTCAACAGATGGAGAAAGGAAGTTTATGTGCAAAGGTGAGAAAGAATGTTTTGTTACTTTCCAGTCTTTGTGTCAACATTTTATCTCTTCACTTGATGCTAGTAAAAACACTGCTCTAACAGTCCTCTTTCTAACAAAGTGTTTGGCATTTTGCTTCTCACTACTATTAAAGTTTGTATGCTTTGCCAGAATAAAATTTTCCAGCAGAAATTCACATTCCATTCAGATTCTTCTCCCCAAGCCAGGGTGTCTTTCCTTCTGTTTTTCCAATCAAAATGAACCAGTCAGGAATGACCTACAGTTCACAGGATCACAGGATATTAGGGGTTGAAAGGGACCCAAGGAGATCTTTGAGCCCAATCTCCCTGCCAGAGCAGGACCACACAATCTAGCTCAGGTCACAGAGGAACACATCCAGACAGGCCTTGAAAGTCTCCAGAGAAGGATACTCCACAGCCTCTCTGGGGAGCCTGTTCCAGTGCTCTGAGACCCTTACAGTAAAGAAGTTCTCCCTTGTGTTGAGGTGAAACCTCTTGTCCATTGCTCCTTGTCCTATCCCAGGGAGCAAGTGAGCAGAGCCTGTCCCCCCTCTCCTGACCAGCCCTCAGATGTTTATAAACATTGATTAAATCCCTTCTCAGTCATCTCTTCTACAGACTAAGCAGCGACAGGTCCCTCAGCCCTTCCTCATAAGCCATGCCCTCTAGTCCCCTAATCATCCTCCTAGCCCTCCACTGGACCCTCTCCAGCAGATCCTTGTTGAGATAAAGAGCTTTTCTGGAAATGAGATCATGCAATACACAATTACCTAACCCATTTGCTGAAGAGCACAACAAAATGCAGGAGCAGCAGCAGAAGGCAACAACTTCCCCCAAACTTTGACCCACAGCCTGCCCAGCAAAGATCAACAGCCCAAACCCTGGAAACTGGAAGCAGCAATGAGAACAGGAAGCCTTTCATGTTATAAGCTGAACTTCAAGCCCCATGCTACTTTGCTCTAGCCAGCATGTTGATTTTGAAGCTGGCATAACAGCAGCATAGTATTGAATAGCAACAGCAGATTCAACTCAATACATGACAAAATGATATCCTTTGCATTTGAAACTCTGGTGCTGAGTAGACTTTGGAATTCAAACTGTCCTTTCTTCTGCATCTTAATGGCATACCAGATGTTTAACTTCTGCTGGTTTTTCTCACCTCCATTCTATCAGTACCTTATTTCTTGACTTGAACTTGACTCGCTCCTCTGTCAGTTCTGTGTTGTCTGTTCTTTGTACATCATCAGACCTACATGCGTGCTGTGATGCCTCTGCCTCCATTTGGCCTCCTTCTTCCCATGCAGCATAAACTAAACTACCTGGCTGGAGTTTTCACATCTGAAAAGCAGAAATTAAAAACAGAGTCCTAAAACTGCAAGGGTGACTTCCATTTCAAAGAGCAGGAGCTAAAGTTTTGCTTTGACCCATACAGGGTGCAGACAAAACGCCTGCCAGTCTTACGCTATAATTGTTCTGACTTTGGCCTCTCTATTTTGGAATATGGACTATACTGCTTTGTACTATTCCATCTTGTTTCCATGGCAATAGCACGTGTTGGTTGTCTTCTTATGTGAATCTCTAATGAGGTTCTGTAGAGGAAGATCAAGCTGAAGTTCTGTTCTTGATGTCACTGCAAATGCTGTAATGACATTCTGTTGTGAAAAATCAATCCAGTTCCAAACGCCAGCATAATAAGCACCTAAATGTCAAAAAATTCAGCTAATAACCTACATGATCATAACCAGTCCCCACATGTAATATGCTATAAACTGGCTTAAACTCAGGCACAATGTGCTCAGGTCTACATTATCAAATCAAGCTCTGATGTTATACACAGTTCTACGTTTCATAATTCCCTTATTTTAAAGAGTAATGTGGCAACATCAAAATCTGCTCTGTAGTTTGTGGATGTCTTCCCCTTATTTATCATTTCAACAGTAAGGGTCTGTGGTAAGGAGGTGAATTACTGTCTTGCTATTTAACCACATATACTTTGGGTTATCATAGAATCAACCAGGTTGGAAGAGACTTCAAAGATCATCCAGTCCAACCTAGCACCCAGCCCTGTCCAATCAACCAGATCATGGCCCTAAGTGCCTCATCCAGTCTTTGCTTGAACACCTCCAGGGACAGTGACTCCACCACCTCCCTGGGCAGCCCATTCCAATGCCAGTCACTCTCTCTGGCAACAACTTCCTTCCCTAACATTCAGCCTAGACTTCCCCTGGCACAACTTGAGGCTGTGTCGCCGCCTTCTCTTGCTGGTTGCCTGGGAGAAGAGATGAACCCCACCTGGCTACAGCCTCCCTTCAGCTAGTTGTAGACAGCAATGAGGTCTGCCCTGAGCCTTCTCTTCTCCAGGCTGCACACCCCCAGCTCCCTCAGCCTCTCCTCACAGGGCTGTGTTCCAGGCCCCTCAGCAGCCTTTGTCGCCCTCTTCTGGACATGTTCCAGTACCTCAACATCTCTCTTGAATTGAGGAGCCCAGAACTGGACACTGCATTCAAGGTGTGGCCTGACCAGTGTTGAATACAGGGACAGAATAACCTCCCTTGGCCCTACTGGCCACATTGTTCCTGATCCAGGCCAGGATGCCATTGGCTCTTTTGCCCACCTGGGCGCACTGCTGGCTCATCTTCAGCTACTATTTTCCAGTACCCCCAAGTCTCTTTCTTGCTGGCTGCTCTCCAGCCAGGAATGGATGTGAGATGGTATTTTTTTCAAAAGGAATCTAGTTTATTAATTTTTGTATTCAGAACTCTCACTATTGGACCCTTTTTTTTCCAGTAATAGTGGGTTCTCCACAACAGTCATGAAAACATTACATAGATGATAATGGAGCTTGGAACACTTAAGAAATAACTAGCAATAATATAACAAACATGAAACTATTAGAACTGGAAAGAGGATCTTGCAGGTGGTTGTGCTGCTTGCCCACTAGGGGGAGCCAATAAGCTCCTCTCTGCTTAAGGCAGAAAGCACTTGGCATTAGATCTAGAGAGCTTTACAGAGGTTTGCTCAAGAGGCTTTCCAGTATTTACTCACAAAAGTTAACTCTCTGGACTTCCAGGGCTAACTACAGTTTTCAGACAGCACCCAAACACCTGCAGGGAGCTCTATTGATGCCTTCCTAGCCATTCAGGCTCTGGCGAGGGTGCTGGAAGAGAGGCAGATGATCTCTGACCTGATCTGGGTTCCTCTTGTATGATCTGTGTTGTTTCCAGGACTCCCAGGCTTGCAGATATGCAGTCTTGGCATGATGTCACATTGGCTAAGCAAGCCTATCATGTGAAGGCACCTAAGGCCTATTTCTGGTAAACTTAAGGCACAGCAGGTTTCCAAGTAGAGAAACCCAAAGCATCAGGACTTGTTATTATGTAGCAAGCTAGCTTGCAGCTTAGCATGGCAGGACACAATGGCAGAGAGCAATAAGGCAGGGCACTGCCAGAAGCAGAGAGTACAATAAGGCAAAAGCACCTTGTGTTACCTGCTCCTCTCTTTTTATCAATGCATACTGAGGCTAATGGCTCTTTGGCTAATCAGAATTGCTTAACCATATTAGGTGAAATTAGGGCTTACTCTTACCTTTTTAGGGCAGAACACAAGTGTGTAAACACGTGCAGGTACCCTGTGAACAAGTTTGGACAGACATAGAGGCACCGAGTCCTTTGTCTGTCTTTCCCGCAGCTGCTTCTCCCATTAGTAGAAGGAGGGAGAACAGAGAACATGTCTGGGCAAGCCAGGATATGTTTAGGCCTATTTTGGCCTTCCATGACAATTTTGGATAAAGATTTAGAGATTATTTCAAGATCATTTCTCAGAGCATCTTTAAGGTTGAGCTGCATTTTTTGGTAATGCTAAAAAGGATTTGTTTACTGTCCTGGCACCTGGCATTCGTTTCTCTTTCATATGAAGTACAGGCAGTTATACAATGGAAAATGTCACTGCTCAGCAGAAGTTTTGAAGGAAGCTGCAAATGCCACCAGAGAATGAGAACTTTTTAACATTAGGCTGCACTGTGAATCATCCCTGAGGAACTTCTCAAAGCTTGCTTGCTTTACTTCTACAGTTTAGTAGAAATGGTAGCATCCACAAAGCAATGTGGCTACCAGACAGAATTTAAGTCTTTGACATGATAATTCATGCTAATAGGGATTAACTCTGTAAAGAGTTAATCACTTGTAATCATTCTTTTTAGGTGTGTTCTCCTAAGCTTTAGTTGCTTTTGCTGCTTGATCCTTTTTCCTGACCAGCTATTAGGAAATAGAAAGGATCATCTTCATGAAAATATGTATCTGAAGTTACTTTTTAATGCAAGTAGCTTCATTAATCTTCAAATGACTTGTCCCATCTGCTTTGCTTTAATTTGGCTGGCATTTACACAATGAGTTACAGACCAAAAAGCAGACCAAGCCCGTTCCAGGATGCCTCGCTGCTGAGACAAGCAATGTGCTGTGGAATCAAGGCTCAGTTCTGAGCTGCCAGTCTGCTCGCCCTGGCAATGTGCAATTTACCAGCTATGTAAGGTCTGATTTTAATTCAAGGAACAGACACAGCATTTATGCACATGCACAGCATTTCCCCTCCAAAAGGCAAGGAAAGTGCCTACATATTTTGTCTGGCAGGAAACATAAGAGAATAGCTTTGCATAATCACACGGCACTTTGCAGAATGAAAGTTATCTCCATTTCAGAGCCCTTTTTTTCCCTCTCATGTCTTGAATAAGCCCCAATAGGTTCACAGTCCAGGTAATGTTTCAATCATTTAAATATTGTTATTTGCAGAAAAACAAAATGCTGTTGTCCTCCATCTTAAAGGAGGACAAAGGCAAGAAACATAGAAAGCTAGAGAAGGAGAGGAAATAGTCTGCATGGTATGAAGTGAGACAACAGAACCAAAGGAAGGTACACTGAAGATGTTACTAGTTAAAATAAGAAAAAAGAGGTAGGGGTGGTCAGGTAGGAGTCAGGATTGCTGATGAAGCAGGTCCAGAGGAGGGCCATGAAAATGATCAAGGGGTTGGAGCACCTCTGCCAGGAGGACAGGCTGAGGGAGCCAGGGTTGTTCAGTCTGGAGAAGAGGAGGCTCCGAGGAGACCTAATATCAACCTGCCAGTACCTGAAGGGGGCCTATGAAAAGGATGGAGAGAGACTGTTTACAAAAGCCTGTGGTGACAGGACAAAGGGCAATGGCTTCAAACTAGAGAAGAGCAGATTTAGATTGGATGTTAGGAACAAGTTCTTTACCATGAGGGTAGTGGAATGCTGGACCAGGTTGATCAGGAAAGTGGTTTGCACCCCATCCCTGGAAATATTCAAGGTGAGGCTTGACAGGGCTCTGGACAACCTGATCTAGTTGAGGATGTCCCTGCAGACTGTAGAGGAGGATGGACTAGAGGATGTACAGAGGTCCCTTCCAACCCAGACCATTCTATGTTTTTCTGATTTCTGTGGCAATAAAGATGCAAGTAGGGACAGTGGTTGAGAAGCTGGCGGGCTAATCTGAGAATGAGATAATGTACAGAGTCAATGGGAGGTTGCCCATGAGCCAGCAAGGTGCACTTGTGGCCAGGAGGTGCAATGCCATTCTGAGATGTATTAGAAAGGCTGTGGCTGGTAGGGTGAGAGAGGTTCTCCTGCTCCTCTACTCTGCCCTGATGAGGCCACATCTGGAGTACTATATCCAGTTCTGGGCCTCCCAGTTCAAGAGGGACATGGAACTGCTTGAGAGAATCCAGCGCAGAGCCACAAAGATGATGAAGGGAATGGAACATCTCTTACAAGGACAGCCTGAGGGAGCTGTGACTGTGCTGCTTGGAGAAGAGGAGACTGAGAAGTGACCTCATCAATATTTGTAAATATGTAATGGGTGAGTGCCAGGAGGCTGGAGCCAGGCTCTGCTGGGTGATGCCCAATGCCAGGACAAAGGGCAATGGGTGGAGGCTGAGGCATAGGAAGTTTCATTTAAATATGAAGAGGATTTTTTCCCTGTGAGGCTGACAAAACACTGGAACAGGCTGCCCAGGGGGGTTGTGGAGTCTCCCTCTCTAGAGATATTCCAAACTTGCCTGAATGTGTTCCTGTGTGTTCTGGTATAGGAGATCCTGCTCTGGCAGGGGGNCTGGTAGGGTGAGAGAGGTTCTCCTGCTCCTCTACTCTGCCCTGATGAGGCCACATCTGGAGTACTATATCCAGTTCTGGGCCTCCCAGTTCAAGAGGGACATGGAACTGCTTGAGAGAATCCAGCGCAGAGCCACAAAGATGATGAAGGGAATGGAACATCTCTTACAAGGACAGCCTGAGGGAGCTGTGACTGTGCTGCTTGGAGAAGAGGAGACTGAGAAGTGACCTCATCAATATTTGTAAATATGTAATGGGTGAGTGCCAGGAGGCTGGAGCCAGGCTCTGCTGGGTGATGCCCAATGCCAGGACAAAGGGCAATGGGTGGAGGCTGAGGCATAGGAAGTTTCATTTAAATATGAAGAGGATTTTTTCCCTGTGAGGCTGACAAAACACTGGAACAGGCTGCCCAGGGGGGTTGTGGAGTCTCCCTCTCTAGAGATATTCCAAACTTGCCTGAATGTGTTCCTGTGTGTTCTGGTATAGGAGATCCTGCTCTGGCAGGGGGGCCTGTATCAGAAGATCTTTTGAGGTCCCAGCCCCTGACTTTCTATGATTCTGTGAAGTGTAGCCAGGACATGTCCCTTCTGGTCAGGTCAGAATACCCACTCCTCTCTGAAACCTGGGCTCCTCTGCCCAGTGCCTGGACAAGAAGTCCAGCTAGCACCAGAATGCTCACTCTTTCACAGGGACACACAAGAGGCGTTTGCCTTGCACATGGTTGCCCAGTGGGTGCAGTACAATCCGTGTAAAGCAGTACCCAGGCTTCTGTACCTTTAGCCCAAGAAAACTGATGTGGACTCTGGTTGTGCATCCCATCAGGGAATCACAGACACTTTTCCCAGGTATCCTGCAGTTGGGATCACAAGACCAGGTACAAAGCACAGCAGAAAAGACCCTGACTCTCTATATAAGCCAACTTCTCACAAAGCTGGCATAAACAAGGAAGAGTAATATAGCAGATGTGTGTTTGAGGATGTTGGTAAGGTTAAACTTGCTAATAAGTCTCATAAATGAAGTATCTTGCTAAAAAGAATCCACTACTTTATGGCTTGGAGTGTCCTAGGTTTAATTTCTATCCTCTGGTTGGGCATTCTACAGATGGCAAAACCCAGAAGGCAGCAGTTACAGAGGATACAGAGGCTCTCAGGAGCAACTTCAGACAACACCCTGCCTATGGGGACACAAAGGGGCAGTGAAAAATCCATTCTGCCTCTTCTCTGCTGATTCCAGACCACAATGTAACTCTCTCCCTTCATCTTTAAGGCCATGAGACTCTTATTCAGTTTGTTTCTTTGCACTAAAGAGAAACCTTGATTTGGTTTTGGAGACATTTGTTGGTAGAAGCTAGAATCATAGCTCTAAAAACGCAGGAAAGACTAAAGCTTCTCTACTCACAGCCCTCTAGGAGGACTAGGCAGACAAGGGGTTGAAAACTTACATGTCACAGCATTTTACATATCCTGTAGGAATATGGCTCTTGGGAACTGAAGAGAGGCAAGAGTCCAGAAATTAGTCACAAGTGCCTAAAGCAATGCTTGTCCTTTTTCTCTCTTACGCCACAGAACTGTGGCATGAGGGGATGTGAAGTTTTGCTAATGAAGAAGTGAGGAGATGTTTCCTCTCACCTTGTCCTTACTTCTAATAGAATGTTTCACAGAGCTTCCCCATTGTCACTGAAAGCATTAGGAAAAGAAAGGGAATGGGATTTTTTATTATTCCACTGCAGAAAGTGAGTTTCCCTGAGGCACATTTCTGACTTTCACCTTTTTGAATAGTTCCATTCAGCAAAAGCAGTTCCAAGGAGTTCATGGCACTTTAGCTTTTTTGAGTATGTATATATTAATGGCTTAACACTTTGCAGCTGCTATGCTGCAGTTGGAAACTTTCAATAATTGATGCTCTGAAATACCATTTATGCATAGACTGAGACAGTCAAGTGATGTTTAGAATCATAGAATCACTCAGGGTTGGAAGGGACCACAAGGATCATCCAGTTCCAACCCTCCTGCCATGGGCAGGGACACCCTACCTTAGAGCAGGCTGGCCACAGCCTCAGCCAGCCTGGCCTTAAACACCTCCAGGCATGGGGCCTCAACCACCTCCCTGGGCAACCCATTCCAACCTCTCACCACTCTCATGCTGAAGAGCTTCCCCCTCAGTTTAGGGTGTTTAGCTGTTTATATCCATATTTGCTTTCTATTAAAGACTCTGATTTCTTCACCACAAAGCAACCAACAAAACCAACAAACCCCAAATCTGGACACCTGGCAGAACCAAGAAGAATGTAGTTCCATGCCATGCCATTTACAGACTGGATTCACAGAAAACAAAATCAAGATCAGCTGTCATTCCATTTCCAGTCTTCTCACTGACCTTAGCAAGAGGTAGAGGTCTGTTTTCTCCCACATAGCTGTCAGGACACGTGTGCTCGGTATACCACCTATGTCTCAGTTCTAGTTTAAATTTCCCAGAGACCCAAATATAGTTGATAGAACCAATAACAGTTTATAAGATGCCTTTCCTTTTCTCCCCCTTTTTCAAAGAAAAAGAATTAGATGTAGAGAGGAAAAGGTAAAACACACCCCAATAAATAGTCTCACTTCGATTTGAAGTTGAAAGAGAGGATAGGTTGGACTGGATGAGCTTGGAGGTCTCTTCTAACCTGGTTGATCCTATGATTCAATGATTCAGCAGCAGCCTGTGTGACTGCTTGGCTCAGCTAACCCACGGATGAATTGCCACTGCTGCAAACCCCATGATTGCAGATGGTGTCTGTGGTTAGTGTTAGCTCCCTCAAGCCTCTGAGTCCTGGAAGACTTTCCTACTTTTTGTTGTTGTGATGGTTTGGGTGTTCCCCACCCCCCCACACTTTTAGTACTCACCCAGACTAGACTCAGTCGGCTCTGGAAATTTGAATGAAGCTTATATTTACAGCTGGCACAATTTACAAGCAGATAGTTACAGTATATACAGTTAGATACAGAAATAGACAAGGGAAAAAAAAGGTAATACAAACACAACTCCCCTCCCAGAAACCTGAGTCCCCAGGAGGGGCTCTCAACCACCCCTCACCTTCCCCCTACCCCTCTCAACCTTACCCCAGTCCCAAGGAAGAATGGAGGTTCGGCCAAGAGGGTTAAAAAGCAAGGTGAAGCAGCCAAGCAAAAGGAGGGTGAGGTTAGAAAGCAAGATGGAGTCCAGCCAGCAGCCTCAGCTTCTCCCCAGCAGGCAAAGCTCCCCAGCGAAGAGAAGAAGCAAGTGCAGTAATCTTTGTTTTGCCTTTCTTCTTTACACATCCCAGCAAGACTGTGAGGGAAGTAGACCTCACCATTGTTTTCATTTTACAGCCTATCATCTAGTTCTTCTCACCAAAACATGCTAGCTAGGCTCAAACTAGCACAGTTGTCAATGCTTGTCCTCAGGCCAGAGGACTGCTCAGCTGGCCTTTCTCCTTCAGTGAGGTTGACACTGGTGCACAGTATTGATCTCACTGCAGTACAAGAGGTGTAGCTGAAATACTGGTGGCCACTTGCTGCATGCAGTGTCGTACAGTGAACTTCCAAACTGTCCAGCAGGCTGATCAGAATAAATCAGGTAATATACCTGCTGCCCATTGTGCCTCTTGCCTTTCATTGTGCTGTAGCTGTGATTTGTGTTATTGACTCCTTCTAGGGATATAATGCACTGAAGAGTCAGTAACTTGAAAAGGGAACTATCTGCTGTCCCATGAATTGTCCTTCTGATTTTGTAACACATTGCACTTTGAAGGCAGGTCATGATGTTCCTAATCACTTACTCGAAGGTAGGGCTCTAAAAATGACTCAATTTTGCAAGGAGATGAGAAACCTGCTTCAAATTGGGGCACTGAAAATTAGGCCAGTTTGAAGTAAGTGCTAATGGAGTCTAGCTCTGACAACATGGGCTGCCATCTCCAAATACCATACTTGCCAGTTAAATCAGTTCCTGGGAATGAACAAGCACGAAAATACACCAGACACCTTCAGGGTACTATTCAGTAACACTGCCCCTGCGTGTGCCAATGAGAAGCATGAGATGAAGGTGTTGTGGAGGGCCCATAGGCCCGAAATCAGACCTGCATATGCCTTGCTCTGCCTGGACATGTTTTTCCTGCTTTTAGTCAGGGGTGAGCACATGGCCAGCACAGAGAGGGCACAACGGGCCTGGAGCCACGTGGAGTCTGGCCTGCCCAGGCTTTAGGTTGTGGAAGCCCCCACATGTGCAGCTCACACTTGCCGGGTGCTAGGCCCATGTGAGCCCCATGTTTGGAAAGTCCAGGCCTGTGGTTCCTTGCCTACTATGGCAAGATTGACTGGCTGCAAGCCTGATTGGTTATTGGTGGCCAATGAGACCATCGATCTCGGCCCACAGTTAATAAAGAGGTGTGCACTCAGGTGGCAGCGTTCTTTTTTACGCTCGCCGGTGCATGCACTCAAGCCTGCCTTTACGGAGCTCAGACTCCCCGTGCAGCCGTGCATCCCT
>WAAF01001737.1:87652-155838 GCA_013400475.1 Tricholaema leucomelas
GGGGAAAACTCTCTCTGTTAATAGTTCTATGCCAGTCATTGTATTATAGTTATTAGTAAGCCGTTTGTGATTATACCCTTAATGAATTCATAACCGTGTAAGAATAAATGTTAATATTATAAGTTTAGTGGTTGGGGGTGGTGAGAGTTCAAAACATTGAAGTTTAATAAATATATATATTTTTATAAATATCCTCTCGCATTAATTAATTTCTCCCCTCCGCGACAGAAGGACTTTGAACACGGGAGAAGTGCCATCCTGACTGGGTGTGCATCTGCTTGGCCTTGGAGAGGTTCTCCAGCTGAGATATCAAAGCTGCCTTTTGTACAAGAGGAAAAGGGGAGGCTGAGCTAAGCGAAGGTCTGTTTTCTCCCTTCCCAAGCACTCATGCACAGCATGAGTAGTTAACTCTACAAGTTGAATTATACCAGGGGCTGTTTAGGTTTTTGACCATCTGACTGACCTTTCCTCCTCACACACACTTACAAATCTGATGACACAAAACTGTATGCTGATTTCTTTCAGCAAAGTTTTAGGTTGGAGCATTGAGAGCTACACTTTGCTTATTCATTTTAAACTTTGGCTATTGATTACTTTTCAAATGTCAGTGTGCACCAAAGGTCTGCAGAAGCCTATCACTTATGGGCTGCCCAGGGAGGTGGTGGAGTCGCCGTCCCTGGAGCTGTTCAAGGCAAGGTTGGACGTGGCACTTGGTGCCATGGTCTAGCCTTGAGCTCTGTGGTAAAGGGTTGGACTTGATGATCTGTGAGGTCTCTTCCAACCTTGGTGATACTGTGATACTGTGATACTTCTCAGGGACAAGGAGACTGCCAGAAGCTTCTGATGGGGAAGAGTCCATGCAGTTTTCTGCCTACAGTAAACTTAATTTTTTCCCCCAGTATGTGGGCAACAAGACAGAATATCACAGAGATTAAAAAACAGATTGAAGCTCTCATTGTATTTAAGATGCTGTATATACTAGGAGATGGCATTTGTCTAATGATGAGTCTTATGGCTGAGGTGTTAAAAGAGAATTAGCCTTGGCAATTTAGCCACCAGACAGCTATTGATATTAAGAAGCAGTCTGATTGACTTTGAAAGTCTCCAATTATAATCTTTGCTATAATTAGGAATATGCTTCTCTGTGGAGCACTACTGAGCCTCCACTTTTGACTCATACCAGATTCCCACTGAAGTCAGCAGGAGCTGTGCTTGAGATGGGGCTCTCACAGGCAGTACTGTTTGTCCGAAAGTAAACAAGCTGTTCCTGTAAATTGGCTCCCTAATATGAGCTGATTTCCCCTTTGTATGGTAATAGCTCTCATCAAACACACAGCTTTTGCTTTGGTCTACCGCAGGAACAAAGTAAAGGACTGATGGTCTGGAGTGCTTTCAGACTCATCTAGCATTGCAACAGTTTTAACTAGACTTCTCATGCTGGCACATTTAGGGGCTAGCTCAAGTGTTCTGAGTTTCCATCCCATAATTCAGTATCAAGAACACTCTGCTTGCTGGCAAGTATTCTCCTCATTAGTTTTTGAACTGACGAGTAAAATATCTTTAATTGATTTCATCATCGTGATTAAAAGGAGGTAAGTGGATAACTGCAAGAGGAGTGAACACTCAGGTTTATTGCAGAAAGCTTACATGGGAAAAAAAAATATCTTTATCTCTTTAGCTACTGCATTATATACTCAGGAAAACCTACTTACTGATTGTGGTTGCAATTGTTAATTGCCTGGCCAAGTGAGGAACCATTGCCAGGCTGGATGGGTGGGCAGAGGCCAATAGGATGAGATTTAACAAAGCCAAGTGCAGGGTTCTACACTTTGGCCACAACAACCCCAAGCAGTGTTACAGGCTGGGGACAGAGTGGCTGAGAGCAGCCAGGAAGAAAGCAAACTGGGGATGCTGGAAGATAGTAGCTGAACATGAGCCAGCAGTGTGTGCCCAGGTGGCCAGAAGAGCTGATGGCATCCTGGCCTGGATCAGGAACAGTGTGGCCAGCAGGACAAGGGAGGTTATTCTGCCCCTGTGCTCAGCACTGGTCAGGCCACACCTTGAGTGCTGTGTCCAGTTCTGGGCTCCTCAATTCAAGAGAGATGTTGAAGTACTGGAACGTGTCCAGAAGAGGGCGACAAAGCTGGTGAGGGGCCTGGAACACAAACCCTATGAGGAGAGGCTGAGGGAGCTGGGGGTGTGCAGCCTGCAGAAGAGGAGCCTCAGGGCAGACCTCATTGCTGTCTACAACTNCCCATTGCAGTAGTGGCTACAGCATGTCACCCCATGGTGTTTAAGCACTTGTGTGCAGGAATGATTTCTGTCTTCTGAGCATTGGATAGCAAGGAGTTGTCCTCGTTTTGCAGAGTGATTTGGGTATTATCAATAATACTCACTTAAGCATTGTGTCTTTTGGAAAGTGTTGTTTGGTGGGAGACACAAAATGGCCATGGTTTGGGGTCTTGCCTGTGCTGGGTTGTGGACACAGCATAGTTTTGACAACCAAATCATAGAATCATAGAATCAAATCCCTGCCTGCTCTGATTAATCCATAGCCATACTTCACAACTCAGTGCAATAAACTCTCCTGCTGACAGCACATTATGTTCCTGCTGTTGGAGGAAAACCAAAATGTGCAGTCAACTCATCATTTTTCCCTCACCTGACTTTTGCAAAACAAAAAAGTGGGGCTTTCCAATCTACAACTACTTGCATTAATCAAGCAGTGCCTACGTTCGAGAGGTATTCAGAGAGCTCCCTTCTGGAAAGAGATTCATCTCAGATTTCGACATTTCTGCCACCTGAGGCCAGCGGTGAGGGCAGCAGGATCCTTTCCAAGAGACAGGAGTGTCATCTAGTGGTGAAAGACACCCACTCAATCACGTTCCAAGGGCCACCACCTACCCACTGGTTTCCATACAGAGCATTTTGTTTCTGCCCCACTTCAACAACCTAGCACAGGATGTATGTAGTAATATTTAATTTAATAATGTAACTGTTCTTGATAGTATTTTACATAATGATTCATATAATAAGTCATACCATGTTTTATTTATCCCCCCAGTTTAAGAGGGACATTGAGATGCTTGAACGTGTCCAGAGAAGGGCAACAAGGCTGGTGAGAGGCCTCGAGCACAGCCCTACAAGGAGAGGCTGAGGGAGCTGGGATTGTTTAGCCTGGAGAAGAGGAGGCTCAGGGGAGACCTTATTGCTGTCTACAACTACCTGAGGGGTGGTTGTGGCCAGGAGGAGGTTGCTCTCTTCTCTCAGGCAGCCAGCACCAGAACAAGAGGACACAGCCTCAAGCTACGCCAGGGGAAGTTTAGGCTTGAGGTGAGGAGAAAGTTCTTCACTGAGAGAGTCATTGGCTACTGGAATGGGCTGCCCAGGGAGGTGGTGGAGTCGCCGTACCTGGAGCTGTTCAAGGCAGGACTGGACGTGGCACTTGGTGCCATGGTCTAGCCTTGAGCTCTGTGGTAACAGCTTGGACTTGATGATCTGTGAGGTCTCTTCCAACCTTGGTAATACTGTGAGACTGTGACACTGTGATATTATACATAAATATATAATAAATAAATATATAGTAATAAAAATAATTCAATTTAGATTTTTTTTTCTTTGTTGGGACTTATTTTACCCGGAATAATGGAAAATAAAATCAGCCAAGCACAGTGAAGCAAGCAGCAGGCATTAATGGGTTCCTGCCTGATGGTCTTCTGCTCCCACAATGAGATCTAGAAAGGGCCTGTCTCCCTGGGTAAAATGACCACCAGCATCCACCTTGCTTCCCAGGAGTTAAGTATGAATTCTAAAGGATGAAAGGCCATTGCAGGAATGGTCACTCAAGCCCTTTGCATTCTAGAGTACATTTTCTCCCAAACTCTTTTGCCACATTCACACATACAAATCCAGATTTATTTGTGAATCATACAATCAGTCAGGGTTGGAAGGGACCACAAGGATCATCCAGTTCCAATTCCCCTGCCAAGGGCAGGGACACCCAACCCTAGATCAGGCTGGCCAGAGCCTCATCCAGCCTGGCCTTAAACATCTCCAGGCATGGGGCTTCAACCACCTCCCTGGGCAACCCAATCCAGCCTCTCACCACTCTCATGCTGAAAAACTTTCTTCTCACAGCCAGGCTGAACCTACCCATCTCCATCTTTGCTCCATTTCCCCTAGTCCTGTCACTCTCTCATAGCCTAAAAAGTCCCTCCTCAGCATTTTTGGAGGTCCCCTTCAGATACTGGAAAGCCACAAAAAGGTCACCTCACAGCCTCCTCTTCTCCAGACTGAACAGCCCCAACTCTTTCAGTCTGTCCTCACAGCAGAGCTGCTGCAGCCCTCTGAGCATCCTTGTGGCCCTTCTCTGCACACACTCCAGCACATCTACATCCTTCTTGTAATGGGGGCTCCAGAACTGGATGCAGCTGTGAAGCAGAACTGTGAAGCAGAGTATAAACATAGTAATTGCCTTTTAATCAGTCAAGTACAAAAGAAAAAACACCATCTCACCTGGAGCATCACTAGCAGAGAAACACACAGGGAATGATGGCTAAGCTGGTAAAAGAGTGGAGAAGTGCTGGCTGCTGACGTGTTCTCCTGATTGTACCTTTTGGCAGCTTGTCACAGTAATTGCAATGCAATAAGCTCAGCCTAAGGTGTTGTGATGATCTTCTGAGGAAAGGTAGATTTTGAATGCCCACAATTCACCTAGAGATCACATTGTAAAATTACTCTGGCAGTTGGGATCCACTTGAGCATGCCCAGTGATGCATTTCCAAGTGCAGATCTGGAAATGCACCTTTTTTGAGACAAAGGTGAACTTCCCATATTTTGAGCTGATGCCAAGGACTGAGGTTTAGGGAAAATTCCAAGTACTAAAATCATGAGACTTGAATAGGAGCTGGTGGATGGAGGAAGGGGAGCTGCTTGGCCTCCTGGCCCTGCTCCCACCGTGCACAGCACAAATAGAGACCACAGCATCTTATTACCCTATGCCAAAGGAGAAAAGATGGCTTTTCCCCTTTTTAACTCAGTAAGTGTTTATCTGAGGAGGAATCACACTCCAAAATGACACAGAATCATAGGATCAACGAGCTTGGAAGAGACCTCCAAGATCATCCAGTCCAACCTAGCACCCAGCCCTGTCCAGTCAACTAGACAGTGGCACTAAGTGCCTCGTCCAGGCTTTGCTTGAACACCTCCAGGGGTGGCGACTCCACCACCTCCCTGGGCAGCCTATTCCAATGCCAATCACTCTCTCTGTGAGAGTACCCAATGGTCCTTTGGAAATGGCATGGGAAGAAGCATGTCTGATACCGCCAATATGCGGGGCCACGTCGTTCCTTCTGCATCTTGCCACCAGTTCAGTGCCAGAGAAGCACTTCTCTGCTTAAGTAAAGGCATGCTTCTAGTTCTAATCTTGAAGCTGTGAGCAGAGGGTACTCCAGCAGCACAGAGCAAAGAATGCTGTAATTCCCTTCTCAAAGCAGAACTCCTCCTTTCCTCACTTTCTGCAATTGTCCCTAGCCTGTCCCCTGGCTCACTGCTGTTTCCTCTAAGCCTGGATCTTTCCACATTGTTAGACAGCCTTGTGTGGCTTAGCATTTGTCAAGGGATAACCTTGCCCAGTTGTTCATCCAGTTAGTTATAGTAGTGCTGATGCTGCTGCCAGGAGCTGGTATGGCAGTGAAAAAGGTTCATGAGTCTGACAGCCTCAGTCATCACCCTCTCCCTCCTGAACTGTGCCGCTCTTTCTGTGTGCTGTGGAAGGATGAACACTGCGAATCCTGCGCTTGCTCTGTTCCCCAGAGCATCCTTTACTGTACAAGCAATGCTGAACACCCCATTTCGGGGTGAGTGCTTCTGAATATGCAGAATCAAACTGTGCCTCTGGCTGCTCGCTGATTAGCTTCTGAATCCAAAGCCACTGTGGTCACAAGGACCATACTGTGAACATGGGAAGATCCAGGGAGAGAAACTAAGGGCATGCTTCATTATTTTTCAAGTGGTGCTTCACCTCACACAGCCTTGCAGCATTTTATACTAGAGTAGGCCTTGGGCAGTCCAGCCACACAGGTTTCTTTGTGCTAGAGTTGCATGCAAGGGGAAAAACAAGAACCAGCAAACAACCTAATAAAAAGCACTGAACCTCTCTGCAAAGATGCCAGCTGGCTGTGTAGCAGGGTGCTGGACAGGGCTCAGATCAGGCAGGTAGTCAGGGAGTTTTGGCAAGCCCAGGGCAGAGAAGCATGTGGGTTTTTCCCTTGCATCATTCCGTGTCCAGAGCCACAAAGGAAAGGGTGATGGAGAGCTGCTGGCTCTGGTTATTAGCTAGCCCACCAGCCTTCCGCTTCTCTTCCTGGCAAAAGCTGACCCAGCAGGTCTCAGGCTCTCTTTCATTTGTCAGCCAGCCTGCATCAGCAGTAACACAGGGAGCTCAGCTGCTCATCATCCCAGCTGATAGCATCTCGGGAGGAATTAGGTAAAGCATGCTGGTGAGAGGGAGAGAGGGCTTGAGGGGGAGGAAATCATAGCCACAGTGATGGGAAATAAATGAGCTCGAGAAGAAGGGAGTGTAATTTTAGGAGGATGGGGATGTTTCAACCCTGGCCATTGAAAGCCATGGGATGGGCAGCAGGTTTCCCTAGGATTCCAGCAGGGTTTAGCTTCAGGCTGCAGCAAGTTAATTGTCCTAAAGCAATTGACAGTCAGCTGTGCTGCATGAAAGCTAACTGGATGGGCTGAGAATCTCCTCCTTGTCCACAGATGAGATACGGCAAGAGGCAGGGGAGGGCTTCCAGATGCTGTTGGGTCTGCATGGATGCTGTGTAAGTTTCCCTTCTGAGTGAAAGTGGAAAGCATTGCTTGTCACAGGCACTCAGCCATACCCCTTTTGGCTGAGATGTGAAGTCCTCTCTCTTCATGAGGACAGTGCTAATGAGGAGAGACTGTGCCACAGATGGTCTGACTGAGACTCGGGGAGCTCCTGGCAGTGCGAGCAGCGGCAGCGTCGTTTGCTGTGCAGCAGCTGACTGGAGTCCAGCCCCTGCTGCCTCGCTCACCAGCAGAGAGAGCAAAAAGAGTACTATGTCAAAAGAAGGCATTGATTTCATCAGTTCTGCCAGGCTGGAAAATTAGGGGTTTTACTTTGTTTGTTTGTTTGTTTTTAAATCTACTTCAGTGCTTTACCCACTGCTAGCACCAGACTAATGTTAGCCTCCTCCCAGCTCTTGCTCAAGAGAATGTGTCTCTTTTCACTGAAATTCAGGAAAGCTCTTGGAAGCATTCTAGCAAAGTCAAGGGCATTTGGCAAAAGCTGTATCTGTGTAAATGGACCTAGCAAGAGAGGACAGATTGTGGTCTGAACTCGAGGGGGAAGGGTAAAATAATTAATCCCCATCAGTTCTGTTGTTTGTACATGGGAGTAAAGTCAGGCCGATTATCCACCTCCAAATACTGCACTGACCTTCAGATGCATTGAAATCAGGAGTCCCAGTGCCTGCATTGCCCAGTGGCAGGCACCACATAGCAGTGACTGACTCTCAAGTGCCACTTGCCTGAAGGAAAGTTGTGTGCCTGGAGTGCCAGTGCTGGGCTGATCACAGAGCTACAAACTAGAAGTGTCACCTTTAGAAGCTGCCTTTCATGGATACCAGGAAAGGAAAAAAGCATGACTGTGCAGAATGAGCTGCTTCTATTTATGTTTCCATGAGTGTTCTCTCATGTCTGCACATCTAGAAGCAAATAGAACCATAGAATCATACAATCAGTCTGGGTTGGAAGGGACCACAAGGATCATCCAGTTCCAACTCCCCTGCCAAGGGCAGGGACACCCCACTCTAGATCAGGCTGGCCTTAAACACCTCCAGGCATGGGGCCTCAAACACCTTCCTGGGCAACCCAGTCCAGGCTCTCACCACTCTCATGCTGAACAACTTTCTCTTCACAACCAGTCTGAACCTCCCCACCTCCAGCTTTGCTCCATTTCCCTTAGTCCTGTCACTCCCTGAGAGCCTCAACAGTCCCTCCCCAGCTTTTTTGGGGAAGGCCCCCTTCAGATCCTGGAAGGCTACAAGAAGGTCACCTGGGAGCCTCCTCTTCTCCAGACTGCACAGCCCCAACTCTCAGTCTGTCCTCACAGCAGAGCTGCTGCAGCCCTCTGAGCATCCTCATGGCCCTTCTCTGGACACACTGAAATACTGTAACAGTTTATGCCCATGCTTTGTTTTTTGGACACACATCTGACTTTAAACATACATTTTCCATATGTCCAAGTTTTCTGCAAATTTAGCACTAAATAACTATGTAACAGTTAAAAAAGAAACTGCTCTTTTTTTTTCTCCCTTGCCAATTGGCCACCAAACAGAAGCAGAGAAACACTGAAAGCTAAAGCTTTAACTAAGGCGTTCAGAGTAACTGAAAGAGAATTGTCAAGGGAAGTGTATCCGCCCTTTGCATATCAGGCTGCAAAAACTAAACTAGAAGAGAGGACACCTTGGTAATTGAATTCTTGGCCAGTGGCTACAATTGAATATTCAACTGCTGAGATGACAAAGCGTCCCTTGAAATGGGTTATTTTGCCTACCTCATGCCACCAAGCTAATCTGCATTTCATATTCTGGCGCAGAAACGATCCCATACTGTGTTTTTCCTTCCATAACACGCCTGGAGTGGGAAGGCATCCTTTGCTAGCAAGTCTGAGAAGAAAAACCAAGCTTGCACAAGTTGAAAAACGTCTGGAGGAATGATACTTTTGGCAGAAAGCACTTCATGCAGGCCAAGGGAAGAGCTAAGGGAAGATGGTAAACTGTTGCTTGTCAGCTAGCTCATAAAAGCACACCAGAGCAGGGTGGTAGGCTTGATGGGGCAAACATGGGCTTATCCATGCTGGCTTGCCAAGACATGTTCCTCTGTTCCCCTGCTCCTTCTGTGCTGGGGGAGGCAACCATGGGAGGGGAGGGCGAAAGCCCTGGCTTCACCTAATGTGGTGAGGCCTGGCAAAGTGCCATTCCAACTGGCTAATCTATGTGCAATGCTCCACTTGTCACAGGCTGGATGTTGATAAAAGGGATAAGCAGGTAGCACAGGGCTGCTGCTGCCTCATTTTGCATCCTGAATTTTGCCTGGAGAGCTTACCAGGAACAGACTCCAAATGCCTGCACATGATCAGCCTGCATAGCCAGCCAGACATTGTGCTGAGTCTGCACATGGCAAGGCATCCTGCCTGCACCTGAAAGTCTCCTGCTAAGATGAGAAGCCCTGGAGATACACAGCTTGTCCAGAGGAGCCAGGAGACAAGGTCAGAGATTGTCTGCCTGCTTTCCCCAGAAGCCTGGGAAGAATCAAGTCTCAGCAGCCAACAAGACAATGTTCCACTGCTTTGGGTACTGTCTGACTTATAATTTTGTGAGTAAATACTCAAAAGCCTCTTCCAGGATCACATTTGTGTGTGCCACTTTAAGCAATAAGTGCTCAGGTTTTGCCTGTGCCCTGCCTCTATACATTTCCAACCTGTGCATTTTTTGAACCTGTGAATAAGTTTTCTGGCGAGTTTGACTGTTAATAAACAGTTTTCATAGTTATTAACAACCATTGCCTGGATAGCAAAATTAATACAGGTTATTAATTGTGCCTAATCCCTCACAGTCTCATTATTCTTCCCATTTGTATGAGTATTGAAAAGCAAATTCATCACCAGAGCTGCACACCATTGGTTGTTCCTTTAAAAATGATTATGTGCTGCAAAGCCTTTCACCAGGCTGTAAAAGGTTAACCCTCCTGGGGGAGTGGTCTTGACTCTGACCGCAGGTGATCTTGACCCCTCCCCGGAGGTGTGTTGGAACACTACCAGGTGTGGTGGTTAGCCCACTCCCACCTCCTGTCTAGACTCCCTATAAAACACAGAGGAAGTGCCTATTTTTCTCTCTTTTGCCCTGCATCACCATCCTGTTTCCTGCTACTCTTTGTTTCACCATGTGGCCATAACCCAGGAGGTGGATAAACCATTGCCATCCCAGCTGGTTGTATGTATATATTTTGTACCTTGATTTCCCTTCCCTATCCCTTTTGTAATTTCCCTACCTCAAATACCTTTCATTTATTGCTAAACTTTTCTTCTTTTAACTTCCAAATCGAAATGAGATTATTTATTTGGGTGTGCTTTACCTTTCTTCTCTCTAGATCTAATCCCCTTTCTTTGGGAAAGAAGGGGGAAGAGGGAAAGGCATCCTATAAGTTGTTATTGGTTCTGCTACCTACATCTGAGTCTCTGGGAAACTTAAATGAGAAGCGAGACACAGGCAGAGTAACTCTTTATTGTTAAACTTCTTTTAACTTCCAAATCGAAATGAGATTATTTATTTGGGTGTGCTTTACCTTTCCTCTCTCTAGATTTAATCCCTTTTCTTTGGGAAAGAAGGGGGAAGAGGGAAAGGCATCCTATAAGTTGTTATTGGTTCTGCTACCTACATCTGAGTCTCTGGGAAACTTAAATGAGAAGCGAGACACAGGCAGAGTAACTCTTTGGGTATCAAGTGAGGTTTAGGGAACAAAAACATTGGTGACAGAAATAGAAAGAACGTTGTGTTCATCATAAATATGCCCTTGCAACTAGTGCCAGCCTCAGTGCCCATTTTTGGCCTCCAGGAATTTGGTATTTCTGCTGCCTCTGAGGTCTGGGAGCAGGGGACTGTCACCCAGCAACCAGCGTAGCCATCTTCCCTGAACGCTCATCATTTCAGCCTAGCGTTAGCATAACCTCAGTACTGTTTGCCCTTGTTTCACTTCAATTTTTGTATGGGGAATTCAACAGCCGGTCCCACCCCTCCATAATCTTCCAGCCAAGCTTCATTCCATTACTGTATTATGAGAATTCTGCTGAAAAGCATCCCTCCATCACCTAGATTTACCTTCTTCCCCTGCTCTGCCCGAGTGAAATTGCACAGTGTATGCATGAGCAGCACACAACACAGTTTCCATTGCAATCTGCAGAGCAGCTTCCCTCTCTGCAGGTGTTCCCTGCAAGAGCTCCAAACACTTTTCTTCCTTTCATTTCAGATGACTTTTTTTCTTTTTTTAACCCTTAGGGCTTTGCTAGCTGCAGTGGCAGGTAATGGCCTTTGTTTTCAGTGAGATCCCATAGAGTTATCCAGGCATTTAATATCCCTCACAACAACCTAACTAATTCTTTTCAGTGAATTCAGCAGTGCACAGGTGCTCCTAGGGAAAGCTGTAACCAGCAGCTCACAGGTGGAGCAGGCTTCAGTGCTGCAGGAGTGTATTTCATGGTAGGCAGGTCCCAAGGCTCAGAGAGTCTGGTGACCTTGCCTTCCCTCCAGGCAAACTTGGGGTCTGTTTGAGTCAGAAGAAACTCTTGTTTAAACATTTCCTTAATTCTCTGCTCTGCCTCAGCTCTGCTTTCAAAATTCTGCATCTCTGTCTGCTCTGACCCTTGCCCAGAAGGGGCCACGTTCTTAGCTGGAGTCTCCAATCTTTGAATACAGCATTCTTCTTCTCCATGAGAGTGTTTCAAGACCCTCTCAAGCTTAACCTTATTGTGGCCTTCCAGTATCTGAAGGGGGCCTACAAAAAAGCTGGGGAAGGACATTTTAGGCTCTCAGGGAGTGACAGGACTAGGGGGAATGGAGCAAAGCTGGAGGTGGGGAGATTCAGAGTGGATGTGAGGAGGAAGTTCTTCAATGTGAGAGCGGTGAGAGCCTGGACTGGGTTTTGCAGGGAGGTGATTGAGGCCCCATGCCTGGAGGTAAGACCCGGCTGGATGAGGCTGTAGGCAGCCTGCTTTAGGGTAGAGTGTCCCTAGGCATGGCAGGGGGGTTGGAACTAGATGATCCTTATGGTCCCTTCCAACCCTGACTGGTTCTGTGTTTCTATTCAGTGATATAACCCACCTCCTCTGTGTTGATCTGATTGATGCTGCTTTATATCAGTGCTCACACAGCTAATGATTTAACTAGGTTCATGCAGTCTGTGTTCTCTATCTCTTTTTCCCACATTTTATAGATTGAGTGCTGAAGGAAGAGGAGATTATGTGAGTTCCAGATCACACTCAAGTCTGTGACAGATCTAGAAACTCAGGCTTAAGCAGAAATCCATCCTTCCTTCCTGGAATGGAAAGAAGGGATATAATACAAACCGGACTAAACAGCAATGTACCTTCTGCAGAGCCCTTGTAATGTGAAATTAACCTTAATTCCCTGTCTGAGACAATCTCCCTGCTTTTTCTTCATCTTTTCTTCTCTTCTCCCAGACAACCAGCAACAGAATGAGGGGACCCAGTCTCAAGTTGTGCTGGGGGAAGTATAGGCTGGATGTTAGGAGGAAGCTCTTCACAGAGAGAGTGATTGGCATTGGAATGGGCTGCCCAGTGAGGTGGTGGAGTCACCATCCCTGGAGGTGTTCAAGAAAAGCCTGGATGAGGCACTTAGTGCCATGGTCTAGTTGATTGGACAGGGCTGGGTGCTAGGTTGGACTGGATGATCTTGGAGGTCTCTTCCAACCTGGTTGATTCTATTCTAAAATTATTATTATTATTACTTTTTTTTTTCTTTAGCAAGATCTGCAGTAACTCAGATTTGGGAGCCCTGTGAAGTTTGCAGAACCAAGCTCTACTCAGCTCCAGGCCTTTATACATGACGCATACACTCATCAGCTCTCGCTGCTGTTGTTTCTCTGCCAATCACCTTACTCAATGTGAAGATGTGTCACAACACTCTGCAAACATGGAAACAGCCACTTTAATCAACCATATTTTCCCCATCTGGTAACTTGCCTTTAACATGGTAGTTCAGCTCTCACACAGATTTCATAGAGAGAAAGTTGACAAGCAGTAAAAATGAACAGGCAGTATATGTGCAACAAACAAATCAACAAAGCCCCCCCTAAAGCGTCTGCCTGAGTGGGTTTAATTCAAACTGCAGCTCGACTGCAGTTGCATTTCTGTGAGTTGTTTTGCCTGGGGATGTGCAGCATGCAAAAACTGTGTGATTCACTTCAGTGAGAATTGGAGCAGGGGCTGACAGGAAGAAGTTCAGGGGACAAGTACGGACAAGAGGTGATAATGAGAGAGGAAAGAAGCACAGAATTGCTTTGTGCATGCTGTGGTGCCCGTTGCTCTGTGACCAGTAACTGGAGAGGACAATGAGGGCCTTCCCCTCCTATGTGCCTATGAAGAACTTAGCTGGCTCCCTGCATCTTTGTCCTTCCTCATAATGAAAATATTCCCAGAGCAATATGGAATGTTTCAATATGGTTAAATGCTGGGATAAAACTATCCCAAACACTCTATGCTGCCTCAAATTGCACTGCAGTTAGAAGGACACTTCTGGGAGCACATCATAGAATCAGGGTTGGAAGGGACCAGCCTAGCCTTAAACACCTCCAGGGATGGGGCGGGCTTCAACCACCTCCCTGGGCAACCCATTCCAGGTTCTCACCACTCTCATGCTGAACAGCTTTCTCCTCACAGTCAGGCTGAATCTACCAGGCTCCAGCTTTTCTCTATTCCCCCTAGTCCTGTCACTCCCTGAGAGCCTAAAAGGTCCCTGCCCAGATGTTTTGGAGGCCCGCTTCAGATCCTGGAAGGCCACAAGAAGGTCACCTGTGAGCCTCCTCTTTTCCAGTCTGAACAGTCCCAACTCTTTCAGTGTGTCCTCACAGCAGAGCTGCTCCAGCCCTCTGAGCATCCTTGTGGCCCTTCTCTGGACATGCTCCAGCACATCCACATCCCTCTTGTAATGGGGGTTCCAGAACTGGATGCAGTACTCAAGGTAGAGTCTCACCAGAGTGGAGTAGAGGGGGAACTCTTTCCCAAGAGAAGCGTCTGCAGCCAGAATCTGGCATCAGGAATTTGTTGTGCCACCAAATAGCTTGTTTTCAAATTATAAACCACTTGTGCCATGAGTGGAATCAGGCTGTGATAATTCACACGTGTGAACAATATTTTAGCATCCCCTGGTTGGATCTTAATACTGCCAGGCTCATTGTTGGGTGGAGGAAGGAGCATACATGCGTTCTTGTTCAGAGCAGCTTCCCATCCTTCAGCGTGGCTGATTGAACTGCCTCTGCTCTGAGAGGCAGTGAGGCTGCTGGGGAGGAGAAGGCAAACCAACTGAAACACAGCATCTGAGGACGTAGCATTTTTCAGAGCTTGCTGGAAGTCTGTTTTGCTACAAAGCAAAGATGATGTGACAGGTCTGCCTGCCACTTTTCGTCCAGTCTTCTCCTCCATTTCCCTTGCCCTTCTCCTTGCCATCAGCTGTTACACATCAGTTAAATTTGGCAAAGGAGTTGATGGATATCTCAGAGATACTAAGTTCCTACAGTCTTTTCCAGACTCTTGAGAGAGCAAAGAGACCTTACTGAAGACCACACTTGAAGGAGAAGTAGGCTTTAGCCATTGCCTTGCAGCCTTGAGTCAGCCAAGTGACTGTCACTACCTACGCAGCTCCCAATTGTGTCAGTTGCTTGCTGCTTTTTGTCCAATCAAGACCAAACGCAGGGGAGGTGGTGGGATGGGATCAGGCTACACAGGGGGAGAGAGGAGCATGCAGGAAGGCCACTGAGGGACTGCAGGTGTGCTGAGTGCAGGGGATAGAAATCTGCAGCAGGGATAGAAGTGGAGCTGGTGAATTGGAAGTGTTGCAGATAGAACAGAGGATATTGCAGTATGTATGACTGCAGGGCCCCTGAAGTTGATGACAGAAAGGAATTGAGAGGACAAAAGCCTGCCCTATGATACTGGCTCAATTATTTTCTGCACAGAACTTAAAGTGAAATTAAATTAGTCAAAAGAGATGCTTCCCATAACAAATCTGTCTCTAAGGAGTGTGATGGAAACATATTTTAAGAGAAACAAGGAAGAAGTGGATCATTGAGTCTCAAAACCAAGGGAATGTCCCCATTTAAAATGTTCCTTATTTCCAGTTCTTTATTTAGCTGCTTAACCATTTGTTTTGATAAAATGCACTTGAATAACTGCCATAATTGTCTTTGTTTCTAACAATCAAAATGATCTCACACTTAGTTTATAACAATGACCTCAGACCTAGTTAAGAGATCCTCTGTGCTCTGGTGATGCTGTGGTTTGGTGGACTTGCAGTAGCTCCTGGGCAAGTTGTGGTTTTGACTTAGTAAGAGTGAGAGAGTATTATTTCTTCTTAAGCCACTTGGGCAATTTTGAGAGCTATTGATACCTGATGCCAAGTTAGCAGAGGGGAATGTCTTATGGGCAGATGCAACCAACTAACTCCAAGCATGAAAGATGTGGGAAAATCATAGAATCAAACAGGTTGGAAGAGATCTCCAAGATCATCCTGTCCAACCTAACACCCAGACTTGTCCAATCAACCAGACCATGGCACTAAGTGCCCCATTCAGGCTTTTCTTGAACACTTCCAGGGACAGTAACTCCACCACCTCCCTGGGCAGCCCATTCCACTGCCAATCACATTCTCTCACAACAACTTCCTCCCAACATCCAGCCTAGACCTCCCCCGGCACAACTTGAGACTGTGTCCCCTTGTTCTCTTGCTGCTTGCCTGGCAGAAAACACCAACCCCACCTGGCTACAGCCTCCCTTCAGGTAGTTGTAGACAGCAATGAGGTCAGCCCTGAGCCTCCTCTTCTGCAGGCTGCACACCCCCAGCTCCCTCAGCCTCTCCTCACAGGGCTGTGCTCCAGGCCCCTCACCAGCTTTGTCGCCCTCTTCTGGACATGTTCCAGTATCTCAACATCTCTCTTGAATTGAGGTGCCCAGAACTGGACACAGCACTCAAGGTGTGGCCTGACCAGTTCTGAGCCCAGGGGCAGAATAACCTCCCTTGTCCTACTGAACACACTGCTCCTGACACAGGCCAGGATGCCAATGGCTCTCTTGCCCACCTGGGCATACTGCTGGCTCGTGTTCAGCTACTATCTACCAGCACCCCCACTTTGCTTTCTTCCTGGCTGCTCTCAGCCACTCTGTCCCCAGCCTCTGGCCCTGGGAAATATTTATGGCCCAGAATTTAAATACTAAAGAGATAGAGAAAGCAAGATACAGAAAGTAAGACCAGTGCAATCAGGGGTTATCTAACATAGCTCTATGGGAACCTAGGCTTTTCTAGCTCCACACTTATGGAATTCCTTGTTCTAGCACAATTTGCTGACATGGTGACTGTTCTGTTCAGTTGTATAGTGACCAGAGGCTCTTTGTTTCCCTGAAAGAATTATTGGAAGACAGCAGGAAACAACAAAAATAAATTCTTAACTTAGAAATTGTCCTGCTGTGTGCTTCTTAGTGCCATGGTTTAGTTGACTGGATAGGGCTGGGTGCTAGGTTGGACTGGATGATCTTGGAGGTCTCTTCCAACCTGGTTGATTCTGTTCTATTCTATTTTTGCCCAATGTGTTGAAGTATACAATGCTGTTAAATGCAGAAATAAAAGACACTGGCAAATCTGACTTAAATCCCTTCATCTCTGTTGTTCTCTGAAGATCAATACATAATGTGCATGTGATCCAATGGGAATTTCATCAATACACATGCAACTACAGCTTACTATCATCTAAGATTTCTTCATCATGGGATTCTGCAGCCAAACTGCACAGCTAAGATGCTGGATGAGGAATAAACTTTAAATGGCCCCTCCAGAAACAGCTGAAAACAGCCAGTGATCATCTCCTGCAACTCCAACTGCACCATCAAAATGTCACAACATTTCAGAGTAGCTTTCTTCTGCCTTCCTTTTTCTGCTGCTGGTGGTTTAGATGCAGCTGAAGAGGTTGTGCTATGTCAGGACAAAGGAAACCACAGCATTTCTGCAGAGTGAGCAAATGCCAGGAAGTTTTTGCTGCTCTGCTTTGGCATTAACTTCCAAATCCTCTGTTTGCTTTGCTGATAGAATTTTGCTTTAAAGCAACCTCACCACCAGCAGGCTTCCTCAGAAACCATAAGGATTCTTCTTCCACTTTTGACTGCAGTAGTGCTGTGCTGTTCCAACTTGGCTTTTGGGTGCATATTGGCTCACCTTCATCTTTGCAAAGATGAAACCTTTTCCCAGTGAGAAAGATTTTGTGAGAGCTACCAAGGTCTTGACTTTCTTATACTCTTAACCCCTTATTTCCTTTTTTGGTGGTTGTTGTTTTCACATGAATGCTGGCATGTTGGAGGGTGGATGACACTTTGGATTGACAAATACCTCCCCAGTGTGAGGAACTGCTGTTATCAATTCACACAGGGCCCCAGCCTATTCTACAGTTTAATCAACTGAACACAAGCAGTGAGGATGATTATCACAAAATAATCAGCTCTCTGGTAAATAACTAAACCATTTATCCTGAGATCTGTTAATTAACTTTATCAAGAGAGGAAGATTAACAAACACCTAATATCTAGGTGTTGGTAAGATAATAATTTCTACTTATAATGATAGCCAATCCTGTACAAATGCCTAGCTACATTTTTGACTCTGGAGGAAAGCCTTTTAAAGAGTTTTGGTTATTCTCCTTTGACTTTGCCCTGGTACCTAACCTTTGAGCAGGCATGCAACAGTTGCTCAGAATTCAGAGCTGCCTGGTTGCAAAGTCCTCTTCTGCAGGATGTTGTTGTTTCAATTCAAGAGAGATGTTGAGATACTGGAACGTGTCCATAGAAGGGCACAAAGCTGGTAAGGGGCCTGGAACATGAGGCCTATGAGGAGAGGCTGAGGGAGCTGGGGGTGTGCAGCCTGGAGAAGTGGAGGCTCAGGGCTGACCTCATTGCTGTCTACAACTACCTGAAGGGAGGCTGTAGCCAGGTGGGGGTTTGTCTCTTCTCCCAGGCAACCAGCAACAGAACAAGGGGACACAGTCTCAAGTTGTGGCAGGGGAGGTCTAGGCTGGATGTTAGGAGGAAGTTGTTGGCAGAGAGAGTGATTGGCATTGGAATGGGCTGCCCAGGGAGGTGGTGGAGTTGCTGTGCTTGAAGGTGTTCAAGAACAGACTGTATGAGATACTTAGTGCCATGGTCTGGTTGATTGGACAGGGCTGTGTGCTAGGTTGGACTGGGTGATCTTGGAGTTCTCTTCCAACCTGTTTGATTGTATGAAGTCCACCTAGTTCACCAAACTCCTGAGTCACCCCTACGTCTGTGTGTCTGCAATGGTCTGTCTGCAGTACTGAACCAAAGTGAAGAACAGAGCTAACACTCAGGTGTCACCTCGCAGGTGCTCTGGCTCAGTTTAGGACCTCACCTAAATATCTGCATTGGACAGTCCTGGTAACTTTTCATCTCCAGCCCTAATGCATGTTAAATACCTCTCCTTCACAGGGTTGTCACTCCAGTGTAAATTCCTACAGCTGTGCTGTCTTGCTTTGAAGCTGAAAACCAGGCCCCTTTCAGAGGTTTCTCTGTAAGAAGAGTCTCAGCACCACTGTTATGTGTTTTCCTTTAGATACAAGTGGCCCTGGGACCTGTTCTCTTCCCCAACAACTACAGTGGTGTGACCTTTGCCTTTGCTTAAACGTCCTGTTTCCTAAGCCCTTGTCAAGACAGGCAAACAGAGATCTCATCTCTTCCTCTTTTTCAGGAGGTGCTATGAAAATTACTTCAGAGTCAGCTGTGTGTGCAAATCTTCCTGTGGTTCTACAAAAGGCAGCAGTGGAGCAACTCTTAATTTGTTACTTCTAGTTCTTACCCTTGAAGGAAAAGAAGGGTAACTGTTAATTGCATCGCAGTGTGCATGCACTGGAGAGCAGAGCATTCTGCTCTGACTCTTCTTAGGGCCAGCAAATCTAACCAAATGCAGACCCAAACTACCAGAAGTACACAAAGACCAAACCACACTGCAAAAGATCTGTGCTTGCTGCTGTGGTGGTTTGGGTGTTATCCCCCCCCCACACACACTTTGGAAATCACCCAGACTAGACTCAGCCAGCTCTGGATATACGAATGAAGTTTATATTTACAGCTGGCACAATTTACAAGCAGATATTTACAGTATATACAGTCATAGACAGAAATATACAAGGGAAAAAGGTAATACAGAAACACAACAGCTCTCCCAGAAACCTGAGTCCCCAGGAGGGGCTCTCAACCGCCCCTTCACTTTCCCCCTGCCCCTCTCAACCTCACCCCAGTCCCAAGGAAGAACAGAGTTTCGGCCAGGGCGTTAGGAAGCAAAGTGGATTAGTCCAAAATGGAGGGTGAGGTTAGAGAGCAAGATGTAGCCCAGCCAGTTGCCCAGCAGCAGCCCAAGTGAGAGTGATGCTGAGTGTCTTATCTATGTTTTGGCTTACACTTTTATACATCTCAGCAAGTCAATGAGCGAAGTAGACATCACTCTTGTTTTCCTTTCACAGCCTGTAGACTAGTTCTTCTCACCAAAACATTCTAGCTAGACTCAAACTGGCACAGCTGCTCCTGTGGATATTTTTTCTGATTGTTAGCCATCCCTTAGAGCTCCTGACATGACCACACACAGATGTGAAAGACAGTGGGGATGCTGACATACTCAGTGGTGAGGGCAATTACATGCTGAGGATGTGGCAGTTCCTCCAAAGAGAGTATGGAGCTGTCCAGATCAGGCAAGTCGCAAGGAGAAATAGGTTCAAAATCTGGTTTTGAGGCCCCATCCTTTTATTTTCAAGTGATGCCAGACCTCAGGAGTTTTGTCTATTTGGTGGTTTGGTCTTTTATGTTATTTAACACTGACTGCAGAGGGCATGATGGTGAGGGCGTGGGGGCACCTTAGTCTGGAAAGGAAGGATTTTGTCTTAAAGGCTGCAAGAGTAATGCTTGGGGATGAATTCTGCAAGGTTACAGATTCTCACTGTTTCTTCCACCTCAAGCTCGACAATTCTTTCTCCCCTTCCTTCCTTCTTCCCTGCTCATCCTCTGCCAAGTCTAAAGCTGTCACTGCGAGAGGTAAGAGCTGTAAAGGTCTGTGCTGCTTTATAGCAGCTTGCAAGGAAGCGGCGATGATGGAAATGAAAAGAAAATTGGACATATTCTAATTAACCTCCAGAAAATTGCCATTAAGAATGCAGAGTATTCCCCTGGAAAAGATGCTTTTAAGTAGCTGATTGTCCATGTGTTTGTCCGCGAAGCTTTTGGCAGACTGCAAAACAGCTTTGGGGCGAGCATGGGAGGACTGTTCTTGAATAGACTTCCATGAGACAGAGAGCGGTGGGAAGCCAGCTCAGATGCTGAGAGGCAGTCTGTTGCATTTAGGAAATACAGTGAGCAGACATATAGCAGAGCAGGAGAAATGGGGGAAAACCAACAGGGCTCTCTGTTGAGTGTTTCAGCCATCAGGACCCAGCAATTCCAGAGTGATGAGTCCTTAATCGTCTCACCCTGGCGAAAGCTTTTCTGCACCAGAACAAACACCAAATCCCATTGCCATGTACAGCCACAGGCTCTGCTCAACTGTTTAGGCCAGGCTACAAAAAGAAGATCTGAACTGGACTGGCAACAGACAACAGTAGGGTGCAACCCTGCAGCTTTAGTGCTGTTTGTGATTTTTTTTTTCCAGTAGTAAGGTCACAGCCTGGTTCTGTGTGATTTAGAGAAGCCCATTTCAAACAGCATTGCAGAGCAGTGTGGGGCATTTTTCTGGCCTGTCCTGCCTGCCTTAGGGCTGGAGAAACTGGCATTTAAAATTAATCTCCCCATTCCCCTTCACCCCTTCCCAAACCTAGAGTTAATTTGTTCCCACACCTCAATTTGTGTGAACAGATGTCTCCATCTCTGAGCTCACAATTGCTGGCTGAGAAGTGATTCAGCTGCTGAACAGTTCTAAGTGAGCAGGGGAATAATCACTGGGTATTGCTGACATCTGAAGGAAAAGTCTTGTGTTCATGACTTCTCCAGCAAATGAAGAGGGACCAAAATAGAGGCCCAAGCTGCCTCAGAGCAGGGTCACAGTCAAAGTCATCTACAATGAGTAGCTGTGAGCTCCAGCACAACCATGATTCTTGCTGGTTCCTCACTGCAGACAACTTCAGTTTCAGCCCCACTCTCAATACAGGCCCTTCTGCATGCAGCACTGGATCTAATCAGCTGGATAATGTCCTCACATGGGCAAAGGTAAGAATCTTCAGCTAAGGAAGAACCACAGAATGTTAGGTGTCGGAAGATACCTCTAGAGTTCATCAAATCCAACCCCCTGCCAAAGCAGAATCAGCTAGGGCAATGGGTAAAAGAAAGAACAGGATCAGTTTGATGGATATGTGCATTGCCTCCGTGTCTTCCCACCACGGTCTCCTACTTTGCCACACAGTTCCCAATTGGGAGATTTGATTTATGCAGGAGTAGTACCAGCTCCATAAACGGTCAGCACCATGGCAAAGGGATGGAGCCACCAGAGATGTGGGGGCATGGTACCCTTGCACCTGGTCTCCTACTTTACCACACAGTTCCCATTGGGAGATTTGAGGTATGTAGGAGTAGTACCAGCTCCATAAACAGTCACCACCATGGCATGTGGATGGAGCCACCAGAGATGTGGGGACATGGTACCCTTGCACCTCGGAGAGTGTAGTGGAGGGGGTAATTAATGGATTGTGAGTTGGTATTTCTCAAACTTAATATTGTTTATTGATTTTCAATGTCCAGGAGTCTCCCCACCCCAACCACTGATTTTAATGATAATTAAGTTCTTCTGCAAGGGTCATGGAAACAGTAGAGAGATGATAACAGGGGATCTAGAATGCTTAAGAAGTAACTAGCAATATTATAGCATCAACTCAACTAAACTGGAAGAGAAGATTCCTGCAGTCAGTTATACCACTTGCCCACTAGGGCAAGGACTCAAGGAGCTCCTTTCTGCTTATGCCAAAGGACTAGGATTTAATTAAGTGCTTACAGAATTTTGCTAAAGAGGCTTTGAGTAGTTACTCACAAAATATCAGTCTCCTGATTCCTCGGGACTAACTACAGCTTCAAACAGTACCCAAACACTTGCAGAGGGTTCTGGTTCTTCCCAGGCTTCAAAGGGTGCTGGGAAAAAGAGGCAGACAATCTCTGACCTTATCCTGATTTCTCTGGATGATCTGTGTGCCCCTGCCAGGGCTCCTTGTCTTGGCAGGTGCAGGCAGGATGTCTTGCGACGCGCAGTCTTGGCACGATGTGATGCTGGCTATGCAAGCCTGTCATGTGAAGCTATTTAGTGCCTGTTCCTGGTAAATTCAAAGCAGGCAGCTTCCAGGCAGTTCAGCAGAGCTAACTTACAGCTTAGCAAAGCCAATGCTGCAGAAGGCAATGGCAAGATCACTGCCAGTGGTAGAGAGCAATGCAAGCAGGCAGCAGAAAATGAAAAACTGAACTGGTGCAGAGATGTTCAGGTGCTGGAAGGTGTCCAGAGAAGGGCAATGAAGCTGGTGAGGGGTCTGAAGCACAGCCCTGTGAGGAGAGGCTGACAGAGCGGGGGGTGTGCAGCCTGGAGAAGAGGAGGCTCAGGGCTGACCTTGTTGCTGTCTAAAACTACCTGAAGGGAGGCTGTAGCCAGGTAGGGGTTGGTTTCTTCTGGCAGGCAACCAGCAGCAGAAGAAGCAGAAGAAGGGGACACAGCCTCAAGTTGTGCCAGGGGAGGTCTAGGCTGGATGTTAGGAAGAAGTTGTTGCCAGAGAGAGTGATTGGCATTGGAATGGGCTGCCCAGGGAGGTGGCAGAGTCGCCATCCCTGGAGGTGTTCAAGAAAAGCCTGGATGAGGCACTTAGTGCCATGGCCTGGTTTATTGGCTAGGGCTGGGTGCTAGGTTGGATTGGATGAGCCTGGAGCTCTCTGCCAACCTGGTTGATTCTATGATTCTATCCTAAATTTTGTTCTGTTGGGCTTGTGAGCTCCAGGAAAGCTTAAATGGTAACAATGCTGAACTTGGCCTGTGCAAATATAGCTGGAAGGGCCACCCCACACCCGTCCCACACACACTCCTGCATGATCCTAGGATCCACTGCTGAATAATACAGAGTGGAATGAGGTGTGTGTGCCTCATGACTAAGTCTGGACTGGATTTTATTAAGGTCCAGATATGTGGCACTTCCTGCATTCCTCAGAGGAACCAAAGAACTGTACTGATGGATCTCACATGGACCAGCCAAGATGCCTTGCCACAGTTCCCAGCATGACCAGTATCTATCATATGGTTGTGTGGGCAGAACTGGATCCTACCCACTGCTTCCTGCTGAACAGACCTCATTACCCAGTAAGCCTGGGTACAAACTCCAGAACTGCTGTTCTGTTTTTTCCCAGTTCTCTAAGTGATTTCAAGGGCTGGCAGTCCAGCTTGGATCTTTGAAGTGACAGCACATAAGACATCTTGAGCCACATCATGTCACAGGCAACATCATTGAAGGGCTCTGCTACTCTTCAACCTATCCCCCAGCCCTAGCCAATCAACCAGACCATGGCACTAAGTGCCCCACCCAGGCTTTGCTTGAACACCTCCAGGGACAGCAACTCCACCACCTCCCTGGGCAGCCCATTCCAATGCCAATCACTCTCTCTGAGAAGAACTTCCTCCTAACATCCAGCCTATATTTCCCCTGGCACAACTTGAGACTGTGTCTTCCTTGGCCACACTGTTCCTGATACAGGCCAGTATTCAAGTAGGATTTATTCATCTAGGCCTCCCTTGTCTCCTGTTTGGAAGAGCAAGGCAGATGAGGAGAAAAAATGATAAATAGAGATTAGTTCTGTGCACAGCAAATTCTACTGAAAGGGAAGCCAGAGATGGAGTTGCTGCTTTACCATCAAACTGATTATAACAGTTCAGTCTACCTCACAGTCTTTCCTTTCCAGTCTGGAAGGAAAAGCAGACAGGCTCCTTTCACATCACCAGATGGAAGCAGCAATGTACACATAGGAACATTGCTCTGCTGTCAGTTTTGCCCTGCACCTGCTGGAAGGAATTGCAGAATGCTGATTGACCTGAGTGGAGCAGACACAGAAGAGTTTACTGCATAAACATAGCCTAGGATGTTTGCAAGCCAGCGTGAGTGAGTACGTAGGCAGAAGCCTCTCTTCAATAGGATTATTAATTTTAGTCTTCTATTTCATATAGAGTCTCTAAAGGCATCTCAGTCAGGGCTCCAAAAACCTCTGCCAAAGCCTTGAGTAAAATTCCTCACTGGCAGCCACAGCTCTGAGAAATCTCCTTCTTGTTTACCTTCTCATACTCACCCCTAGCTCCTGCCGTGGTTCCCAGAATTTGGCTGTATCACACAAAGCCCAACACTGCACAAGCCCCAGATCTATGCCTATTCTTTAAGATAGACTCTGTATGCAGTTTCTGCTCTTTAGTTTTGTCTCAGCCTTTTAATTTACTCATGCTTCAGCCATCCAAGCTTTGTCATATTAGCACGGCACAAAGATTAGACAAGTAAACCTGCCTTGCTTGCATCTTCTGTCAGTTGGGGGTAGCAAACTTGGTATGATGATATGATAATGTTTTAGAATTGGTGATGATATTATACTGTGATGCTAGCCTCACAGCAAAGGTCTCTAATCTATAGATGCTGCTCAACCATCAGTGAGGGGCAGGAAAGGAACATCTGAAGAAGCATCTTCAGTTTGCAGCCAGCCCACATCAGGCTAGCAATAGTGAAGTGAGAGGCAAATTCTTCTGGACTGCTGAGAACTACGTGATTAAGAAATCATTTTCATGAGGATTTAGGTTGACTCTGCAGGTTCTGCACCTGTAGTGCTTCCTCACACGAGGATCTCCTTCTATTTCTAATTCCATTTATTTAACTTTTTGATTTTCTTCCAAAGGTTTATCTTTAAAACATATTTGTGGGAATCTAATTGTGACAGTGAACAGCAGATAAATAAGCCCTGGCAAGAACAAGGATGTTACAAGTATGGAAGTAATCTTTCTTATTGAGAAAGGAATGCTCCAGCAAGCACATTTTGATCAAAAACTACCTGATCACCTCTCTGGTGAGACTCCACGTGGAGTACTGCAGCCAGTTCTGGAGACCCTATTACAAGAGGGATGTGGAGATGCTGGAGCCTGTCCAGAGAAGGGCCACGAGGATGCTGCGAGGGATGCAGCAGCTCTGCTATGGGGACAGACTGAAAGAGTTGGGGTTGTGGAGTCTGGAGAAGAGGAGGCTCCCAGGTGATCTTCTTGTGGCCTTCCAGGATCTGAAGGGAGACTACAAAAAAACTGGGGAGGGGCTTTTTTCAGGATATCAGGGAGTGACAGGACTAGGGGGAATGGAGCAAAGCTGGAGGTGGGGAGATTCAGACTGGCTGTGAGGAGGAAGTTGTTCAGCATGAGAGTGGTGAGAGCCTGGACTGGGTTGTGCAGGGAGGTGGTTGAGGCCCCATGCCTGGAGGTGTTTAAGGCCAGGCTGGATGAGGCTGTGGGCAGCCTGCTCTAGGGTAGGGTGTCCCTGGGCATGGCAGGGGGCTTGAACTAGATGATTCTTGTGGTCCCTTCCAACCCTGACTGATTCTATGATTCTAAGATGTGCTCCCAGAAGTGTCCATCTAACTGCAGTGCAATTTGAGGCAGCATAGAGTGTTTGGGATAGTTTTATCCCAGCATTTAACCATATTGCTCTGAGAATATTTTTCATTATGAGGAGGGATAGGTAAAGATGCAGGGAGCCAGCTAAGTTCTTCATAAGTTACATAGGAGGGGAAGGTCCTCATTGTCCTGTCCAGTTACCAGTCAGAGAGCAAGGGGCACCATGGCATGTGAAAGCTTCTTTCCCCTCATTAATGCCCTGACTGATTCTATGATTCTACAGACATTACAGCAACTTGTACTAAAGGGCTCTGCTCTCTCTCAGGCCCATAGGAAAACAGATGAGGATTTCTTGACTTCAGGACCCAACAAGACAACTTTAAAAAAACCCTCTAAGAGCAGCTGTTTTCTGTGGAAAGGTACTGGATTGGGGAAAAAATCATTGTTTAATTGCCTATTATGGAAGCCTCCCAACACGGTTATAGTGGGAGTCAGCAGATGGCACTCTTACTCATAGTGATAAAACTTTGCAGCTGTGCAAGGCTTGCCACATCTTGGAATGAATTCTGCATTAGAATAGAATAGAATCAATCAGGTTGGAAGAGACCTCCAAGATCATCCAGTCCAACCTATCACCCTGCCCTATCCAGTCAACTAGACCATGGCACTAAGTGCCTCATCCAGGCTTTTCCTGAACACCTCCAGGGACGGTGACTCCACCACCTCCCTGGGCAGCCCATTCCAATGCCAATCACTCTCTCTGTGAAGAACTTCCTCCTAACATCCAGCCTATACTTCCCTCGGCATAACTTGAGGCTGTGTCTTCTTGTCCTGTTGCTGCTTGCCTGGGAGAAGAGACCAACCCTCACCTGGCTACAGCCTCCCTTCAGGTAGTTGTAGACAGCAATGAGGTCTGCCCTGAGCCTCCTCTTCTCCAGGCTAAACAACCCCAGCTCCCTCAGCCTCTCCTCATAGAGTTTGTGTTCCAGGCCCCTCACCAGCCTCGTTGCCCTTTTCTGGACACGTTCCAGCACCTCAACATCTCTCTTGAATTCAGGAGCCCAGAACTGGACACAGTACTCAAGGTGTGGCCTGACCAGTGTTGAGTACAGGGGAAGAATAACCTCCCTCCTCCTACTGGCCACACTGTTCCTGATATGGAACTGTTCCAGGATGCCATTGGCCCTCTTGGCCACCTGGGCACACTGCTGGCTCATCTTCAGCCTGCTATCCACCAGTACCCGAAGGTCTCTTTCCTCCTCGCTGCTCTCAGCCACTCTGTCCCCAGCCTGTAGCATTGCTTGGGGTTGTTGTGGCCAAAGTGCAGAACCCTGCACTTGGCCTTGTTAAATTTCATCCCACTGGCCTCTGCCCACCCATCCAGCCTGTCTAGGTCCCTCTGCAGGGCTCTCCATCCTTCCAACAGATCAACACCTGCTCCTAGCTTGGTGTCATCCACAAACTTAATGATGCTGGACTCAATCCTCTCATTCAGATCATTGCTGCTCCTTTTCTAGTGAGAGATCCTTGGCAAAAAACTAGGCACTGGCTCCCCACCTCACCTATAAAAGAATACTTGAGACAGATCAGGCCTTAAAAAAGTTCAAATTCCTGAGAAAAAAAAAGTGTTTTTTTTCCATGGTGAGTAGCTGTGCTAGTTTGAATCTAGCTAGAATGTTTTGGTGAGAAGGATTAGATAACAGTGCTGATGTCTACTTTACTCATAGGCTTGCTGAGAGGTATAAGAACAAGAATCCAAACATAGATGAGGGAGTCCTTCTTCTTCTTCTTGGGGCATTGCCTGAGCTGCATTTCTCTCTAGCCTCTCTGCCACCTCTCTGATTAATCCACTTTGCTTCCTAACCCCCTGGAGAACCTCCATTCTTCCTTGAGACTGGGGTAAGGTTGAGAGGGGTGGGAGGTGAAAGGGCGTTTGGGAGCCCCTCTTGGGGATTCAGGTTTCTGGGAGGGCTCTTGTGTTTCTGTATTCCCTTTTACCTTGTCTATTTCTGTCTATAACTGTATATAAAGGCTGAGGGAGCTGGGATTGTTTAGCCTGGAGAAGAGGAGGCTCAGGGGTGACCTTATTGCTGTCTACAACTACCTGAGGGGTGGTTGTGGCCAGGGGGAGGTTGCTCTCTTCTCTCAGGTGGCCAGCGCCAGAACAAGAGGACACAGCCTCAGGCTGCGCCAGGGGAAGTTTAGGCTCGAGGTGAGGAGAAAGTTCTTCACTGAGAGAGTCATTGGACACTGGAATGGGCTGCCCAGGGAGGTGGTGGAGTCGCCGTCCCTGGAGCTGTTCAAGGCAGGATTGGACGTGGCACTTGGTGCCATGGTCTAGCCTTGAGCTCTGTGGTAACAGGTTGGACTTGATGATCTGTGAGGTCTCTTCCAACCTTGGTGATACTGTGATACTGCATATTGTGCTACCTGTAAATATAAGCTTCATTCCAATTTTCAGAGCTGGCTGACTCTAATCTGGGTGATTTCCAAAGTGGGGGGGGCAGAGAACACCCAAACCATCACAGTAGCTCTGTTGTAAAATAAAACTAAGTTATTGAGCACTTGAAAATGAATAACCACACCTTTTATCACTAACTTCTTTTTCAAGCATATGGCTCATACCACTGCATGGGGCTAAATAGAGTCCACCTCAGAACTCGTGAGCTAGAGAGACGCTAAGGTGGGCACTACAAGACCAAATGTGTGCAAAGCAACCTGAGCCATGCAAAACAAGAAGGTGCTTCAGTTCTAGCAGAAAAAAACCCGAACAGAACAAAATAAAACCAACCAACCAATAAATAAAACAAAAAAAGCAACTAACCAGCAAACAGAACAGCTCTTTTGCCCCCTTTTTTTTTTATGGAGTCACAAAACAAGGTGAAAAGAGTAGTTGAGGGAGAGCTGAGGCGCTATAGAGAACAGGGGAGAAGGCCTTGGAAACAAAAGGAAAGTGGTCAGTGGGGAAAGTGGTGGAAGCACCTGAAAGCCAAAGTAGAAACACATGTGGAGCGCTGGAGTGGGGGCAAGACTGAAGGAAAATGAGAAGGGCTGTGGCAAATACAGCAGATATGCAGGGAAGTGTGTGCAGAGGAGGCTGGCAAGAGAAAGCCATGGGGCACTCTGCAATGGTTATTTGTTTCTGATGAAAAAGCAGCACCTTTCAAGAGGATGCTGATGCAGTCTGAAGTTTCTACCTCCCTGGTGTCATGGACTGAAAGAAACAGCACACAACACCCAGTAATTTTCTGGCTAATTGAATCTGTCTTTGTTAAGGTCGTTTTTTTCCCTCCTTGTAAAACCTCTGCAAACAAATCCCACTTGTCAATATTTTGCTGGTGTTTCTGGCTTGTGTTATTAAAAAAATGACATCAGTCACTTCCATCTGTCTGTTAGTGATGAGTAGGCACACAGATGCAGACACTTTTTGTCTCAGAATGACAGTTCTTAATGTGAAAAGCATTTTGCTGTTTGACTGTGACTGCATGCTGCATAAATCATCAGTGGGGTCTATGCCTGGTGAGGATGAAAGCTGGTTTCTAGGAATTTTCACTAGGATGTTCCCACATGGCTTCATTTCTCGTTTTAACATGCAAATCCACTGCAATCCTGGTCCCAAGGGAGGTGATTAAAAATTCAGCCAAGATTGGGGTCTGGTGGGGCATCGTCAAGCTCATCAGAGCTATGAAGCACAGCTGAGCCAGGTGGAGAAGAGCTGGGGGCAGGGTCAGAGCTAATAGGGGGCTCCTTCTTCCTCTCCTCTGTCATTTAAAAATAGCTGTCCTGCTGTGTTTCTGCTTCTGCCAGTTAATGTCAGCATCCCAGCCACGAAATACAATGCAGAGTCTCTATGCCCTGTGGAAATCTGGAGAGTGCATTCTTTCATCAGAGTCTTCACAAAGTGCTCACAACTGGGTAAGTTTATTGGCAATTAAGAAGCATAGAGCTCTAAAAATAACACTCTATAGTATGTTGATAAGATGTTGGATTGTTACCATAGTGGTTATAGATTTCTCTGGTTTGCAAGGTATAATTTTGACTTGTGTTTTTCCTTGGCCAAAACAAACCAAGAGTATATAAGGACTGCTAAAACGATTGAGATAATGAACATTGTGCTTTCGGTGCTCAGTTTTCTTAGGTTCTGGAGCTAAGTTGTTTGTCAGTTGTGGAGTTGGGTAAACCTTTCAGACTGCAGGAAGAGCATGGATAATACTCTCATCTGCTTGCAGAAAAATCTGTCCTGGGTTTGCCTGCACTAATCAATATTTGCACCATCACTGAGTAGGGCAGGGGTGGATGGGAAGGGGAAACTGGGAGCATGGAGTGAGCTGCAGTACACAAGAGTAAAGAAATATACAGTTTTGTAATAGGCTTCTACTTTTATTTGTGCCTTTCTGCACCCAAACTAATGTTTTTTTTACAATAGCTTCTCTGTAAAGTTTTCTTTGACTGTGAGCTGAATTAATGAGAGAAAAAATATGCCTTAAGGCATTAAGGAATGGAAACTGAATGCTAGAGAGATCCCTGTTTACAGACTACAAAATTACATGAGGCTGTAGAACATGCTGAGCATATGTTCAGTAAGAGCTGTGAGGCTGAAGACCTGCTAAAATCATTTGGAAACTAGTCACTTGCATGGCTTCCTTCAGATGCCTTTAGGCAATTACATATTTAAACTCTTAGCATCTTTACCTTCTCTTTCAATGAACAAAGGGCTGTAAAAAAAAACCCTATCCTTTTAAAATCCTGTTCAGTCAAAGTCCAGTTCTGGGTTTGTATTGCTGCCTAATTTTGGAAGGTTCAATAATTTCTGTTGAAAGAAACACAATCTTCCTGTCACAATCTGGAGGAGTGAGAAGACAACACACATTTTCACAGTGAAATGCTATCACAGACAATGATTCTTGCAACAGAACAAGGGGACACAGTCTCAAGTTGTGGCAGGGGAGGTCTAGGCTGGATGTTAGGAGGAAGTTCTTGCCAGAGAGAGTGATTGGCATTGGAATGGGCTGCCCAGGGAGGTGGTGGAGTTGCCGTCCCTGGAGGTGCTCAAGCAAAGCCCGGATGAGGCACTTAGTGCCATGGTCTGGTCGATTGGCCAGGGCTGGGTGCTAGGTTGGACTGGATATATGCATTGTATTATATGCTTTTAGCTTGCTGTAAATATATAGCTTCATTTGCTTCCAAGTCCTCTGAGCTAGTCTGGTCATTTTATTTGGGAGTGTGATGGGTTAGAGCAGATTCCTCTCCCAGGAGAGTAAATTCACTACAACTCAGTTTGGAAAGTTGAAAAAAAGTGAAGTAGTTGTGTGGTTTTGTTTGTTGGTTTTTTTTTACAGTTTCAACTAAATATACCAGTATAAAGAGAATAAACTACTACAGAATATAATAAACTTAAAGAAGGTGAGGGTGGGGTCAAGCAGCAGCAAAGTGGCAGCCAAACCAGTGCCAGGGTAAGATGGCAGCAGAAGCAGCGAAGGGGAAGATCCAAGCTATGCTTCCAGACATAAGCTTTTAATGCTCCAATGAAATGATATTAACTTATCCATTGTTGCTATTTTAAGGCCTATCCCTGGAATGTTTACCTCTCCATGCAGGGACTCCAATGTTCTCCTGCTTCTAAGTTGCTCTGTTCGCAATTTTCTGTGTCTGAGCTAGAAATCTAACTCAAATGGCCACAGGGGGTGATTTCCAACCCACCACAACATGGCTTAATGCAAATGTTTTACGGCCAAAGCCACCTTACAATTTGAAAAGGAGTCCTTAAATCATCCTGCCTTCTCATACAGGAGGTGTAAAAGTGATCTTGTAAGAGCTCAAGACAAGGCTTTCGGAGGTAAGAGGTTACAGAGGAGAATCCAGTTCTTCAGCTGCAAGGTTGTATCCATACCAGACAACACCTGCCTAGCTGAGTAACCTCAATTAGGTCAGAAAGGGCCCAAGCTTTTGAGCTTTGTTTTGCTGTCCTCCACCAGAGCTGCCTGGAGTCAGTATGTCATATACTACCAGGAAGATGACTGTGCCCTATCCAGGGGCTTCTTTCTGGTGAGGCCTTGGGACACCACAGGAATGAGTGATATGGCTCCCTGTGTGAAGTATGGAGGCCTAGGTGTGTAAAAGCCAGGGGCAGAGCAAACCTTGTTGGCCTCCAGACAGCCTTCTCCAAAGCCATGCTAACAGAGACACCTGTTTAATAGCCGGTAGCTGTTTTCCAGTCCTGCCATGTGGTTTGTCTTCTATCATCGCCTCCACGATTTCAAAGGTGTCATATGGAACTGGGCAAAGCAAAGAGCTGTCCCAGAAGATGGCTCAGGAGGAGCTTTTCTGAACAATATCCCAGACCTCTCGCCCAGAATTATTCTGTACCTTTAGGATTGCATCACAGGGCTTCAATCTTTTTGTCATGGTTTTGCGGTTCAGTCCCTTCCCTCCTCAAAGAAGGTTCATTCACAGACTTAATTTGGCACAGCCTTGTATCATCACATGTTTTTGCAAGCCTCAGCCTAAGGGCACGTGATCCCAATTCACTTATTTTCTACTTGAGGATTGGTTTTAGGCAAGAGCCTTGGCTCGTGGTGTTTTACTGGAGAGGCAAGCAGAAGGGCTGTCCCAGGCCATGTCTTGCTGCAGTGTTTGGTTGGTCTGTCTGTGTAATTTCAAAACCTGCTGATTCATTTCCAGACCTTGAAACCAGTGACCCAAATCATAGTCCCTTTCTAACCTGAAGAACTTTTTCTTTTCCTATGGTATTATGTAGACAAATGACATGTTAATTTAGATTGTCAGGCTCAAGCTAGAGTTAAGCTGATCTGCTGTAGGGAAGGCAAAAGAAGCAAATTCCTTCAAGGCTGTTCCTCAGAGTCTGACATTAGCTCCAGCCACAGCCTCTTCTTGTAGCTGCCAAAATGTGGGCAGTAGTCAGATGATTTTGTGCTCCAGCATGGGGAGTGGAACAGATAATGAGCACTACCTGACCTATCCCTCTGCAATCTAAACCAGTGCACAAAGGCAGCTTTGCAAGAGCATTTTCCAGTGTTTCTCCTTCTCTATCAATGCTTTTCAGTGGGGACACGTGCAAGATTCAGTGAGGGAAAAACATTGCCACGTCTCCCTCTCTATATTTTTTTGCTCTGGGGCAGCTAGCTAATGGGGAGAGGGACAGGAGATGGGTGGAAATTAAGTCATATGGGAGAGTTCACTACAGGTCATGCTGTTGTAGAGCATAATAGAAAAGGGCTGGATGCATCGCTAGTGAAGCAGCCTCTCATCGCTGAGCTTTGCACACAGTCAGATGCTATTGTGTAGACACAGAGGAGATCACAGCTCAGAAGCAGTGTTTCTGGCATCAGGCCAAAAACCAGGTATAGAATTCAGTAAAAGCATGGGATGGGCAAGGTACCTCCAAGGTATGGATGCCTGAGCTGCTATATGTGCATGTGTGCATGGATTGCTTGCGTGAGGAAAAGGTTCAGCTAAGAGGAGAATCCTTAGCAGATGTGTCACTTGGGTTTTGTTTGAATTTCACTTCACTGTAGAAAAATGTGTAGGGACTCAGCTGGATCCCTTGGGATGTGAAGGATATGTGAGTTGCAACTCTGGCTTTAGGTGTTTCCAGTTAGAGAAAGCATGGATTATGCAGAATTGTTTCTTAGCTTATGAAGGTAAGCTCCTGGATGGATGCAGCCACTCTGTGTTCTGAACACAGCTAAATATCTGATTAAGAGCTACATTTTGGAGCAGGGAGGGGGGGGTGCAAACAACTAACAAGTAATTTAAATTTAGTAGAACACTCTTTTGTTTGTTAAACCTGTGTATTAGCTACCAGCGAAGCAAATACCAGCAGCCAGAACAGCTAAATGTGATAAATTTCTCATTAGAAAAATCATTGAGTAAGGTAATTGAAATTTAAGCAAATTGGACTGAAGTTTAAAGCAAGAGTGGATCTTGGATTCAGGTAGCAAATCCCATTTCCCTGTGCTTTCATATTGTTGTAATTTCTGTTACAGGGGATATGTGATTTCCCAGGCAAGAAAATTAGTACCTGTTAGTGAGACTGACATCTGAGATTTTCATGTGGGATGCAGTTTATGCCTTTCTGAAAACAGAATGTGTGCAATATATTCTCTCTGCTGAGACCCCACCTGGAGTACTGCAGCCAGTTCTGGAGCCCCCACTACAAGAAGGATGAGGAGATGCTGGAGCGTGTCCAGAGAAGGGCCATGAGGATGCTCAGAGGGCTGGAGCAGCTCTGCTGTGAGGACAGACTGAAAGAGTTGGGGCTGTGCAGTCTGGAGAAGAGGAGGCTCCCAGGTGACCTTCTTGTGGCCTTCCAGGATCTGAAGGGAGACTGCAAAAAAGCTGGGGAGGGACTTCTTTAGGATACCAGGGAGGGACAGGATTCAGGGGAATGGAGCAAAGCTGGAGGTGGGGAGAGTCAGACTGGTTGTGAGGAGGAAGTTTTTGAACATGAGAGTGGTGAGAGCCTCGAAAGGGTTGCCCAGGGAGGTGGTTGAGGCCCCATGCCTGGAGGTGTTTAAGGCCAGGCTGGATGAGGCTGTGGGCAGCCTGCTCTAGGGTAGGGTGTCCCTGCCCATGGCAATGGGGGTTTGGTACTAGATGATCCTTGTGGTCCCTTCCAACCCTGACTGATTCTATGATTCAATAAAATAACTTCTGAGCATAAGAAATCCTTTTTCACTCTTCCACATCTACCCATGTTTAAAGGGATGGAAAAACAGCCAGGAAGGTTGGAATGGATGAAACTTTGAACTTGCTGTTTTGGAGGGGATACATCTGCCAGATGATTTGGAATTCAGGATGCCCCCGTGTGCTGGGCTGCATCAAGAGAAGTGTGGGCAGCAGGGCAAGGGAGGGGATTCTCCCCCTTTACTCTGCTCTCGTCAGACCCCACCTGGAGTACTGTGTGCAGTTCTGGAGCCCCCAGCACAAGAAGGACATTGAACTGCTAGAGCGAGTCCAGAGGAGAGCCACAAAGATGATCAGAGGGCTGCAGCAGCTCTGCTATGAGGACAGGCTGAGAGAGTTGGGGCTCTTCAGCCTGGAGANCCCTGGAGGGGTTTAAAGCCAGGCTGGATGAGGCCTTGAGCCACCTGCTCTAGTGGGAGGTGTCCCTGCCTATGGCAGGGGGTTGGAGCTGGATGATCCTTGAGGTCCCTTCCAACCTAAACCATTCTATGATTCTATGATTCATGATGCCAGTGAAAGGCAAGTAGCAACTTGAGTGAAGTGAAAGAGGAGACTGGATTGGACTGAACTACACTGGCCAAAAAGTGGAGTGGATATATTCAACTGTTTACCACCATCCCGTAATCTTTCTGGGCTTTCATCCAAGAGATGTAAAACAAAGATGGAGCAAGAAAGGGAAGACATGCAGGGTCACTGCCTGTAGTTTTTAATAATGAAAAGTAGTTGGAACGGTCTATTGGCCACCTTCCGTAGCCTACAGTCAGATAGAACATTAAGTATTTATCTGTGAATTTAGTGTTCTGACTGGACAGCAAAAGGATGTCCTTAAAGGAAAGAGATTCTGACATTTTTTCTCATGAAATTCTTGTGAATAACCTAGGGAAATAGGTTTAGGAAACTGGAGTGGATGAAAATTTAATTAGAATCATAGAATCAGTCAGAGTTGGAACCTGCACACCCCCAGCTCCCTCAGCCTCTCCTCACAGGGCTGTGCTCCAGGCCTCTCACCAGCTTTGTCGCCCTCTTCTGGACACGTTCCAGTACCTCAACATCTCTCTTGAATTGAGGAACCCAGAACTGTACACAGCAATCAAGTCAAAGAAAGGCAAACTGAAAGACAAGCCTGAGTACAGGGACAGAATAACCTCCTTTATCCTGTTGGCCACACTGTTCCTGATCCAGGCCAGGATGCCATTGGCTCTCCTGGACAAGTGGGCACACTGCTGGCTCATGTTCAGCTACTCTTTAACAGCACCCCCAGGTCCCTTTCTGCCTGGCTACTTTCAGTCACTCTGTGCCCAGCCTGTAGTGCTGCTTGGGGTTGTTGTGGCCAAAGTCCAGAACCCTGCACATGGCCTTGTTAAATCTCATCCTATTGGCCTCTGCCCACCCATCCAGCCTGGCAAGGTCCCTCTGCAGGGCTCTCCTACCCTCCAACAGCTCCATACCTGCTCCTGGCTTGGTATCATCTGCACACATACTGATGCTGGACTCAATCGCCTGGTCCAGATCATCAGTAAAGATATTGAAGATAAAGACAGTAGTAAAAATATATTCACTGAAAGTAATATCAAGAACTGGAACAGGCTGCCCAGGGAGGTGGTTGAGTCACCACCTCTCAGGTATTTAAAAGACGTGTAGGTATGGCCTTTAGAGTCATGATTTAATGCTGGGCTTGATTGCTAGGTTAATGATTGGACTCGATGCTCTTAGAGGTCCTTTTCCAACCAAAAGATTCTATGAATCTTTAACAAAATATTTTCTTAGACTCAGGAAGGTTTGGAGGTCTTTGAAAACAGGTTGGACAAACATCAGTCTGAAATTACAAGATGAAGCTGAGCACAGACTATGTGACTTCATGAAGTCCTTTCTCCATCCTGTACAGTGCTGTAACTGATGCAGAAAGCCTGCTTTTGAAAAGTGCCATGAATATTACCTTCATGGAATGGTTAACTTCTAAATAGCTGAGCCAGAAGTTGGGGTGTTTTTTTTTTTTTCTGTTTAGCGAATGGAAAACACTAAATTGATACTGATGTACTGAGTAATTCTTTCCACTGCACCATCAAATTACATTGCTGCATCTGTCAGCCATCTGCCATTCCAGTCTTTCCTGTCTTGGTTTCATTAATAGCACTGGGCCAAACCAGGCAGAATTCCTGTTTGTGTAGGCAGGTGACCTCTCATTAATCTCATCTTGCTTGCTGTTTTAGTGAGTATAGCCCCAATAGTATGACATTTCAAAATCACATACTACATGAAGACATGCAGCTTAGTTCCTAGATGGCAGAGATGAAAGTGCGCTGCTTTCAGTGCACTGCTTTCAGTTCCCTGCTATTGCACCTTGCAGGCATTCTATTTATGCCTTGTTCTCCTGGGTTGCTTCTTCTCTACCTCCTTCTGCACAGTGGGACTTCAAATCCGAGGAGGAGCTGTTGTACCACTGACAATGATCTCAGCTGACAGGAATAAGAGCTGTGTGCTTTGGCTGAAAATAATCGTTCTAGTGAATTGATCCCCTACAGAAGTGATGGCCTGACCTCCACACACTGAGTTGTTCCTTTAGAAAGCTCCATGGAAGCTTGTGGGAGGTTGTTTTTTTTTAAGGCTGGATGACAGTTCAGAGATACAGCAGGCAATTTTTCTCTGGCAAAAAGAAAAACTCTGTGGGACAGATATGCTAATAGACTTCAATGAAAAGGCACCTGAATGTGTTCTGCTGTGTCCAGAAAGCTTTTGGAAGATAAAGCCCAGGCTTTCTAATACAGCTAAGCAACTGGGATGTTGGAGGAAGTTCTTGCCAGAGAGAGTGATTGCCATTGGAATGGGCTGCCCAAGGAGGTGGTGGAGTCACCATCCCTAGAGGTGTTGGAGCAAAGCCTGGCTGAGGCACTTAGTGCCATGGTCTGGTTGATTGGCTAGGGCTGTGTGCTAGGTTGGACTGGATGATCTTGGAGGTTTCTTCCAACCTGGTTGATTCTATGACTCTAATTCTACCTCCTCATTTCTCTGATGTCTGCCTGTGTCAATGTAGCATGAGGCAATATTGCACTTTTTTGCTCCCTTTCACTAGAATTTCTCAGGAGATGGTATTTTTATGCCACATGCTTTTGCCATGGTGGCTTTGAGTGTATGGATGTAATTCTTTCAGCTATACCTTCTTTTGATTGAAATTTACACCCCCCCTTAAGAGGAGTGGTTTCCATTATTTCAGGTCTGAGTGACTGGGTGAGGTAGTCCTTGTTTTTTTTACCTTGAAACTTCTAGATATCAGCAATATTTATGTACTCACTTAGGTCCTCTGTGTACTGAACACTGGAATAAAAAAACAATCCACATGCATGAGCATATGTATATATGAAATAGACACAGGAATAAAAGGGCATTTGTGTTCTAGGTGCTAGGTTGGACTGGATAGAATAGAATAGAATCAACCAGGTTGGAAGAGACCTCCAAGATCATCCAGTCCAACCTAGCACCCAGCCCTATCCAGTCAACTAGACCATAGCACTAAGTGCCTCTGGAACACCTCCAAGGATGATGACTCCACCACCTCCCTGGGCAGCCCATTCCAATGCCAATCACTCTCTCTGTGAAGAGCTTCCTCCTAACATCCAGCCTATACTTCCTCCGGCACAACTTGGGGCTGTGTCCCCTTGTTCTGTTGCTGGTTGTCTGGGAGAAGAGACCAACCCTCACCTGGCTACAGCCTCCCTTGAGGTAGTTGTAGACAGCAACAAGATGATCTTGGAGGTCTCTTCCAACCTGGTGGATTCTATGATTCAGACTCAGCAGCACCAGATAGGATGAACTGGTTAATTCTGGGTGATTTTTTATGATTTCATGTAATAAGAAATTTCCTGATGAACTTCTTCTGTAACCTTTGGGTGTTTTTCTCTAAGTCTCATTGGATGGCAACGACTGCAATGAACAGTTCAGACAGCTCATAGTTGCTAAGCACCAAGGAAGCCTTTGGTAAAAGGGAACAGATAAATGCAACAATTTCAAAATGCATGAATTATTTTAATCCCTAACTGCATCATTTGCTTTGAAGTATTGTGGAGGGATTATTTGGTTTTTTTTGTTGTGTTTTGGTTATTGTTTGGATTTCTTCTGTTTGTTTGATTGTGGGTTTTCTTAAATTACTATTTGGCGGGGAGGAGGGTTAGGTATTTTTGTTGTTCTTGTTTGGGGGTTTTGGTAGCATTTTTGGGGGGATGGGGGGTGTGTATTTTTGGGAAGGTTTGGGTTGGTTTTGTGTTTGGGTCTTTTTTTTACATCATTGTGAACCAGGCAATTTGGAAGAATATTGATCTAATAGTGATTCTACACTTGGGCCACAACAACCCCAAGCAGAACTACAGGCTGGAAAGAGAGTGCCTGAGAGCAGCCAGGAAGAAAGGGACCTGGGGGTGCTGGTAGAGAGTAGCTGGACATGTGCCAGCAGTGTGCCCAGGAGAGCCTAGTGGCATCCTGGCCTGGATCAGGAACAGTGTGGCCAGCAGGACAAGGGAGGTTATTCTGCCCCTGGGCTCAGCACTGCTCAGGCCACACCTTGAGTGCTGTGTCCAGTTCTGGGCTCCTCAATTCAAGAGAGATGTTGAGATACTGGAAGGTGTCCAGAGAAGGGTGGCAAAGGCTGGTGAGGGGCCTGGAGCACAGCCCTGTGAGGAGAGGCTGAGGGAGCTGGGAGTGTGCAGCCTGGAGAAGAGAAGGCTCAGGGCAGACCTCATTGCTGTCTANGCTGTGTGCCTTGTGCTGTTGTGTGCACACTGGAAGTGGACAGAATGTGTCACCAAACAAGTCCAGAAAGGTTCAGTTGCCAAAAGCAACTTTTTGTTTGTGTTCTGTTGAAATGCATAATCTTGGGAAGGTCAAAGCACAATTTAGCTTTGATCAGGCTGAGGCATTTTATTACAGTTTTACCCCTGGAGCTTTTATCTTACACTAAAATAGAATTTCTAATGTTAAGTACTTGAACCAGCTTTTAATGCTGTGTTGTGCCATGACCAGAATAGCAGGCAGGGTGTCACACAGAGGACACCCACTGTGGGCACCCCTCTGAGAGCAGTGCCAAACCAAAGAAATTATGCTCGAGTCCCTCCAGCTACTGCTGTCATCTGAGAACAGGGAGTATGATTGTTCCCTGTAAATAACTCTTGACATAACACGAGCAGCACTTCCATGTCCATACACTGCATTACATAACACAGCGAGTAGGCATTCATAGAAAACTTCCCAATCGCTCTCTTCTTTCCTCCTCCTTGATCAGATGTTGATTCACAAGGGAATGTCTCATCTCCTCCAGTGGTCTTAGAACCATAATCTTTTTTCTAGGCTCTTATTCTAGTATCAGCATAAACACTGTTGCAAGTAATGCTCTGTTTTGCAGTGAGGTTTTAAGTCTTCCTTATGCCTCAATGGCTTGCAGATGTTGATAAGATGAATGAGAAACCGCAATGGTATTTTCCACCACTTGACTGTGACTTTTAATGAAGTTAAATTTGCCTGCTTGTTTATAAGATGCACTACATATGGTGAAACAGAATTTATTTTGCCTGAACTTTGTTGCTCTGAAACTAGTCTGAGAAAGTGGCTTTAGATTTCTGCAGCACATGCACAGAGGAAAGTATTTCCAGCGCTTGATTCCTCCCATACACTGAGATTGCCTCTGGTTCTGAGAGCACACTTCTTTTTTTTGTTCTCTCTTTATCTTCTCATCTGCCATCCCTTCCCCTCCCTCCCTTCTCTCCTGCCCTCCCCTCCACTTGGCCAGTAGGACAAGGGAGGTTATTCTTCCCTTGTACTCAGCACTGGTCAGGCCACACCTTGAGTGCTGTGTCCAGTTCTGGGCTCCTCAATTCAAGAGAGATGTTGAGGTACTGGAAGGTGTCCAGAAGAGGGCGACAAAGCTGGTGAGGGGCCTGGAGCACAGCCCTGTGAGGAGAGGCTGAGGGAGCTGGGGGTGTGCAGCCTCGAGAAGAGGAGGCTCAGGGCAGACCTCACTGCTGCCTACAACTACCTGAAGGGAGGCTATAGCCAGGTGGGGTTGGTGTCTTCTGCCAGGCAAGCAGCAACAGAACAAGGGGACACAGTCTCAAGTTGTGACAGGGCAGGTCTAGGCTGGCTGTTAGGAGGAAGTTGTTGCCAGAGAGAGTGATTGGCATTGGAATGGGCTGCCCAGGGAGGTGGTGGAGTTGCCATCCCTGGAGGTGTTCAAGCAAAGCCTGGATGAGGCACTTAGTGCCATGGTCTAGTTAATTGGCTAGGGCTGGGTGTGATAGGTTGGACTGGATGACCTTTGAGGTCTCCCCCAACTTGGTTGATTCTTTGACTTATACCTCTTGGGGAAAGAAGTCAGAGACATTTTATATCATTTTGGAGGCCCTCTGAAGGAGGGAGGGGGGAGCATCATATTATCACCTTGATTCACTGCCATGTAAGATTCCCATACACATGTTTGGTTTGAATGACATTGCAGTTAGCACCTGGTAGTCTCTGCACTGCTTCTATAGTTTTGTCTTCTTACACTTCTGAAGTTATTCAGTAGTGAAATCATCATCTTGACTTTCGCTGAAGTTAAAATGCAACAAATTAACTTGGTGCTTGGAAAGGGAGGTGACAGAATGTATCTATCTTGTCACTTAAACCTGCTAATATATGAAGATAAAAACATTTTCAACTTCTTCCCAGTGAGGACTGCAGTGCTCAAAGTGATTTCTGTTTCCCCCTTGATGTGGCAATAATATTTTCTTGTAGGAAAGACTGTGAAGTTCTGAAAGATGAAGAAGGTCTCTTTCTCTAGCAATGAAAATCTAATGACCTCAAGACTTGCTAGTGCCTAGCATTATCACTTGCTGTGGCCTGAAGTGGCAATAGGAGCAAGGAGTCATCAGCAGAAAATGCCTTTTCCTCTTTCATTTTTTTTTTTCTTTCTCATTTCAACTCTGGAACAAGTGATTGTTTCCAAGTAGTACTGTTAGGTAACTACTGCTATGTCTGACTGCACTGCCAATGAGTTTAAAAAAAAATAAAAATCCAGGGTGCAGAGTCTCTAGTCTAGGACCACGAGATGGATAAAGAACTGGCGTGATGGCTGCACCCAAAGAGCGGCTGTTAATGGCTCCGTAGCCCAGTGGAGTCCTCAGGGATCAGTGCTGGGACCAGTCTTGTTCAACATCTTTACGGGTGCCATGGACAGAGGTGCTGAGTGCAGCCTCAGCAAGTTTGCTGATGACACCAAACTGTGTGGTGCAGCAGACACGCAGGAGGGCAGGGATTCATCCAGAGGAACCTGGACAGGCTGGAGAGGTAGGCACAAGCCAAGCTCATGAGGTTCAACAAGAGCAAGTGCAGGGTCCTGCATTTGGGTCGAGGCAATGCCAAGCACAAATCCAGGCTGGGCAGTGAGTGGCTGGAGAGCAGCCCTGAGGAGAGAGACTTGGGGGTGCTGCTGGACGAGAAGCTTAATATGAGCCAGCAGTGTGCACTTGCAGCCCAGAAAGCCAGCAAGAGCCTGGCCTGCAGCAGGAGTAGTGTGGCCAGCAGGTGGGGGGAGGTGATTGTCTCCCTCTGCTCTGGTGGGACCCCACCTGGAGTACTGCATCCAGTTCTCAAGCCCCCATTACAAGAAGTATGTGAAGATGCTGGAGCATGTCCAGAGAAGGACCATGAGGATGCTCAGAGGGCTGCAGCAGCTCTGCTGTGAGGACAGACTGAAAGAGCTGGGGCTGTTCAGTCTGGAGAAGAGGAGGCTGCGAGGTGACCTTCTTGTGGCCTTCCAGGATCTGAAGGGGGCCTACAAGAAAGCTGGGAAGGGACTGTTGAGGCTCTCAGGGAGTGACAGGACTAGGGAGAATATAGCAAAGCTGGAGGTGGGGAGATTCAGACTGGACATGAGGAGGAAGTTGTTCAGTATGAGAGTGGTGAGAGCCTGGAATCGGTTGTGCAGGGAGGTCGTTGAGGCCCCGTCCCTGGAGGTGGTTAAGGCCAGGCTGGATGAGGCTGTGGGCAGCCTGCTGTAGGGTAGAGTGTCCCTGGGCATGGCAGGGGGTTTGGAACTGGATGATCCTTGTGGTCCCTTCCAACCCTGACTGATTCTACGATTCTAGTCTCCTGTACACAGCCCTCTCAAAACTGATGCAAACTAGCTGGGTAGAAAACTCAAAACCAGCAATGCAAGTGCAAAATAGTGTGAGGTGAATTACTGTGCAGAAGATGATATTTCATATACTGTCTGCAAGGCAAGTCTAGCCAGTAGGATTATTATCTTTTTAACCAAGTCTGTCTTAATTACAAAGAAGAAACTGCTGCAGCATTATTTCTTAGCGTCTGAAAGAGGTGTTTTCAGTTGCCACATAATTATACTTAATTTAATTTACATGCAAATTGAATTGTATTTGTGATATGACCTGTCACTCTTGTGAGATTATTATTAAGTAAGGAGGATGAGTCAGACCTGAAAAGAGAGCAGACTTTGCAAACTGGCAAGAAAATTCGAAATCATATTTCAGATTTTCAATTTGAACTGAATTGGTGTCACAAGTTCAAGACAGTTAAGAAGACAGAAAGTGGTTGGTAATAAAGTCCTTTAATTTTCCAAGCACTGCTTGATATATTTAATACAGCTTTAATTTACTCATTTTCCACAACTTAGTTCCTGTCAACTTCAGAGGGTCTCGCTTGAAAAAGGCAAATAAAGTTTGGCTGGTCAGAGTACAGATGTGATGGTTTGGATGCTACCTGCTTCCCACCCCCCCATGCTTAATAAAATCACCCAGGCTAGACTCATCTGAGCTGGAGATTAAGGAATGAAGATTTATATTCACAATTTAGCACAATATCCAAGCAGGTACTTACAATCTATACAGCTATAGACAGAAATAGACAAGGTAAAGGTAATACAGAAACACAACAGCCCCCCCAGAAACCAGAGTCCCCAGGAGGGGCTCCCAACCACCCTTCCACCTCCTTTCCACCCCTCTACCTTATCCCAGACCTTGCCTTACATGCAAGGGGAGTTTGAAGGGTCGCTCATGGGGGTTAGGAAGAAGGATTAGTTAGACAGCAAGTTAGGTTAGAGAGAGAGAAGTGCAGCCCAAAAGCCAGAGAGCAAACTCTGTGTTATTTATGTTTGTGTTCTTGTTCTTATCCATGTCAGCAAGCCTATGAGTGCAGCAGACATCACCATTGTTTCCTTTTCAACGCCTATAATTCTTCCAACCAAAATATCCCAGCTAGGCTCAAACTATCCCACTGGAATATACAACTAACTAAACTCACACAACACCCACTCACAAAATAACTCTTACATCATCACCTCAAAGCATATGAGGAGAGGCTGAGGGAGCTGGGGTTGTGTAGCCTGGAGAAGAGAAGGCTCAGGGGTCTACAACTACCTGAAGGGAGGCTGTATCCAGGTGGGGGTTGGTCTCTTCTCCCAGACAACCAGCAACAGGACAAGGGGACACAGCCTCAAGTTGTGCCAGGGCAGAGGTATAAGCTGGATGTTAGGAGGAAGTTGTTGCCAGAGAGAGTGATTGGCATTGGAATGGGCTGCCCAGGGAGGTGGTGGAGTCACCGTCCCTGGAGGTGTTCAAGAAAAGACTGGATGGGGCACTTAGTGCCATGGTCTGGTTGACTGGATAGGACTGGGTGCTAGGTTGGACTGGATGATCTTGGAGGTCTCTTCCAACCTCGTTGATTCTATTCTATTAAGATTCATACTAGGGATATGCAGGCTAATGAAGGAGTTTCAGGTTTCTTGATCATTCTAATGAAACAAGTAATGGCCAATCTTCTGGATTTAGGGTAAGGGAAATATATTGTCATAAACCAGCTACTTTTTTTTTTTCCTCCAGAAAAAATGACTGATTCTCTGATTTTAATATGGCATAAAAAGCTAGGCTAATGGGTAAGACTAACAACTGAATCTCCTTGTTTCACTTCTGGACAACAAGTAGTGCAAGCACCCTGTCATCTTTTTTTTTTTTTATGCTTATTAAATTATATTCCATTTAATGTTGTAGTTAAAAAAAACTTCTATTTAAATATTTATTTCAAATTAAGCATATGGAAGTACCTGTCAATGTTCTTTAATAATAGCAGTAATCATTTATGAAGGGAATAAAGGGGAGGAACTGAAACATTTTAATATGGAACTCTACAAAGATAGTGTTTTATTTCTGTTGTGTGTTTTTTTTTTTCCCCCTGGATGGCTCAGTACATACAGAGTCAGACTTCTTTCATCTGGCAAGTACTTGCTTCTAATCAGTTAAGGCAGCAGTATTCAGTTTCTATCATATTTGAGCCTTCTAGATCCTGTGTTCCCATACTGACATTTTTCCTAATTGGAAGCAATCTGGGAGCTTGCACTAGGACTGTGGATGTAGAATTAGCACTGGGACTGTGAGTGCCCAAGCTGACTTTTAGTCCAGACTGTTTACATCTCTGACAAATTACCCCTGTCAACTAGGAATATGATGATAATAATAATATAGGAATCACTTTCCAATAGGTTAAGTAATGAACAAAGCAAACTGTAGCTTAAAGGAACATATATACACTTAGAATAAAATCAACCAGGTTGGAAGAGACTTCCAAGCTCCTTCAGCCCAACCTAGCACCCAGTCCTAGCCAATCAACCAGACCATGGCACTAAGTGCCTCATCCAGGCTTTGCTTGAACACCTCCAGGGATGGCAACTCCACCACCTCCCTGGGCAGCCCATTCCAATGCCAATCACTCCCTCTGGCAACAACTTCCTCCTAACATCCAGCCTAGACCTCCCCTGCCACAACTTGAGACTGTGTCCTCTTGTTCTGTTGCTGCTTGCCTGGCAGAAGAGACCAACCCCACCTGGCTACAGCCTCCCTTCAGGTAGTTGTAGGCAGCAATTTCTCTTCTTTTCCTTCTCCCAAGCTTGAATTACAGCTAGTCAGTCAGGACCAGATGTCTGAGTCTGCAGACCTACTTTGAATTTCAACAGCAGTCAGTTCCCCAGCTTAGTTAATAATTCAGGGTTCTCTGTCTGCTAGGAAATGAAAAGTTTTTCCTCACTAATCTTTAAAATACATTTTAGTCATCCATTTCTCCATATTCTGCTAGGTGGCAATGCAATATCTGGTTGTGTCTTGAAAGTTTTGCATTTTGTAGTTTTCACTTTGAGCAATGTGACCATCCCTATTGAAAGTTTGTTTTTTTTTCTCAGCTTCCCTTGAGGCATAAATACATTTAGGAAATTTCTTATTTTGAAAGAATGCTCTTGTGTTGCTCTTGTCTGAAGTCAAAGAAAGAGTACGCTTGTATTTTAAAGCTGCTTGAATTAGTTCCTGCATTACCATGTGACTAGGCTACAGAAAACCAAGTTCAAGAGATATACCATCCATTTGGCCTGAGATCCTAGAATCAGCCAGGTTGGAAGAGACCTCCAAGATCATCCTGTCTAACCTAGCACCCAGCCCTGTCCAGTCAATCAGACAATGGCACTAAGTGCCTCATCCAGTCTTTCCTTGAACACCTCCAGGGACAGTAACTCCACCATCTCCCTGGGCAGCCCATTCCAATGCCAATCAATCTCTCCTCCTAACATCCAGCCTAGACCTCCCTCGGCACAACTTGAGATTGTGTCCCCTTCTTCTGTTGCTGCTTGCCTGGCAGAAGAGACCAACCCCACCTGGCTACAGCCTCCCTTCAGGGAGTTGTAGACAGCAATGAGGTCTGCCCTGAGCCTCCTCTTCTGCAGGCTGCACACCCCCAGCTCCCTCAGCCTCTCCTCACAGGGCTGTGCTCCAGGCCCTTCACCAGCCTCACTGCCCTTCTCTGGACACATTCCAGTATCTCAACATCACTCTTGAATTGAGGAGCCCAGAACTGGACACAGTGATTGGCATTGGAATGGGCTGCACAGAATGGTGGTGAAGTTGGCATCCCTGGAGGTATTCAAGCAAAGTCTGGATCAGGCACTTAGTGCCATGGTCGAGTTGATCAGATAGGGCTGGGTGATAGGTTGGACTAAATGAGCTTGGAGGTCTTTTCCAACCTGGTTGATTCTATGACTCTCTGTGTATTAAGTTAACTTTAAGGAGGAAAAATGCAAAATCCAGGAGGCCAAGAAGAAATACTTCTAAGGTAATCATACTGGCCAGATGTGTAACATATTTGAATATGGTTTCATTGCAGGCTTACGTTCAGTTGATGTAACACAGTGTGGCATATAGGCACATCTTTCTCACTGCTATCCTGTTTCCAGGAATTTGATCTCTTCCTCTTTCAACTTTACATTTACTGAACTCCAACATGACCACTGAGAAAGCTCTAGAAAGTGGAGTGTCATCAGTACGGTAGTGGCACTGGGGTGCTATGTCTGTTTGAATTTTCAGGAGCCTGAGAGGAAAGCTTTGCAAAGGTGTAGCTGTTCCATTCATCGCAGTGCTCTGTCACTGTGTCTTAAATGCCATCCTCCTAATGTGCTGCTTTTCTGAGTGTCTGGCAGGAAGCCTTCTATGCTACTGCAACGATGGGTGACTGTGGTAGTGTTACAGCAATGATTTTTCTAGTTGTCAAAGAGGACAGTGACTATCTCAGGCATGGAAACAGCCAGCCCTTTCTCCTTTTCCTTCCATCATTTCTAGTTCATATCCATCCCTTAAAGCAGAAGGTTTTGCTGCCTGTCCTGAAATGAATTAGCTTTCTATATGGAATGACAGTCACTTATACAATTTCTGTTGCTCCAGTCTGCAAGGTCATCCATTTCTTACAATATAATTGTCTAACCCTATTAGATCTCCATGATGTCTCCCAGCTTCACAGGGTCAGCAAACTTCACCAGCATGCTCCAAATACTAACAACAATATTATGTAAGGTGAGACTAAAAGACCAGTTCATAGAATCATAGAATCAGTCAGGGTTGGGAGGGATCACAAGGATCAGTCAGTTCCAATGGCCCTGCTGTGGACAGGGACACCCTACCCTAGAGCAGGCTGCCCACAGCCTCAGCCAGCCCAGCCTTAAACATCTCCAGGGATAGGGCCTCAACAACCTCCCTGAGCAAGCCATTGCAAGGTCTCACCGTTCTCATGGTGAAGAACTTTCTCCTCACATCCAGTTGCTGAGGAGCTGCCTGCCTAGTTTTCTTCCAGCTTGACACTCCCTTTCAAGCCATCCTCTTTAGTCCATTTCTTGAAGCTTACTGTTCTTATAGGTATCTTCTATTCAGTTTAGTAACTTCCTATGTGGTAAAAACCTGAAATAACTTACATTAAACAAGCCATACACTTCACTGTGTGAATTCTACCTCCCAAGAGAAAGGAACTGGTCTGATTTGATCTAACACTGGCAAATCTGCTTAGTGCCTTGTCCTGTTTTCTACCAAATATATCCTGCCATGTTGTGCTGGTTTGTGGCATTTAGTACTCATCACTGTAAATATTGATTTAGATTAGATAATTTTAGGCAAAACAATGAATTATACAGAGGGGTGGATGACACCAAGCTGTGTGGTGCAGCAGACACGCAGGAGGGCAAGGATGCCATCCAGAGGAACCTGGACAGGCTGGAGAGGTGGGCGCAAGCCAACCTACTCAGGTTCAAGAAGAACAAGTGCAAGATTCTGCATCTGGGTCGAGGCAATGCCAAGCACAAATGCAGGCTGGGCTGTGAGTGGCTGGAGAGCAGCCCTGAGGAGAGGGACATTGGGAGGGCTGCTGGATGAGAAGCTCAACAGGAGCCAGCAGTGTGCACTTGCAGCCCAGAAAGCCAACCAGAGCCTGGGCTGCAGCAGGAGAAGTGTGGCCAGCAGCTGGAGGGAGGTGATTCTCCCCCTCTACTCTGCTCTGCTGAGACCCCACCTGGAGTACTGCATCCAGTTCTGGAGCCCCTATGACAAGAGGGATGTGGAGATGCTGGAGTGTGTCCAGAGAAGGGCCACGAGGATGCTCAGAGGGCTGCAGCAGCTCTGCTGTGAGAACAGACTGAAAGAGTTGGGGCTGTTCAGTCTGGAGAAGAGGAGGCTGTGAGGTGACCTTACTGTGGCCTTCCAGGATCTGAAAGGGGTCTACAAGAAAGCTGGGGAGGGACTGTTGAGGCTCTTAGGGAGTGACAGGACTAGGGGGAATGGAGCAAATCTGGAGGTGGGGAGATTCAGACTGGTTGTGAGGAGGAAGTTATTGAGCATGAGATTGGTGAGAGGCTGGAATGGGTTGCCTAGGGAGGTGGTTGAGGGCCCTGCGTGGAGGTGTTTAAGGCCAGGCTGGATGAGGCTGTGGGCAGCCTGCTCTAGGGTAGAGTGTCCCTGCCCACGTCAGGGGGTTTGGAACTGGATGATCCTTGTGGTCCCTTCCAACCCTGACTGATTCTATGGGCAGACATCAGAACAGCAACAATCCAGTATTTTCAGTTCAAGCAAAGAGTTTCAGCTATCACCTTCAAAATAAATTACTCTAATCTCTCCAAAAGCAGTTTGGCAACCTTTGAGGCCTGCAGAACACAAAATGACTGGTTTTATTGTTGAATTAAAGATCAAGACTTAGACTTGACACTGAATAGCAAAACACTAGCAAAGTGACCTTTTTGTCAGCAGTTATGAGAGCTTACTCTGCTTGACTAAGCAGACTGGACAGTCAAAATACTCTTTCTGACTCCAAGGGAGAACTGGAGTGAGAGGTTTAATGGAAGTGTCAAAAGGCTACATTCCTGCATGGCAGGTGCACACAAACAAATCTGCAAAGAGTTATCACTGATTAAACAATTTCCAGGAACTTTCTGAATTTGGAGGAAAAGTGTTCAGTAGGCAAAAGGAGTTGAAATTTCTAGGATCAGTTCAACTCTAATATGATAGGAAAAAAAATACTGTTCCCATCCTTCTGTGAGGGTTTAACACATCAGTAACTAAAAAACTACAAGAAACCACATTGTGACCCATCACATCTTCTCCTGGTGAATGTGGGGCAGGCTGTGGATGTAGTCTACCTGGTCTTGAGCAAAGTCTTTGACACCGTCTGCCACAACAAGCTCCTGGCACAGCTGGCAGCTCCTGGCTTAGACAGATTTACTCTGCTATGGGTCAAGAACTGGCTGGAGGGCCAGGCCCAGAGAGTGGTGGTGAATGATGCCACATCCAGTTGGCAGCTGTCACTGGTAGTGTGCCCCAGGGATCAGTGCTGGGCCCAGTCCTGTTCAATATCTTTATTGATGATCTGGACCAGGGGATTGAGTCCAGCATCAGTAAGTTTGCAGATGACACCAAGCTAGCACCAGGTCTACATGTCACTTACATCCAGGAAAAGTTACTCCACCAGTGCCCTGGGCAGACCATTCCAATGTTTGATAACCACTTCATGGAAGAAGTATTTCCTAATATCCAGCCAAAACCTCCCCTGGCACAGCTTGCATATATTTCCTCTAGTCCTGTTGCTGCCAATAAGGGAAAGAGGCTGAACCCCTCCTTGCTCCAGACTCCCTTCAAGTAGCTGTAGAGAGCACTAAGTCCTCCCCTTAACCTCCTTTTCACTAAACTGAACAACCCCAGCTCCCTCAACTGCTCCTTACAGGACATGTTCTAGGACCTTTACAAGCCTCATTGCCTTTACACCACTTCAAAGTCCTTCTTGGAGTGAAGGGTCCAGAACTAAACACAATATTCAAGGTGCAGCCTCACCAGTGCTGAGCACAGGAGAATGATCACCTCCCTGTTCCTGTTGGCCACAGTGCTTCTAATACAAGCCAGGATGTCACTGGCTTTTTTGGCTGCCTGGACACACTGCTGGCTCATATTCAGTTGACTATCAACCAGTACCCTCAGGTCCCTCTCTGAGTTGCAGCTATCCAACCACACATTGCCAAGTCTGTAGCTTATTATGGGGTGGTTGTGACCCAAATGTAGGACCTGGCACTTGGTCTTGTTGAAACTCATACAACTAGCCCATCAATCTAACCTGTCCGGACCCCACTGTAAAGCTTCACTACTCTCTAGCAGAGTGGCACAGCCACCCAGCTTGGTGTTGTCTGGAAACTTACTGAGGGTGCACTTGATCCCCTCATCCAGATCATTAATAAAGATATTAAAGAGGACAGACCCCACGACTGAACCCTGGGGGACACCACTAGTGACTGGATACCAGTCAGATTTAACTCTGTTCACCCCCACTTCCTGTGTGCTGCCCTCCAGCTAGTTTTCTATCCAGTGTGGAGTGTATTTACCCAAGCCTCGTGCCATGAGTTTCTGAAGGGAGACAGTGCCAAAGGCTTTACTAAAGCATAGCCCTTCCCTTCTCATTAAGGCACATAATCTTGCTGTAGAAGGAGATCAGGTTTGCTAGCAACTTCCAAGAAGCACTGAGCATCTCAGTCTGTACTTTCTTTGCAGAACCCAGTATGAAAACTCATAAAGCTGCATCAAAAGTCACTTGTGCTCACCAATTCTTCTCAGTCATAAATCACAACCTGGAAGCATATTGCAGAAAAGTCAGTCAAGATTCATTGGAATCTGTCACTAAGCTGTGGGTCCTGGTGAATTGTAGCTGAATTATGGAGCTCTGCTGGAACTGTCAAGGAGAATCATGGGAGCCTTGGAGGTGCAATTTTTTTTTGATCATTATTAAGCATTTGTTGCAAGTAACTCTGATAATTAATTGCAAAATGTTATTATTTCTAGAGATTTCTGATAAGATTTGTTGGAAGCAGTTCCATTTAGGGATAAACATGGAGTAGGTTTGGCAAGCCCTCTACAAGTACAGGTGAAAACACAGTGCTGTTCATGGTGAACTGCTGCTTTGCTCACTGAGCCTCGCTTTGAGCAGTAGTTGGGAAAGGGTTTACATGCAAACAGGTACAGACTGGGAGGTCTAGGCTCGATGTTAGGAGAAGGTTCTTTACAGAGAGAGTGACTGGCATTGGAATGGGCTGTCCAGGGTGGTGGTGGAGTCACTGTCCCTGGAGGTGTTCCAGAAAAGCCTGGATGGGGTACTTAGTGCCATGGTCTGTTTGATTGGCTAGGGCTGGGTGCTAGGTTGGACTGGATGATCTTGGAGGTCTCTTCCAACCTGGTTGATTCTATGAAACTCTTCTTACATCTGCCTTATAAAGGCAGGTTTTCACAGCCATGGAGACATAAAGCACCTGTCATGACATTCACAGGGGGAACTATGACTTGATCTGTTTCCTTGACTTTTAATAACTCAGACCACATGTGTCAAGTGGATGATTGTGCACTGGGGCAATGCAACACTTCTTGTGTAGGAGATGTTTTCTGACTATGCAAAGCAGTTCATGAGTGCTTGAGGGAAAATGTAGTGTTTGTTATTCTCACTTGCACATTACTTATAGGGTAATGCATTTAAAAAGATGCATGCCATTTTTCTCTGCTCCCTGAGAGCCGCTCGGTGTCACTGTGATATCTATAGCCCTGGCATAAAAATGACACTTCTTTCATCTCCAAATATTTGCATCCACAAAAAGCAAATTGTCCATAGCATGGTTCTGTTTCCAAAAGCCTGATACTGGAGCTGCATAATAGAACATTTTCATAAATAATGAGTTTCATAAAATAAAAGTACTCCTCTCTCAAAAGAGTTTAGAAACTCTTTTTCATTCAGTACAAAACAGAAGTGTGGCTTTGTTGTTAGGGCTAGATAATAATTGACCTATATTTCACATACCTTTATTGCTAAAAGTTGACAAAGGCAATGCACTCTCGAGGCTGATAAGTGCTCATGCCAAGACTGGGCTTAAACTTTGTCTTGTGGCCATCTTTACATAGGTTTTGAAGGTCAAAAAGCACTGACAAAAACTGCTGGGCACTGAAACAGTTAGTGTGATGAGTTGCGGTTTTAAAGAGGAACAAATCCTGTTCTTCATTACTGACAAGTTATGGGATGCCATCCTAGTTAACCTTAGAATCACAAAATGGCTCAGGTTAGAAGGGACCTTAGAGATCATCTACTCCAACCTCCCATGCCATGGGCAGGGCTGCGCCTCAACTAGACTCGGCTGCTCAAGGCCTCATCCAACCTGGCCATGAACACCCCCAGGGATGAGGCATCCACAACCTCCCTGGGCAGCCTACTGCAGAGTTTGACCACTCTTGTACTGAAGAACTTCTTTCTAAGATCCAGTCTAAAGCTACTCTCCCGCAGCTCAAAACCATTCCCGTTTCAGGTAATTATATTTTGCCTTTCTAAACTGTTTCAACTCCAGCAGAAAGTATCACTGGAACACAGTTGTGCAGCTACTGGAATCTTCTTAATTAGTAACTGCTACTAGACGATATGAACCAGTAATGCAGGCACTGCTATGTAAATCTGTCACTCAGTCAGGGTCCTTAATCTCTTTGGGCCTCTGCAGCTGAAAACCACACAATCAGTATCTTCTCTTTCCAAAGTGAATGCTAATCTGATACTCTTCTGTACAGTTATCACACAATTAAACCAAAGAAACCCACTACTGCATTCATCTCTGCTTAGCCACGGCTTAAATCTCCTTAAAATGACAGTGAAATCATAAGGTTTGTTGGTAGTAAGAAGAGAGAGATAAAAAATCAGATGTTCATGGTGAATCAAAATATGTTTATCTCCATCTAGAAGTTGTTAGATGCTTCTGGTCTCTTTCACTTGCATAGAGTCCTCACACACATGTGAAGTCTCTTTTAAATGGCCACATTATTTTCCTTAGTGGCTTTCTAACAAAATGTTTTTCAGTTTGAAGTTGGTGTTTTGTGGGGTTTTTTTGTGGTTAAATTTAAATGAAATGTTGCTCAAGCTGGAAGAGAGAATTGGTTGCACGAAAGGGCAAGGAGCAACGGATATAAGTTGCAGCACAGGAGGTTCCACCTCAACACAAGGGGGAATTTCTTGACTGTAAGGGTCCCAGAGCACTGGAACAGGCTCCCCAGAGAGACTGTGGAGTCTCCTTCTCTGGAGACTTTCAAGGCCTGTCTGGATGTGTTCCTCTGTGATCTGTGTTAGATAGTATTGTCCTGCTCTGGCAAGGGGGTTGGGCTTGATGATATCCTTGGGTCCCTTCCAACCCCTAACATCCTGTGAGCCTGTGAAAGGAGAAGGCCAAAACTAGCAGTTCTTAATGTGCCACAGTTTATTACTAGATTCTTGCTTTCCTTTGTTAATCCAAAAAAAGAAAAAATCCCCAAACAACTAAATACTAAAAAGAAATTCTACCAAATACTGTAGTCTATGAACGAAACAGAGTTCCATTCCTTAAGGCAACAAATAAGGAAAAGCATTGTGCTGGTTTGAGACTAACTGAAATATTTTACTGAGAGAAATCCTTAGCTGTGAAAAGAAAGAAGAAAACCAACAGTAGCCTCTATCAGCCATTCTTCTGCTGAGTTACACAACCAGTCAAAATATAGATAAGACACTCACTGCTCACACACTGCTCAGCTCTCACTTCAGGCTGTGCCTTCTTTCTGGCTCTCTGCTCTCTGGCTGACTCTGCCTTTATCTAATCCATCTAACCTCTTTTTCCTCTGACCTCCTTGTCATCTCTTTTGACATCTCACCTCAGACCTCCAGATTTATCATGTGAGATACATGTGGGTTGATCTGGTTATTTCTGAAGGCAGGGAAAGAGGGAGGGGGAAAGGGGATTGGGTCAGGAGCCCATGACTGTTCTGTATTGAGAGCTTGAGGACAACAGCTGACCTGGGCACTCATCAGCATGCTGGGAACATCACTGCCTGCTGCTCTTCAATGAGGGCTTCTTCTGCCTCAGTGGCATCAGGCAGATGAGCTAGAGGGAGGTGGCCATTCTTCCCTCTCAAGCCCCATGTACCAGGAATTATCTACATGAATTAGTCATAGAATCATCATGTCCAACCATTATCTGACTCTGCCAAGCCTGGTGCTAAACCATGTCCCTTAGCACCACGTCTACAGATTTTAAAAATACCTTCAGGGATGGGCATGCTAGTTTGAGGCTAGCTGGAACACTTTAGTGAGAGATATTAGACATTAGGCTGTGAAAAGGAAACAGTGGTGATGTCTGCTGCACTCATACGCTTGCTGAGATGTACAAAACCAATAACATAAACACAGTAACACAGTGTGGGTCTCTGTTGCAGCTGGTGTCTGTAGTTTTTTCCCTGGACTGCTTTCTAATCCCTAATCTAACTAATCCCTCTGCTTTCTAACTCCCCTGACTGATCCTCCAAATGCACCTTGAACGTAAGGCAAACTCTGGGATAAGGTAGAGGGGTGGAAAGGTGAAAGGTTGGTTGGAAGCTCCTCCTGGGGACTCTGGTTTTGGGGAGGGCTGTTGTGTTTCTGTATTATCTTTAACTTGTATATTTCTGTATATAGCTATATATATTCATAGAATCAACCAGCTTGGAAGAGACCTCCAAGATCATCCAGTCCAATCTAGCACCCAATTCTATCCAATCAAATAGACCACGGCACTAAATGCCTCAGCCAGGCTTTTCTTGAACACCTCCTGGGACAGCGACTCCACCACCACCCTGGGCAGCCCATTCCAATGCCAATCACTCTCTCTGGTAACAACTTCCTCCTAACATCCAGCCTAGACCTCCCCTGCCACAACTTGAGACTGTGTCCCTTTCTTCTGTTGCTGCTTGCCTGGCAGAAGAGACCAACCCCACCTGGCTAAAGGCTCCCTTCAGGTAGTTGTAGACAGCAATGAGGTCTGCCCTGAGCCTCCTCTTCTCCAGGCTGCACACTCCCAGCCCCCATAACTTAACTGCCTTATCTTAAGCCTTTGCTCAGAAAAAAACCTGTTATTATTTTTGAATTGTCTCTGCCAATTCAGCAATGTCCCATCTGTGACTCCCTTTCAGTTCCACTTTACACCTTGAAAAAAAAATCATTTGAGAAGTTCATACTTCCCAGATAACAACACTAGAATAAAGCTCAGGGGAAAAGGCTATCTTCAAACCATTCTGGGCAAATGGCGTTTCAATTGGCAACTGCCTTTCTGAGGCAGGGTCATCAGCTATGTCTCTGAGTTTCTAGCTCTCTACTCTGCATCTGACACAAATATAGAATCAGTCAGGGTTGGAAGGGACCACAAGGATCATCCAGTTCCAAACCCTCTGCCATGCCCAGGGGCACCCTATCCTAGAGCAGGCTGCCCACAGCCTCATCCAGCCTCCCTGGGCAACCCAGTCCAGGCTTTCACCACTCTCATGCTCAACAACTTCCTCCTCACATCCAGTCTGAATCTCCCCACCTCCAGCTTTGCTCCATTCCCCCTAATCCTGTCACTCCCTGAGAGCCTAAAAAGTCCCAGCCCAGCCTTTTTGTAGGCCCCCTTCAGATCCTGCAAGGCCAACATACATGCGACAAAACGCTTCTTAAGAGTACCTAAACTGAAATAATCTTTTCAAATCCCAGAACAAGTTATTTTCATATTAACTCATAGAAAATCATTTTTTCACTTCTTCCTCTAGACTCAATGGCAAAATTCCACTCAATTCTGGGTTGACTTACTCATTTGAGATTCTCTTCAAACCAGAGCTTTGTCTTCCTTCTCACTGGCACCTGGGGCACGTGTGAGCAGAATCCTTTCTTGCAGTGCTGCCTGGGCCATACCTATTGGATATAGAATCACAGAATGGTTTAGGTTGGAAGGGACCTCCAGGATCCTCCAGCTCCCATCTCTCGCCATAGGCAGGGACACCTCCCACTAGAGCAGGTTGCTCAAGGCCTCATCCATTTTTTTTCAAGCCGACGCCGGCATGCTAGAATGGATCACGTGCCTGGGGAACCTGCGTGTGCGCTTCCCCACCCGCACTGTCAAGACCTTCCTCCTAACATCCAATCTAAATCTCCTCTCTTCCAGTTTAAAGCCATTACCCCTTGTCCTGACATCACTAGACCTTGTAATATCCCTGGCATGGCCTCAACACCTCCTGAAGACCTGCTTTTATAAAGTTAAATTTCTTGTCTGAAGAGAAGGGTTGCTGCTCTCTTAGCTACTCTGGCACTTGCAGACATGAGTGGCCTTGTGAGCAATGTCTGCTTTGAAGCCTTGTCCTTCTGGGTATCTTGTATCCCCCTGTCTAATATATGGAAGAGAGCCTGCAGGTGGCAAGTACCCAGCAAAGACTTGCCAGTATTTGTCTCATGATTATCAGAAAGGGAGAGACTTTCTGCTGTCTCATGCTCATAGGTCATGCCCTATCTCCAGAAAACTGCCAAGTGGAGGGATTGTGAAGATGCTGAGGAAAAAGAAGAGCAATAGTGAGATCTGAATCACTTAGAAATCTCTGGAGAGGTACAGTTTTTCTCAAAGTCATCTTCTCTAGGTACTAATCTATTTTGTCTTATTTTTGGCATGATTCACCTTCAAAAGCTTCCAGTGGCTTAAAATTCTCTTGTAGTAATTGTTTCTACTATGTCTGGACTACTGGCTCCCTGCCCCCTGGTCTGCTGAGTCAACTGCAGAGAAAAAGTGTTGCTCCAGGCAGTGACTGAAAGCTCACTGCCCCAGCAGCAGCAGCAGCAGTGCCTAAGAGCTAGTTTATGGCAGTCGGCAGGAGATGTCAGACCTTCCAGGTCCTGCTGCTCCTCCACATGTACAGGTAGCACAGCTGACAAATAAGCCTGCTTCATGTCTCAATGAACAGGCAGCACAGGATGCCAAATTGACAACCCTGGGCATCAGTATTAATAAAGTGCCCATGAAAAGAAAACACAGTTAAAATGAGCTGCTGATTGCACAAAGAAATTCTGTCCAAAGATCTCTCTGTGTAATCCTTTAAGGTGAGCACATTGAGTGTCTTCTGCCATTCAGCACCTCTTTTAGAGAAAGCTTTGTCTCTGTAGCCAGGGTTGAGTTTTGGTGCCTGCATTACTGCAATATTGCAGGTGTTCAGTCCCAGCATGAAGCTATAGCACCTTCACATAGCAGGAAAGAAAGGAGGGGTAGTGGGGAAAAGCCAACTGGCTGCTTGCTGTGACCATTTGGGTGTTACCCACTCTTAAGAAAATCACCCAGACTAGAATCACAGAATCAACTGGGTTGGAAGAAACCTCCAAGATCATCCAGTCCAACCCATCACCCAGCCCTATCCAGTCAACTAGAACAGGGCACTAAATGCCTCATCCAGTCTATGGAAAGACAGATCCTGTGCTGAAGAGCTTAGAATTGCTATAGATGCAGAGAACAGAAGGAGGAGAGGAAGAACAGGATTGCTATCAGGTATTGGCTGAAATGAAAGAGAGCCCTATTAAAGCTGCAGGGCTGAAATCTTCATGGAAACTAGCTTTAAATGTTCAAAGTGTATTTAAGGATTTTCTTGATGCCTAACTTCTCTAAGTGCTGAGTGTTTACACTGGGGATAAACAAGCTTCTTTAATGTGACGTCAGGAACGCAGAGTTGGTGGCATCCAAAGCCAGTGATGAATTTTCAGTTGTGTACAAAGATCCAGATTAAAGTACAACATATTTCTGAACAGATATTAGCAATAGTTTGAAACTTGTTTTAGGAAGGCATTGTGAGCTTTTAAATAGAGATAACACACTGACAAGAAGTCAGTCAGTTCATGGATATCAGGAAAGAAAATATTTCAGACTTGACAAACAACAACAGAATGCCTTAAACTTAAACCCAGAGGATCTGAACTTAAAGCTTGGATCAGACTGGAAGCAGCAAATAAAAAATGCCAGAAGCAGTAAATCAAACATGTGACATGGGATGTAAGCTGAGCCAGCAGCCTGCTGAGCTGATGCACAGCCTGGAGGGGAGGCCACTAGTGCTCATGTTGTGTATTATACAGGCCAAACGGATTATGGACTTCAAAATGGGAAGAATGCACTAATTAGGAGCAAGTCAGGCCACAGTGCTTTACATAACTTTGAACTGTTAAAGTTTTGCTGAAAGCTTCCTATAGAATATCAGAAGCAGGTTAGTTCCCAGGCTACAAACTCGCAGACAGCTCTGTGAGTGCAACAAACTAAAAGCATGATGTAGTTCCATGACTATTAGAATAGAGCTTTCTCCTCTGTAGTTGCAGAGAAACCATTTTGCTGCTTTTGCACTAGAGTAGCATGTGGAAAGGGGCTTGCAACCAGTTAGAAGAAACCGTCCTTACCAGGTGCCTGCCCATGTAAGAGCAAGGCTGTACATTGCAGCCATGTCTACTTCTGGCTCCAGTCTCCTATTCTTTCAGACCAAAAACTCAGCCTGAGGGTAGCAGCCACAGCTATAGGTTAAGTCCTATAGCATGCAGACCTGCAGATGCACTAGAGCAAGCATGACCTGTGGAGCTCAGTGTATGTGCAATGGGCTAAACAGCTTTCTGCAAGTGAAGCACAGTTAGTTAGATGCAAATATTGATACAATTCTATATGTACACTAATTGCTCCAGAGAGTTACCACCCTGGATTGCTCCCAACATTGTGTTACAAACAATATTTACACTACTTGTCCTTCCTGCAGGGGTTTTCATTTCATCAGCATTCCTGTGCCCACTGCAAATGGTTTTTGGAAGTCTGGAGTTAGTTACTAAGTCCAAACTAATCTGACTACCAAAGTCTCAGTCTCAAACAGAAATGCTAGAAACAGGTTCCTGGAACAAGCCCTATCTTAACCATACTCATTGTCTTATATCTATTTTCTTTTTCCAATAGCTGCAGCTCTAGTACTGCATTTTTGTTGGAGTTGAAACTAATTAATTCACCACACAAACAAAAAATGCATCTTTGCTGCTTTTGGTATGCTTCACTAGGTGTTTGGTGCTTTTAAAAGGACATGATAGGACATTGCTTGTTAGATGCGTTCCAATCACTGCAAATTTCGTGAACTAGCATAATTTAACATTTCTGCACTTAGTGCTTTTGGTGTTTTGCATTATTTCATGGGCTACAAGCACCTAAGAAGGTTAGAATTGTCATCCTTACTGTCTGATACCTCTTTTCTGCTGCAGAGGGAATGATTTAAGGCATGAATGATAGTGAAAGGTTTTCATTTAGAAAATACCTGTATAGAGCCCAAGCTGCTGTGATGGTTTGGGAGGTATCTGCTCTCCCACTCTTATGAGATCACCCAGACTAGACTCAGCCAAGCTGGAAATTAGAATGAAGCTTTATATTTACAGCTTAGCACAATATACAAGCAGGTATTTATGATATAGACAGAAATAGACAAGGTAAAGCAGTTACAATATAAGTTAAAAAGTTATAATGGAAGTTAAAAAAGTAATAGAGAAACACATCAGCCCTCCCAGAAACCAGAGTCCCCAGGAGGGGCTCCCAACCACCCTTCTACCTCTCTTCCACTCCTCTACCTTATCCCAGACTTTGCCTTACATTCAAGGTGCGTTTGGAGAATCAGTCAGGGGGTTAGGAAGCAGAAGGATTAGTTACACAGACAGCAGGTTGGGGAGAGAAGGGAGGCAGCCAGAGCCAGAGAGAGCAACCTTGTTGTCTACATTTATGTTCTTGTTTTTATCCATCTCAGCAAGCCTATGAGTGCAGCAGACCTCACCATTGTTTCCTTTTCACAGCCTATCATCTGATTCTTCTCACCAAAATATTCCAGCTAGCTTCAAACTAGAGACTACAGAGTGCAGAGACTACACTGAACAGACAGGACTGCTCAGAACTGCTATTTAAAAGATAGTGATAAAAGACTAACCAAAAGAGCAGCAAAACATTAATGGATTATGCAATCTAACGCTAAAAAGAAATTTTATCATTCTTGACAAACAAGCAAGAGGAAGAAACTCAACTCCTTCTTACACATTAAGAGGAGGCTCTTACAGAAACCAAATCAAGTTTTGACATTAAGATTTCTTTTTTTGCCATATGGATGTGTGTAGACTTCCAAATACTCTTTTGCCCACAAACCAGAACTTCCAAGCCTGGGTAAACATTGTTCCTGGTTAGTTTATGGTTGGGTGCTTGGTTTGGGGTTTTGGTGGTTTGTTGTTGTATTTTGCTTTGATTTTGAAGGACAAGAACTACATTTAGCCCAGGCCACTAATTTTCTTCAAATTCCAATTCTTTCCAACTTACTCTTTCTTATGATGTATGCCTATATAAGGTTCCTAATTCTCACTTAAATGCATTAAACTTAAGTTTGGGGGAAATGATAGTTCTTAAGAAAAGTTAGAGGAAAGCTAGACTTCATATTTGCTTTAAATAGGGCTGTAAATTTAAACATGTGAAGCCTGCAGAGTGCTGGCTGGCACTTGAATCAATGTGATTTTTAACCAACTGGTAATAGTTGATTCTTTGCACAAGGAGTCTGTTCTAAGGCCAAACCAAATCAGTATTGTCTCCTTAACCACTGACTATTCAAAAGAATCATAGAATCAACCAGGTTGGAAGAGACCTCCAAGCTCACAGTCTCAAGTTGTGCCAGGGGAGGTCTAGGCTGGATGCTAGGGGGAAGTTCTTGACAGAGAGAGTGATTGGCATTGGAATGGGCTGCCCAGGGAGGTGGTGGAGTCGCCACCCCTGGAGGTGTTCAAGAATGGCTTCAATGAGGCACTTAGTGCCATGGTCTGGTTGACTGGACAGGGCTGGGTGCTAGGTTGGACTGGATGATCTTGGAGGTCTCTCCCAACCTGGTTGATTCTATGATATTGACTTTCCTTTTGAAACTCACCTATAAGGAATTCTAGCAATAACTTTAGACATGTAATATTTTTGTCTCTGTGCTAGTTTGAGCCTAGCCTCTTTTTGTCAGGGTCAAAATATTGTAAACTAAAATTACCACTTGAAATGTAAATACGTAAACAATTATCTTGTAAGTTAGAAGAGTACCAAGAAATGGAGGAAACATCTCTTCAAAAAAGGAAAGATTGGAAAATTTGTCCTAAAAAACCCAGCACTGTGCAAAATACAAAAGTAGGTTTTAAGGAATTTGAAGTCCTTCTGTAAATGCAAATTTTAAAACAGATGTATAGTACAATTTAGAACCATAGTAGTTTGTATCCCCAGGCAAATCAGAGCTGGAAGCTATGTTTATTTAAAGCCATAGAGAACGAAAGAGGAGAATCATAGAATCAGTCAGGGTTAGAAGGGACCACAAGGATCACCTAGTTCCAAACCCCCTGCCATGCCCAGGGACACCCTATCCTAGAGCAGGCTGCCCACAGCCTCATCCAGCCTGGCCTTAAACACCTCTAGGCATGGGGCCTCAACCACCTCCCTGGGCAACTCATTCCAGCCTCTCACTACTCTCATGCTCAACAACTTCCTCCTCACATCCAGTGTGAATCTCCCCACTTCCAGCTTTGCTCCGTTCCCCCTAGTCCTGTCACTCCCTGAGAGCCTAAAAAGTTTCCCCCCAGCTTTTTTGTATGCCTCCTTCAGACCCTGGAAGGCTACAGGAAGGTCACCTGGGAGCCTCCTCTTCTCCAGACTCAACAGCCCCAACTCTTCCAGTCTGTCCTCCCAGCAGAGCTGCTCCAGCCCTCTGAGCATCCTTATGGCCCTTCTCTGAACATGCTCCAGTATGTTCAGAGATACGTCCCATGTGGACTGAGATGTGAATTTCTCCCAGAGCTGCTATTGTGCATGGCTGAAGAGCAGGCAATGATGAGCAGAGCCTGTTCCTCCATCACTCCACACCTCAGGGAGCTATTTACAAAAAAGCAGACCCACATTTTCTGCTTGCACTAAGTGGCAAGAAATGATTGACAGGTTCTCAGCAATAGCAAAAAGGCAGATCCTCTCTCAGTACTTTGATTTCAGACAGCCTGGATGCTGGACAACAGAAGTTAGTGGCTGTGTATGTATATTTATATGAAGTGAGAGTGCATTTCTCAGATGTGTGGTCAAGACACGTGAACTAGCATGCATGTCCAGACCCAACCAGATACTTTTCCTCATGAATACTTTGTGTGTGTGGTGCTTGCTAGCAGAGGATGAATACATTGAGCTCTCAGAGGTTCTTTTAGGTCAAGCTCATGATGTGGTATAGACTGCAGAGTATTTTTTTCAAGTGTCAAACCCCCTCACTAAATGTGCACATAGTTTTATTTAAAGGGTAGAGAAAAGCTGCCTTGCTAGCTGACCATTTCAAAGTTTGCTTTATCATGTTTCAAAGGCAGGCAACAGGATGAGATTTCTTTCTTACATCTGAAGTTACAGTGGAGCTCCTCAGTGGTGCCACAGCCAGCTGATCTGTAAGCTGTGTCTCACTGCCTTGCACAGCAGAGGCAAAACCTGTGGCAGGCAGGAGGGAAGATGTGGCTCCTTTGCAGGAGAACTGTTTGCATTCCTTTGTAGCTCACAGAGCCAGTTACCCAGATGTAGTTCAGAGATAAAGGTACTTTATAAAGGTCAGGAAAGCCATGCCACTCACCTAGAGCTGCTCTGAGTACCTTCCCTGAACACAGAGCACTACAAATGGTCAGGAAAGCCATGCCACTCACCTAGAGCTGCTCTGAGTACCTTCCCTGAACACAGAGCACTACAAATGGTCAGGAAAGCCATGCCACTCACCTAGAGCTGCTCTGAGTACCTTCCCTGAACACAGAGCACTACAAATGGTCAGGAAAGCCATGCCACTCACCTAGAGCTGCTCTGGGTACCTTCCCTGAACACAGAGCACTATAAATGGTCAGGAAAGCCTTGGCTCTCACCTAGAGCTGCCCTGGGTCCCTTCCCTGAACACAGTTGCATAAACTGCATTAAGACTTTAGGGTTTTTTTTAGCCATTCAGAACAGGAGCAGATTTTCCCAAAACAGTCATGTTGGTCTGCTACTGCACATCTCAGCACTAGGCTTTAGCTTTGCAAAGTTGAGGAATAAGTTTAGACCTGAGATTTTGGTCCAGGTGCACTGTGAGAAGGAGGTCAGATTTTGAGTGCAGGAGGGATCCTGTTAGCTACAGAAGTGCTGGCTGCTCAGCTGTCAGGACTTGTCATTTCCCTATGGTCTGAGTTTCAGCCAAATACTGAAAAGACAAAAGAGGCTATTTGTTATGTGCTATACAAATACAGGTCTAGGTGCAGGTTGGGTGCTCATTAACCCTAATCTATTTACCTAAGGCTGTTACACTTGTAATCTTGCAGCAGAAATCAGAGAATGAGCTCCACCATGTTCCTCTAACCTTGTCTCCTTTCCTTTGGTTTTCCATTTACAATGACTTCACGGTTGGAATAAAGAGGTGACATCGGTCCACTGGATAAATTAATCTAGATTGTCACCAGAAAGATGGCACTCAGTACCAAGGAAGAGAAAGGAACACAGGAGGAGTGGTAAGGGGACCACCTGCACCATGAAGTTTCTGGTGCCAACTGGGCTCAAGGCTAAAGAACAGAGAAGGGAACAGGATGACCACTGTCTTGTGTGCATGGCTTTTTTGTAGCTACAGATGAGACCTGCCTAGCACAGAGTCATAGCATTTGGGAGCTCTTTCCTAGAATTAGGAATCAGTCAGGTTTGGAAAGGACCACAAGGATCATCTAGTTCCAACCTCCCTGACATGTGCAGGGACACCATACCTTAGAGAAGGCTGCTCACAGCCTCATCCAGCCTGGCCTTAAACACCACACCTCCCTGGGCAGCCTGGTCCAGTCTCTCGCTACTCTCATGCTGAACAACTTCCTCTTGACATCCTCTCTGAATCTCAGCACCTCCAGCTCTGCTCCATTCCTCCTAGTCCTGTCACTCCCTGACAGCCTGAAAAGTCCCTCCCCAGCTTTCTTGTAGGCTCCCTTCAGATCCTGAAAGGCCACAAGAAGGTCACCTCACAGCCTCCTCTTCTCCAGACTAAACAGCCCCAACTCTTTCAGTCTGTCCTCACAGTAGAGCTGCTGCAGCCCTCTAAGCATCCTCATGGCCTTTTTCTGGACATGCTCCAGCATCTCCACATCCCTCTTGTCATAGGGGCTCCAGAACTGGATGCATTACTCCAGGTGGGGTCTCACCAGAGTGGAGTAGAGGGGGAGAATCACCTCCCTGGCCCTGCTGACCACACTTCTCCTGCTGCAGCCCAGGCTCTGGTTGGCTTTCTGGGCTGCAAGTGCACACTGCTGGCTCTTGGTGAGCTTCTTGTCTAGCAGCACCTCAATGTCCCTCTCCTCAGGGCTGCTCTCCAGCCACTCACTGCCCAGCCTGCATTTGTGCTTGCCATTGCCCCAACCCAGATGCAGGACCTTGCACTTGCTCTTGTTGAACCTTATGAGGTTGGCTTGTGCCCACCTCTCCAGCCTGAACAGGTCTCTCTGGAGAAAGCAGGTGGAGAAAATGGTACTGGAAGCATGTGACTTGTCTGCGGTACAATGTGTAGTGCCTTAGCACGCACGATGCAGTGCATTAGATCAGTTCTGTCCTTCTGGTCGTGTTTATTTTAGAGAGTTGGAGGGTTTAATGTTGCGAAAAGATCAAAGAAAGAGTTATTTCCTCATGCTTAACTTTCATCAATTTGTTATCTGCCATTTTTATCAAAGCAGTATTTCCCTAGTCTGGAGAATTCAAGACTATGGTGGTATGTAGGAAATATCAGGATCTTTTCTCTCTGTAACCCCATTCAGTCACTTGGAATCTGGCATCAGCTGGAGACGGCTACTGTTGCATCTTCAGTTCAGACACAGGCTGCTGCAGAGGAGAAGCAGAATGTGTTATCCCACAGCATATTTACTTTTGGCTTCTTTTGTTGTTCCCTTTTTATGCAAAATAAATGTATTTTTTTAAACATAAATGTAAGATTAGTATTTGGACGTGGAAAATGTGATTAGTGAGCTGTGCCTACCAGCATGCTTGTTTTTTTCATTAACCAGGGGTGACAGTAACTTTGTTTTTCATGGGTTTTGGAAATCCATTTGCTCTCTTCTGAGAGACACAGTATCTAAGAAGTTTGCTGGGAAACAGAATTTTGCAAGAAGACACTGGAAAACAATTAGCCCTTCCCCTGTTACCTGGTCAAGGTTCGTAGGGGTGTATTGCACATGCTTTTTGGAGGTCTCTTCCAACCTGGTTGGTTCTATGATTTAAGAAGAGGGTCTTTTAATTCACCATTAACATGGTTCTTACTTTCATCAAAGAAGTATTTATATATCCTCTGATTTAAAAAAAAAAAAGGTGAGATTTCAACTAAACCAGGTGCCATCACCTAACTTATCACCAGTTCTAAACTAAACCAGCTTTCTTGCCAGGGACATATCTCTGAGTTTCTGGCTGTGCCATTTGGCCATTGGCCTAAATAAGCATGCGTAGGACTGATGTGTCAATGGTAGATTTCTTCTTGATGACAACCAGGTCTTTCACAGTATTGCCTCAACATTTCCTCCTAGCAATGTTAATCACAAAAGAAAAGATCAGCCTTCTCCAGCTGTAGCCTTTGAAAAGTTCATCTCAGGTCATTCACCTAAGCTCTAACCATAAACCCTACAGGCACTTCCCAAGAGTAGTTTGATCAGTCTTAATATTTCTCTCCAGCTAAAATGACAGATACCTGAAAATATCTGATATCTAAATTTAATATGGCTAACCAAAAATGAGATGGTTCCTCCTTAGTGAGAATTGATCCAGTTTGTTCATAAAGTAGCCATTTATGTAGCTGGGATGTGGCCTTTCATTTGGTTTCTTACACATCTAGGACAGCTTAGAAGTCACAAAATGCTAAAGCAGCAATAAGGCTCACCTTGTGAGTTTCTATTACTCCAATTCATAGTTTGAACCCATAGGCTTGAATGTGGTGCTTAAAAAGCAGCAACCTTGGATCTCATCTCTTCTGATACTTTGAAGGTGACACTTCAATGAGATGTTTCTAATAGCTTGAGTATTCAATTTAGAATCATAGAAGCAGCCAGGTTGGAAGAGACATCCAAGATCATCCAGCCCTAGCAATCAACTAAACCATGGCACTAAGTGCCTCATCCAGGCTCTTCTTCAACATCTCCAGGGACAGCAACTGCACCACCTCCCTGGGCAGCCCATTCCAATGCCAATCACTCTCTCTGCCAACAACTTCCTCCTAACAACCAGCCTAGACCTCTCCTGCCACAACTTGAGACTGTGTCCCCTTCTTCTGTTGACTGGGAGAAGAGCCCAACCCCACCTGGCTATAGCCTCCCTTCAGGTAGTTGTAGACAGCAATGAGCTCTGCCCTGAGCCTCCTCTTCTGCAGGCTGCACACCCCCAGCTCCCTCAGCCTCTCCTCACAGGGCTGTGCTCCAGGCCCCTCACCAGCTTTGTCGCCCTTCTCTGGACACGTTCCAGTATCTCAACATCTCTCTTGAATTGAGGAGCCCACAGCTGGACACAGGACTCAAGGTGTGGCCTGACCAGTGCTGTGTACAGAGGCAGAACAACTTTCTCTGTCCTCCTGGCCACACTGTTCCTGATCCAGGCCAGGATTACTTTTCAGATGTTCTTCAGCTTTTTGAGATCATAGGATGAAATTACAACTGGAGAAAAGAAGACTTAGAGGGGATTTGATAAATGTTTATATGTATCTGAAGGCTGCCAGGAGGAGGGAGACAGGCTCTGATCACTTGCTCCCTGTGATAGGACATGGAGCAATGAGTGTAAGTTGCAGCACAGGAGGTTCCACCTCAACACAAAGGGGAACTTCTTTACTGTAAGGGTCATAAAACACTGGAACAGGCTCCCCAGGGAGGTTGTGGAGTCTCCTTCTATGGAGCCTTTCAAGGCCTGTCTGGATGTGTTCCTCTGTGATCTGTGCTGGATAGTAATGTCCTGCTCCAGCAGGGGGGTTGCACTTGATGATCTCCTTGGGTCCCTTCCACCCCCTAACATCCTGTAATCCTATGAAAATGCAGATTATTGTCATATGCATAAAAGTGAACAAAATCCATCACAGCAGCAGTGGCCTACAGTCCAGGTCTTAATAGCTGCTTGGCTTATTGAGGGTCAAAACTCTACCCATAAAACATTCCTTATGCATCTGTAGCTTCACTCATGAAATCAGGCAGACTCAGTCAGGTTAGAGGAGGCTCAGGGCAGACCTCATTGCTGTCTACAACTACCTGAAGGATGGTTGTAGCCAGGTGGGGGTTGGTCTCTTCTCCCAGACAACCAGCAACAGGACAAGGGGACACAGCCTCAAGTTGTGCCAGGGGAAGTATAGGCTGGATGTTAGGAGGAAGTTCTTCACAGAGAGAGTGATTGGCATTGGAATGGGCTGCCCAGGGAGGTGGTGGAGTCACCGTCCCTGGGGGTATTCAGAAAAAGCCTGGATGAGGCACTTAGTGCCGTGGTCTAGTTGACTGGATAGGGCTGGGTGCTAGGTTGGACTGGATGATCTTGGAGGTCTCTTCTAACCTGATTGATTGATTCTATTGATTCTATTAGGTTGGCTAGTTGCTCTCCCATACATCCTCCAGTCCAATACAGCTGCTCAGAGTCCACTCTGGAATTTTTCTACAACAGGACCTAAGTCTAATATGACATATAACACAAAAGACACTGTTGCTGTAAAGTCATTTAAATGAGCACTTCAATCAAGCACCAGCTGTAGAACAGTGCAGGATTTTTAATGAGCTCATGGAAAGTGCTCTCAGCACGTGGATAATGGCTGCATCTCACTGGATAGCTGCCCTCACCCTCTGTTCCAAACCCACTAGTAAGCCAAGTATTCAGATGCCAGCACCAGACTATCCATAGCCATTCTGTCCTTCCTCCTTACAGCTAGGGCAAAATTCACCTTTGGCATATTTTTATCATGGTCAATAGAGTTCCACAAGAACTGACTTTCAGATAATTCCCAAAGGACAGCCCAGCAGGAGCTGGATACGTTGATGCTGATTCCCTAAGTTGTCCCTTGTATTTTTAAGTAAAAAGCTAGAAAGGGGTTTTTCAGCATGATGTTAGCAGTATTTCCCTTCTGAGTAGAAAAGAACCTCTAAATGTACTAAAAGGAGATAAAACTGTGAAATCTCTTTTATTGGACTAACCATAAGTAGGAGAGGAGGCTCTCTTCCATTACTGTTGGGAAGTTGTAGAAGACTGGAGATGTAATTTAGTTGATAATGCTATTGAGTTACTCTGTCAAAGGTACTCCCATCAGTAACTTCTGTTACTATATTTTTATGTCCTCTAAAATAGCTGCTTATTTGCTTTACTTTTGCCCC
>WAAF01001737.1:155851-231503 GCA_013400475.1 Tricholaema leucomelas
CCCCCCCCCCCCCCCCCCCCGCCTCAAAAACAGTTTTCAGAACAGCTCCCTTTAAAGAATAAATGTTAGCTCATAAGTAACAGGTTCCCCTTGAACTTAAATTTCATAGTCTAGAATACATCATTCTCTTTCCATATTCTTTTCTCCTATTTATACAGCATTGCCTATGGAAAAAAAAGAGAATTCCCATGCTAGTCTGGAATGGAGATGCAGTAAGGGAATCTGGGGTTGGCCCCTGGGCCTGGAGTTACTACAACTGGACACTGCTTTGCAGGCACAGCTCGTTACCACCTGGTGACTTCAAGACCTTTACTAGGGCGTTTGGAGGAGATCTATGACCCCTATGGCTCTCTATGACAAAGAGAAAGAGATCCCCATCAAACTTGTAACACAGGTGGGAACAAAGACCTAGGCATAAAGAAAGCAAAACACAACCTCATCTCATTCCAAACAGCAACACCAACCCCCACCAGGAATGTTCGCTGGGGATTAATATCTGTTTGTGTTTAATGAGCTAAAGCACAGTGTGGGCCATTAACTCCTCCCAGCTGGTTATCTGTTCCCCAGGAAATGTCCTACAACTCAATCATTATTGTTCAATTACACCCACATGGCTGGGTTCTGCAGCCCTGCTGCGACATCACATTTCTAACAGCTGTGTTTGGCCAGCCGCTAACTAAGAGGCTGCATCCCAGTTTGAAAGTAAGTGGAGGGAGAAGGATGTGAGGCCTGGCTGATGAACAGCTGTGGTCAGTCCTACATCTCTCTGGCTTTCCAGCAGAGCAAAATCAGTGTACCGACAGTAAAGTGGAGAGGCAAGAAAGTAATAGTCATGCTGAGTCCTTAGAGTAGCTGTGGGCAGTGACCAAGCCCATGAAAATCAGGAGCCTCATCCAAACACCTGCTCCACAGAATACTGCAACTTCAGTCAGTAATTCCCATGAGGAAGTGTTTAGAAACCTGACTAGCTGCATTGCATAGGCAAATCTGATTTCTTGTTTTGTTTGGTTAAGCATCATCTTTCACACTTCCTATTAATAGATGCTGTGAAAAGAGCAGTGTGAATCTGCTATCAAAACGTTGCATTCCGTACTGCGAAACCTTTGTCATGAAGTCAAATCACTAGGTCACTTTCATGCCAGAATACTATCTACCTCTATTACATGCATGGAACAGCTCATTTAGTAGTGAAACAAGCAGTGGCAAAAGAGTTGAGATGAGTTATTCTCATGGTGTAGAGCAGAAAGGAGAAAACTCATTTTTTACAAATGGGAAGAGTCCAAACGAATCAATGCTATCGTCTCTCTGTGCAACGTGTCCATTTTAATAGAACTGTCTCCTTAATGCAAAGATTATTCTGTCAGAAATTCTCCAACCAGTTATATACCCAGCAGCAACTGGTAAAAATGGCAGCACTGACTTTGAAGACTGTTCTGCTAAGCCCAGGGCAGCCTGGCCAGTGAGCCAGCCAACAACCTCCTCTGCTGCAGAGGAGCTGCTGCTGCTGCTGCTTTCAAGTGTGTGTGCAGACTTTTTAGGATATTTAGGACTAGGGGAAAGGAGCACAGCTGGAGGTGGGGAGATTCAGCCTGGACGTGAGGAGGAAGTTGTTCAGCATGAGAGTGGTGCAAGACTGGAATGGGTTGCCCAGGGAGGCGGTTGAGGGCCCGTCCCTGGAGGTGTTTAAGGCTAGGATGGATGGGGCTCTGGGCAGCCTGCACTAGGGTAGAGTGTCCCTGCCTATGGAAGGGGGTTGGAAGGGACCACAAGGATCATCTAGTTCCAACCCTGACTGATTCTATGATTCTAAGTGGAGCAGCTGCTGCTGTTCTCAAGTGTGCATGCATGCAGGTGTCTGTTAAGATAAATATCAAATATGAATTACAAATATTACTTTTCTGGCATTAATATTATTTATGTTCTATTAATATTTGCCAGTGGAATGGGCTGCCCAGGGAGGTGGTGGAGTTGTCATCCCTGGAGGTGTTCAAGAAAAGCTTGGATGAGGCACTTAGTGCCATGGTCTGGTTGATTGGACAGGGCTGGGTGCTAGGTTGGACTGGATGAGCTTGGAGGTATCTTCCCACCCAGATGATTCTATGGCATGCTATTTTCCCAGGTACGTTTCCTGTATAAAGATCCTTCCAGAAACTGCGATTATGATCATGAAGGAAAGCACAAAATATTCCAAGTCAGAGGGAAGGAGAGGAAACTGAGTCACTGTAAGCTGCTGCTGCTACAATCACCTGGCCACTGTGAATAGCTTTTCCTGCAGGCAGGAACCCAGCTAATGAGCTGCTAGTTGGGGAAGCAGTGATTCACTGAGGGAATCACCCTAACATTCCAATCCAAAAAAGGCTGAAAGGCTTGGAGAAAGGTGGGCTTTTCAAATCATTCCCCTACTAATTGCAGTTTTTGAAAATGAAACTGGCCAGTAGGCACAAGCATCAGAAGGTTTGGCCAATTAATCTGAAGTATTGTGCCTTGTGTGGCTACACATACATTCCCAAAATGGAAGTTAGGCACAGTGCGAGGTTGCACCTGACAAGATGGTGCTGAGCTCCTGCCCCTTAGGGCAGCCTTACTGGAGCCAGCTCCTCACTGTTTCTTTTGTCTGCTCATCATCTCAACTGCTGGACCCTACAATGGGAGGAGGAGGTGTAGTGGCCAAATCAGTCTAGCAGGACTTCTGCTCTTCCAGGACAGTCTTCCCTGCCTGCCCCAGTGGTTGGACATGATTCTACTTCCTAATTGCCTGCAGCTTCCTCAATTTTCTTCCTCTGCCACCTTTCAGCTGAGTAGCATCTCCTGTAGTGTCCCATACTGAACTGCCAATACTCCTTTTTCAGGCAGAATGGCAAACTATGACTTCCAAGGGTCTCACATCCCAACCAGGCACTCCAGGCCTAAGGGCCAACGAAGGAGGCATCTTCTAGTCCCTTGGAATACTTTTCATTTGCATTTTATGTGAAGGTGGCTTTACAATATTTTCTTTATTCAGAGAATTAAGTAGAATGAGTCAAGATTAAGTAAATGAGTATTTAAATACTTGTAGAAAAAAAAAAGAGCTGAAGGAGTCCCAAGCACATGGGACGCTAAAAATGAAGTGTTTGCAAAGCAGATGACTATTTGTTGGCTTTAAGGAATCATAGAATCAAACAGGTTGGAAGGGACCTCCAAGATCATCCAGTCCAACCTAGCACCCAGCCCTAGCCAATCAACTAGTTTTTGAGGGCTGGGTGCTAGGTTGGACTGGATGATCTTGGAGGTCTCTCCAAGGGAATAAGGGGAATTATTCCCTTGGAGAAGGGAATAAGAAGGCTGCTGCATCAATCCTTTTCCTGAGTCATCAGTGCTGTCTCAAGAAGGGCAGAGAGGTTGTGTTCAAAGGTAGAATGTACTATTCATCTAAAGAAAACAAAAATCACAGCCCTACTTTCCAATTCTGCTATGATCCACTACAAAACATTTCTGTCTGTTTCTTTGATGTGAAATTCCTGCTTACACTACCCCCTTGTTTCTGCTCTTGACTCTTTCCTCAGCTTTGACAACATAATCCAAATCTTCTTGTCTTTTCTTTTCATGTAAGAAGAGGCCTCCAAATATTCCCTTCTTGCAAAACTACTTCCTGTCATAGTCCAGACAAAAGGCATATGCTTGTTAAAATACAGGCAGCAGACAAGCTGCAGTTGCTTCATCTCAGGCTAATATTGAGTCGTTATCTTTCTCTTTCCCCTCTGTTAGGAATTATTAATCAGTTGTGAATTATGAATATTAATTTCTGTACGAATATTAATTTTTATTACTAATAGCAAAAATTTGGGAAAACTCCCTGAGATTCTTTGGATTTTCAGTTGAAAGAAAGTAGTTGCACAAAAGGTATTTATAAAACCAAAATGAAACAGTTTAATCAATCAGAACTTAGAAAAATAGTAATGTAAAACCAGAAAAAATTCTAACTGTGCTTATGAAACTTTAGCATTAACTCCAGCAGATGTACTCAAGATGTTTTGGTCCCTGAGTAAGTTTCCTGTACAAAGATGCTTCCAAATCTCATGATAATGATCCTGAGGTAGATTACAAAATATTCCAGGCAGAGGGAAGGAGAGAAGAATTGAGTTGCTGCTGCTGAGCTCTCTCTCATGGAGCAGAAAAACATGCCTGGGCAAGCCAGGATACGTATAAACCTATTTTGGACCTATCAGGCCTACCAAGACAATAATACTTCTGAACTGACTGCTTTTCACATCCCCACGAAGCCTTAATAGCTTTGGAAATTTATTTTAAAACTAAGCTGTTTACAACAATGAATGAACTCAGAGGCAGGTGAAGGCTTGCTGTTCAAAAGCCATTTTGAAAGGAGAAAGCATACATGTAGCTATAGAGGAAGTGTGTTCTATTAAAAAGAAAAGAAAAGAGAAACCCAACACAGAATAGAGAGGTGATGCCATGAAAGTAAGGTCTATATTATAGGCCTACAGACCAATATATTACCAGCATTTGTACATGGATCTGCTGGGTATTTCTGGCAGCATAAAGAAAACATTCATGTCCTACTAATCCAATATTACCATCTTCACCCACCACCCTTTCAAGTGAGATGAAACAGCATAGCCAGTTCTGTCTCCACAGGCTCATTTGCATTGTCCTCATGTTGCTGCCTCACCAGTATTTAATATCCTCTCTTCAGATATGCTGGTTCAGCCTGACCTTCATCTGAAATGTGACAGCCCAGTCTCAACCAGCTTTATAGCCACCTCACCAGCAGTCTTTAGCTCAGACACAGTCTGGAGCCCTGCTTCTCTGGCAAACATTCAATTTTCACATGCATCAGTCTAGATTTTCCATTCCTCTGCTGTAGTGTAATACAATTACGCTTAATTGAGTTACTCCTGACATCCTCCAGTGGCAGAGAAGTGTTAGGATAACAAAGATGTGGAGCTGAGGAAATGCTGGGTTGCCAGGCTTACATAGAAGAAAAATTGAACAGATGTCATTAAGGTTTGGCTCAGTATCTCTTCTTCATGATAGTAAACCTCTTCCCATCCATAAGCATATTTTAAAAGTTTATTTCTTCTCCATTCTTTCCCTTATGTTTTTCTCTAAAGAGGATGGGAGTCAGCCAGTTCCTTACCTAGTGCAAGGAAGGCTCTTTGTCCCTGTAGAAGTCAGCAAGGGCACACTGTTATACCTGCCTCACACGTGTTGAGGCTGACAACTTCTATTTCCTCAAAATGGCAGTGCTGCAGAAATAATGTCTGTAAGGATCTTTTCACAGAAATTCTCAGGCTTTTATAAGTATTTCAGGTAGCATTTTGATGACTTCACATTTTCTGAGGAAAAAATGTGAGCGTCACCAGAGAAACAGCATGAGAAGGACAAAAGCAGTTAGTACTTTGCCTCCTAAAGAGTTTGGGAAAAAATATTTAGAATCACAGAATCAGTCGGGGTTGGAAGGGACCATAAGCATCATCTAGTTCCAACCCCCTGCCATGGGCAGGGACACCCTACCCTACAGCAGGCTGCCCACAGCCTCATCCAACCTGTCCTTAACACTTCCAGGGATAGGGCCTACAACCACCAACCTGGGCAACCCATTCCAGGCTCTCACCACTCTCATGCTGAGCAACCTCCTCCTCATGTCCAGTCTCAACCTCCCCACCTCCAGCTTTGCTCCATAATGAATGGGTGTTCCATTTGAATGGGTGTAGCAAATATGGGTTTCTGTGCATGAGGATAGGCATTACAATGTCTGATAACTTCTTTTTTTAATGACAAAAATATACAGAATGAGCTATGCCAGAAGAAAATTATCTTGTCCAGAAGACACTGTTGTTTCTTGGCCGCATGGCTTAGTATTGCAGAACAATATTCTGTGCATATGTGCATACTGAAAAATTAGCTCAAGTTCTTGTATCTTGATGCACACAAGTGAAAAAGATACTTTGTTGTTTGTGGCTGTTGTGATAGATAGTCTGAAAATGGGCTTATCCATGTCCTGGCTTGCCCAGGCATGCTTTTCTGCTCTCCGGTCTCCGTCTGCTGAGGGGAGAAGCAACTGCAGGAAAGAGGATAAAGGACCAGGAGCCACTGAGTCTAAGAACTCTGCCTTGTCCAGGCATGTTCCCCTGCTCCCCCTCCTTCTGTGCTAGAGGAAGCAATCACAGGAAAGGAAAATGAAAGCCCTGGTTTCACCTAATATGGTCAAGCTTGGCAAAGTGCCATTCTGATTGGCTAATCTATGTCCAAAAGCCCATTAGTCTCAGGCTGTATTGATAAAAAGGGATGAGCAGGTAGCACAGTCTGCTGCTGCTGCCTTATTGCATCCTGAACTGCCTGGAAACTCCACTGCCTTGAGTTTACCAGGAGCAGGCTCTAGATGCCTGCACATGATCAGCCTGCACAGGCAGCGTGACACTGTGCCAAGACAGCCCATGGCATTGCATCCTGCCTGCCTCTTTGCAAGGCTGCTGCTGAATCAGGAGGAACCAGGTCAGAGACTATGCTGTAGGCTTCCAGCTTCCTGAGAAAAGAGCCTGGGAAACTCCCAAGCCTCTAATGGCTTTGAGACCACTGAAGGCAGCCCTTCCATCTGCCTTGGGTACTGTCTGATACTATTTTGTGAGTAAATGCTTAAAGCCTCTTGTAACTCACTAACTGCCTTCTCCTATAAGGAGTTTCCTGTGTCCTCTAGTGGCTAAGTAGTATAATTAACTGAACCTTCTCTTACAGTACGATGTTTGCTTTTGCCACTTTAAGAACTAAGTATTCTAGTTTTGCCTGTTCCCTGAATGTATAAATTTCCAAACCACGTGTTTTGAACCTTCTGAATAAGTTTTCTGGCTAGTTTTCATGTTAATAAACCATGTTCATAGTTATTAACAATCTTTGTTTGTGAAAATTAATACAGGTTATTAACTTTGCATAATCTGCCACAATGGCATGGCCATTAATTATTGTATCTGTGCTAGTTTGAAGCTAGCTGGAATATTTTGGTGAGAAGAATTAGATGATAGGCTGTGAAAAGGAAAAAATGGTGATGTCTGCTGCACTCATAGGCTTACTGAGATGTATAAAAACAAGAACACAGATATAGATAATAGAGTTGCTTTCTGGCTCTGGCTGCCTCCCTTCTCTCCCTAACCTGCTGTCTGTGTAACTAATCCTTCTGCTTCCTAATCCCCCTGGCTGATTGTCCAAACTCACCTTGAATGTAAGGCTAAGTCTGGGATAAGGTAGGTGGGTGGAAGGGTGGTCGGGAGTCTCTCATGGGGACTCTGGTTTCTGGGAGAGAGCTATTGTGTTTCTGCATTACTTCTTTTTAATTTGTATGGTATTTCATCAGTATGTTCTCTTTATTTTAATAGTACTTCATATTAAAACTTCTCTGTGTGTTATGCATGTGAAAGGAAAGATTAAACTTCTTACTATCTACAATAAAGGGATCACATATAATCAAATCAAAGAATCAGGGTTGGAAGGGACCACAAGGATCATCTAGTTCCAATCCCCCTGCCATGCCCAGGGACACCCTACCCTGCAGCAGGCTGCCCACAGCCTCATCCAGCCTGGCCTTAAACACCTCCAGGCATGGGGCCTCAACCATCTCCTTGGGCAACCCATTCCAGGCTGTCACCACTCTCATGCTCAAAAACTTCCTCCACACATTCATTCTGAATCTCCCCACCTCCAGCTTTGCTCCATTCCCCCTAGTCCTGTTACTCCCTGAGAGCCTAAAAAGTCCCTTTCCAGCTTTTTTGTAGGCCCCCTTCAGATACTGAAAGGCCACAAGAAGGTCACCTTGGAGCCTCCTCTTCTCCAGACTCAACAGCCCCAACTCTTTCAGTCTGTCCTCATAGGAGGTGCTCCAGCTCTCTGATCATCCTCGTGGCCCTGATCAAGAATGTACAAGATATAAGACAGGCAGCAATAAAGCCACATGGTCTTTTGGTGAGCAGCTGGCTGTGATACCAGGATCAGGGATTTAAGCTAAAAAAAAATGTTGGTTTAAATGAGAGCCAAAAAATAACCCTTCAAAAAGTAAGTTCTAAATTTGGCAAAATATGTACTGACACAGCCATACCAGCAGTGTAAAACAAAGGGCCTACACTAGAATTTCCTATAGTATGTTCTGCATTCATAGCAAGAAATAAAGCTGAAGGAAAATGCCATGGAAAATGGTACATTTCAGTTTTCTTCCATTCATGTAATTTTGTTCTAGGGAACACTAAGCTCTCTTTGATTTGTGTCCTGCTAGTGTTTGTGTCTCATCAAATTCTCTAAATCTGATTGTCATTTTAGTGTTAACAGTGCAGGTAAGAATTTGCAGGATCTGGAGTGCCCTTTGCCATTCCAGTCTTTATGTACAGGTGAACATTTTCCATCACTTGCCTTTAGTAAATGTTTTCTTGTCCCTTGTAACATTTTTCAGTATTGCAAGTTTAGAAATAAAATAACAGTATGAAGTTTTGGGACTATGTTTTCTTAAGTATCATATCATCATAGAATCAGCCAGGTTGGAAGAGACCTCCAAGATCATCCAGTCCAACTCTTGAATTATTTAAAAGGAAGCAAATACTGTTGTTACATATTTTTATACTTATATATGTGTATCTATATCATAGAATCAGCCAGGTTGGAAGAGACCTCATAGATCATCCACTCCAACCTAGCCCTCAGCTCCATCCAATCAACCAGACCATGGCACTAAGTGCCCCATCCAGTCTTTTCTTGAACACTTCCAAGGACGGTGACTCCACCACCTCCCTGGGCAGCCCATTCCAATGCAAATCACTCTCTCTGGCAACAACTTCCTCGTAACATCCAGCTTATACCTCTGCCCTGGCACAACTTGAGACTGTGTCCCCTTGTTCTGTTGCTGGTTGCCTGGCAGAAAAGACCAACCCAATATTTCAGAGCCCTGTTAAGTTTAGAATAATGTACATTCAAAGCTTCTTCTAGCAGGCAGGTCCTGTTGTGACAGCACAAGGTTTAGTTTTAAACTAAAGAGGGTAGATTTAGGCTAGATACAGTAAGAGTGGTGAAATGATGAAGCAGGTTACCCAGTGAGATGGTAGATAACTACATCCCTGGAAATGTTCAAGATCAGACTGGACAGGGCTCTGAGCAACGTGATCTAGTTGGAGATATCTGTGCTTATTGCAGGAAGTATTAGCCTAGATGACCTTTAAAGGTCCTTTCCAACCGAAAGGATTCTATGAGCCTACGATTCCACGTCAATGTAATTAATGTGGCAGCACTGATGCGATGTCTAGTGTCAGCTATAAGGCTCCAAAACAATTAAGTCTGTGCATAGCAAATAATCTCAAAAACACTTCTTCCTAGGAAGCATGCTCCTTGAAGATTATAAATTCTTCATCTTTGGCTTGCACTGCACTGACAAAATTTACATTGTAGAAAACAAAATAAGCCACAGCAGACAACAAAAGTCCATGTTCATCTAACAGGTGATGATAAAAAAATTGTATATTACTATTATTTTTTAGTATGGCTAAAACCATGATCCTGTATTCTAGGCCTCTGAAGAGGATGTCATCTTCTACTTTCTTAAAGTTTTCATACATCTTTCTGTAAGCAAAACTGAAATAATTCCTAAATGGTATTCTCCTTAGAGTGGGGTCCTTATGTCAATTACTGCATCCTTTTTCTCTTTCATAGAATCAACCAGGTTGCAAGAGACCTCCAAGATCATCCAGTCCAACCTAGCACCCAGCCCTATCCAATCAACTAGACCATGGCACTAAGTGCCTCATCCAGGCTTTTCTTGAACACCTCCAGGGACAGTGACTCCACCACCTCCCTGGGCAGCCCATTCCAATGCAATCACTCTCTCTGGCAACAACTTCCTCCCAACAGCCAACCTAGACCTCCCCTGGCGCAACATGAGACTGTGTCCCCTTGTTCTGTTGCTGCTTGCCTGGCAGAAGAGACCAACTCCACCTGGCTACAGCCTTCCTTCAGGTAGTTGTAGACAGCAATGAGCTCTGCCCTGAGCCTCCTCTTCTGCAGGCTGCACACCCCCAGCTCCCTCAGCCTCTCCTCACAGGGCTGTGCTCCAGGCCCCTCACCAGCTTTGTCGCCCTTCTCTGAACACATTCCAGTATCTCAACAGTCAAAGAGAAAACTGTACTCATGATGTGAACAGACATTGTTATCTCCTTTGGAAAAGGAAAAAAATACCCAAGGCAATGATGGCTCAGATACTCTTGTAAAAATGAATATTTTACTTGTTGGTTTTTTTTTTTCTGTAAGTGAATGGAATGCTACAGGGAGAAGCATGATGGAAAAGCCTGAGAGTGCATAGCAATAAAAAGAAATGGCTAAATGAATGAACTCTGTGGTACTAGGAAACAAATAAAAAGACTTCTGGGTCTAAAGGATGACAAATACAAAATGTCAGCATATGTGGAAACATTCTTGACAGAGAGGAATGTTACCAAATGGCAAATAAAACTCAGGTTTTCTATGAAAATAAACATATTCTAAGTAAAAGTTAAATATGTATATCTGAAGACACTATATAAGAATATAACTATGTTATGTCTTTTAATCCACTCACTGGAGTATCAATTAATGGGAAGCAGAGAGATACAAAACTGCAAGTGCAAATCCAGTCCCTTTTAAAAAGTGCTTCTCAGAGTCTTTTCACAGGAACATGAAAACAAAGCAGAAGCAAATAACTGAAAAAGAAAGAAATCCAAAAAGTTATTTTCCTTAACAATACTTTCAGAAGCGCTGAAGGCTTTTGAACTTTCTCATATCAGTAATCTTCCTGACACTGACTTAGGGTCAGGTTTTCCTAACATGAATTTTCTAACCTTGTTCCAGTAACACAGGAGTCTAACCTAGCCATGTGTGATGCCAGTGGAAGGGTTTATGCCATGGAAATAACAAGAGGTTAGAGATTTCCTGAGTCTTATCTTATGATCTTGAGTGCTGTGTCCAATTTTGGGCTCCTCAATTCAAGAGAGATGTTGAGGTGCTAGAAGGTGTCCAGAGAAGGGCGACAAAGGCTGGTGAAAGGCCTGGAACACAAACCCTATGAGGAGAGGCTGAGGGAGCTGGGGGTGTGCAGCCTGTAGAAGAGAAGGCTCAGGGCTGACCTCATTACTGTCTACAACTACCTGAAGGGAGGCTGTAGCCAGGTGGGGTTGGTCTCTTCTGCCAGGCAAGCAGCAACAGGACAAGGGGACACAGTCTCAAGTTGTGCTGGGGGAGGTCTAGGTTGGCTGTTGGGAGGAAGTTGTTGGGAGAGAGAGTGATTGGCATTGGAATGGGCTGCCCAGGGTGGTGGTGGAGTCACTGTCCTTGGAGGTGTTCAAGAAAAGACTGGATGAGGCATTTAGTGACCTCACTTAGTGAAGTATGGTTGATTGAATAGGGCTGGTTGACAGGTTAGACTGGATGATCTTGGAGGTCTCTTCCAACCTGGTTGATTCTGTGATTCTATAATCTGATAACCTGCTGTGAAGAAGTGACAATAAAACCCTTTCCTACTGAAATAGATCATTGTGGCCAGTGTTACCTACTTTCTATATAATAGCAATAGCAATACATTTTACGTTTGAGATTCCTGACACTGTCAGATGACATTTGCAGGCACACTATCGAAAGGCTTCAGGCTGCTTGTCTTCTTACTGGTGGCAGCAAACTCTGACACTGAACTCAGGAAAATTTAGTGTCTCTGCTCAGGGAAATACAAATCTTCAAACATGCTGTTTCTTGTCTTCTTTGTTTTCACAGAATCAGTCAGGGTTGGAAGGGACCACAGGGATCATCCAGTTCCAACCCCCCTGCCATGGGCAGGGACACCCTACCCTAGAGCAGGCTGTCCACAGCCTCATCCAGCCTGGCCTGAAAGAGTTGGGGCTGTTCAATCTGGAGAAGAGAAGGCTGTGAGGTGACCTTCTTGTGGCCTTCCAGGATCTGAAAGGGGTCTACAAATAAGGTGGAGAAAGACTTTTAGGCTCTCTGGGAGTGACAGGACTGGTGGGAATGGAGCAAAGCTGGAGGTGGGGAGATTCAGAGTGGCCATGAGGAGGAAGTTGTTCAGCATGACACTGGTGAGAGCCTGGACTGGGTTGCCCAGGGAGGTGGTTGAGGCCCCATGCCTGGAGGTGTTTAAGGCCAGGCTGGATGAGGCTGTGGGCAGCCTGCTCTAGGGTAGGGTGTCCCTGGGCATGGCAGGGGGTTGGAACTAGATGATCCTTGTGGTCCCTTCCAACCCTGACTGATTCTATGATAGGTCCTCGGGTCTACTGAGTATCTTGCAAATACAGAAGGAAAGGATGCAGCAAGGAGGACTGAGGCCACCTGAATGCCAGCAGCTTGTTCTAATTAATGCACATGGATGTACATGCACAGATTCTCATTACCCGTTGACAAAATGTCACCATCTGAATCCCATTTAGAGGCTGTCCTCATTTTCCACTGGCACTAGAAGGTCTCACCATGTATTTCCATCTCCTTCCTGATTGAAGGAAACTATATGAGCCAGGAAGAAACCATAGTATGCTCAAGGAGTTCCTTAAAAATAGGTATCTTATACAAATAATTCCTGCATAAATACTTGAAGACACTGTGTTAACAAGGGATGCATTAGGACAATTTATACTTCTAGCCATCTATCTTGGAAGAGGACTGCAGCATCAAATATTCAGCTGCTGTTCCATGAAGGTAAATGCATGTTTGCAAGGGCTTTAACTCAGCAAGTTTAATTTGATAATTTACATGAATGTTGTAGCTTATTGACAGTTTAGCTGATGTCTTTCTATCTTCTGTGCAGTTGTTTGACAACGTTGCTTTATGACTTTCCTGAGCTGTCAAACACACTGACTCCACATCTCCACATGAGCACGCATGAATGGTTCAGTGGCTTCTGTGTGCGTGAAAGCCAGAATGATGAAACACAGAAACACAGTTAGAGGCACAGATAACAAAACCCAATTACTCTATACAGTTTGCACTTTGTTGACTCTGGTAATTTTAATTGTTTTCAATCACAAACAAGACAAAGGTCAAGATGAATGTGAGTCACAGTGTGTCATGCGATTCTTGCAGGCTCACAAACAGGTTTGTCAGCATTTCTGGCGTACAGCAGCTGCCTGGTGGAACCAAATGTTTTATGTCTAAACCTCATTAGTTTTTCCTTTGTTTTGTAAAAATAGAAATCTGTGCAGGCTCTGAGGGAGGATGCTCTGACCAGAGCTCTGAACTCCAAGTGTACATCATACCCAATTGTGTTTTCTTGTCTCAGGTAAGGTCATTGACATAGGCATACTGATCTGTTTTCATTACTGAATGAGGAAGCAGGTTAGTTACAAAGAAAATAGGGACTTATTCATCATAGCAAGATTCCTTATGGAGGTTTATGTGTAAATATAATGTAGTAATAAGTACTTAGGGAAGATACAGAAAAGTATCCAAGGTAAGAACAAAGGTTTCTTATTTTTTCTGTAGCATTGTCCTCACTTTCAGATGTGCTCTTCCCCTACTAACTATACTGAGGATTTTAATAGAATCAGCCAGGTTGGAAAAGACCTCCAAGATCATCCAGTCCAACCTAGCAACCAGCTCTATCCAACCAACTAGACCATGGCACTATGTGCCTCAGCCAGGCTTTGCTTGAACACCTCAAAGGACGGCGACTCCACCACCTCCCTGGGCAGCCCATTCCAATGCCAATCACTCTCTCTGCCAACAACTTCCTCCTAACATCCAGCCTAGACCTCCCCTGGCACAACTTGAGACTGTGTCCCCTTGTTCTGTTGCTGGTTGCCTGGCAGAAGAGACCAACCCCACCTGGTTACAGCCTCCCTTCAGGTAGTTGTAGACAGCAATGAGGTCTGCTCTGAGCCTCCTCTTCTCCAGGCTGCACACCCCCAGCTCCCTCAGCCTCTCCTCACAGGGCTGTGCTCCAGGCCCCTCACCAGCTTCATCGCCCTTCTTTGGACACCATCCAGTACCTGAACATCTCTCTTGAATTGAGGAGCCCAGAACTGGACACAGCACTCAAGGTGTGGCCTGACCAGTGCTGAGCACAGGGGCAGAAAAACCTCTCTTGTCCTGCTGGCCACACTGTTCCTGATTCAGGCCAGGATGCCATTGGCTCTCCTGGCCACCTGGGCTCACTGCTGGCTCATGTTCCACCATAATTTCCACTAACCTCAGCTGAAAAAAAAGAAATAAAATCAGTAGGACTTGTTAAAAATTTTGTCTAGGGGTACCATAAGGGCTTCTGGGGTCAGGGAAACTGGACTTGATTGTGTGCTCTAACTATGGATCCTGCCTTTCTCTCTAGTTGGTTATTTCTCGTATCTCAGTACTGTTTTCCTTATCTTAGAATCACAGAATGTTGGTGGGAATATGTGTCTCCTGTTATGAGTGAAGATTAGTTTATTCACCCACTTTGAAGCCAGTACACCATCTAGCTAGGTGTGTAACATCGGCCTTACAACTTGTTTCTCAAAACCACAGAATATTAGGGGTTAGAAGCAACTTCAAAAGATCATCAAGTCCAACCTTCCTGCTGGGCATAGGTGTCCTACCATGTGCTTGTATTACATTTTTAAAGTAAACCCATTTTAAAACCCATGAACTGGAATAAAACTGCCTTTGTGTTTGAATAAGTCTTCAGTGCAGAAGTAACAGTGCTCAGTGCTTTAGTGCTCAGTAACACAGAGAAGCTCTTTGGGGTTCTGACACATGCAAAGCCCGCTTGGCCTTAGGCACCAAGAACTCCACAAAGGTTCATTCACCTTTGACAGCTGTGTAAAAGGTTCATGCAGATGAATGGGAACATTTCACAGGAAATTGTAGCAGATTGATGCTACTAGACTTCTGTTTTGGCTTCTGAGTTGCATCTTTTGTAGCTCATACCCTTCCTTTTCAATTCAGTGCTGCTCACAACACTGCTCAGGGATAATTATTTTGTTATTATTATGATTGTTTTTCAGTTGGACTGCTCCTGACCTTATCCAAATGCCTCAAAATCCATCAGCACTGTTCAATGAACACAAGCTGAAAGTTGAAATGTCATCTTCCCTTCTGTTCAAGCTAGGAGCAGGTGTTGATGTGTTGAAGGGTAGGAGAGCACTGCAGAGGGACATGGACAGGCTGGATGGATGGGCAGAGGCCAATGGGATGAGATTGAACAAGGCCATGTACAGAGTTCTACATTTTGGCCACAATAACCCCAAGCAGCACTACAGGTTGGGGACAGAGTGGCTGAGGGCAGGCAGGCAAAGAGGGACCTGGGGCTGCTGGTAGAGAGCAGCTGAACATGAGCCAGAAGTGTGCCCAGGTGGCCAAGACAGCCAATGGCGTCCTGGCCTGGATCAGGAACAGTGTGGCCAGCAGGATAAGGGAGGTTATTCTGCTCCTGGACTCAGCACAGGGTGGTCAGGCCACACTTTGAGTGCTGTGTCCAGTTCTGGGCTCCTCAATGCAAGAGAGATGTTGAGATACTGGAACGTGTCCAGAAGAGGGCGACAAAGCTGGTGAGGGGCCTGGAGCACAGCCCTGTGAGGAGAGGCTGAGGGAGCTGGGGGTGTGCAGCCTGCAGAAGAGGAGACTCAGGGCAGACCTCATTGTTGTCTACAACTACCTGAAGGGAGGTTGTAGCCAGGTGGGGTTGGTCTCTTCTGCCAGGCAAGCAGCAACAGAACAAGGGGACACAATCTCAAGTTGTGGCAGGGGAGGTCTAGGCTGGATGTTGGGAGGAAGTTGTTGGGAGAGAGAGTGATTGGCATTGGAATGGGCTGCCTGGGGAGGAGCAGTCGTCATCCCTGGAGGTGTTCAAGGAAAGCCTGGATGTGGCACTTAGTGCCATGGTCTGGTTGATTGGCTAGGGCTGGGTGCTAGGTTGGACTGGATGATCTTGGAGGTCTCTTCCAACCTGGTTGATTCTGTGATTCACTGTATGCTGTCCTAGGCACATCTGAGTGCCTTTCTTCTCTGCTATCCATCTTAATACCCGTTTTACTGTAGGAACAGTTAGCTACTAGGACAACATTTGCTTTCAGTGCAAGAAAAGGCTGTTTTTATAATCAAGAGCAACAAGGCCCAAGAAGGACAAATTATCAATACATACTGGCTTTTTATAACTCTTAGCAAAGCAATGAATGCTGTAGACTTTATCACTGTTATTCTTTTACAACCAATGATCTAATCCAGTTAGATTCTGTGCTGAAATTTCAGGAAAGCACCAATTTCTCTCATTAGAATATGCCAAAAAGCTTTAAACTACTACAGGCTTTGATTTGTGTGAGATGCTATTGACTATTGACATTTGGCTGTGACAAAAAACACAGCTGAAACCAGTCCAGATCTTTCCTCTCCACCTGCCTGTGCAAAGTTGCCAAGCAGAAAAAATAAAACACTTGCATTGCTAGAGGGGAAAGCCTGCTAAAATTCCTGAGATGCTGATTTGCACAGCTAGGTTTTGTTTACTTACCCCTATTAAAAGTACTGCTAGCATCTCTTTTCAAATCTGAGGAGCTGGGTACTGTTGAGAACACCTGATCTGGCTTCTTTTTTGGGGCACAGACACACAGAATGGCAGAGCCTGGAAGGCATCTGTGGAGATTATCTAGTCATGTCACTGCAGCTCCATAGTGAGGTTATGTCTAGCTGTTAAAAACTCCTGTCACTGTGGATAAGGCGCTCCTATACAGCCATAACTCCAGTGTCACTTGGACTGAAAGCTTGGGACTGGGCTTACCATAACTGTATGGTCCTTGAAATCTTGTTCAGACCTATTGTTACTTTATCTGAAATTGTGGGGCAGGCTGCACCTCTCATTTGTCTAATTTCAGGCTAGAATATCTGTTTTACACCTAGGGTTTCACACAATGTGACAGCTGTTGGAAATATAAGAAAGGAGAAGGATAGCAGTGACTCTAGCTTTAAACAGACAAAACCAATTACAGTCAGCAGCCAGGGGAACATCTCTGTCCATCTCTTGCCAGGAGAACATCCTAAATAGGCCAAAATAAGCTTATTGTAACAATTCAGGGTGACACTGACCTTGCCCTTCCCCATCACTGCCCTGAAAACAAATCTAACACAAGTGTGTAACCAAAGTGATCAAACACCTCCCAGTATGTGCCACAAAAATAGTCACAGCTGTATGTTTGTTCACTAGATTGCTGCTTCTGCAGAGAAAAATCAGACAGCATTTGTTCCATCTTGACTGAGTTGATATTTCATGTCTTGCTTTTGACTCTTTTTGATCTTCAGTCTGTTGAGTGCGTTTCCCTCCAAAATAATGAAGGAGCCTGCTGAGGAGTCATGAATCATGTGAGAGTTGGGGGAGAGAACAGCACAGCCCATGGTTCATCATAATGGCAATTTAATGGGGCCTCCAGGGACATGTAACCTAAGTGGTTGGGAGACCTCCTACAATGTAAATTCCTATTCCCCTTACAGAAACTGCACTATGTAACAATAAGAGAGGTTTAGAACCTTACTGATGTGCCTGCTCAGTTACTACTTCCATCTACAACTACCTCAAGGGAGGCTGTAGCCAGGTGGGAATTGCTCTCTTCTGCCAGGCAACCAGCAACAGAACAAGGGGACACCGTCTCATGTTGTGCTGGGGGAGGTCTAGGCTGGATATAAGGAGGAAGTTGTTGCCAGAGAGAGTGATTGGCATTGGAATGGGCTGCCCAGGGAGGTGGTGGAGTCGCCGTCCCTGGAGGTGTTCAAGCAAAGCTTGGATGAGGCACTTAGTGCCATGGTCTGGTTGATTGGACAGGGCTGGGTGCTAGGTTGGTCTGGATGATCTTGGAGGTCTCTTCCAACCTGGCTGATTCTATGATTCTGTAGTGAGATGTTCATGCACCAAGCATCACATTATGGTTCAAATCATGGACTTTGTGACTGAGAGGCAGAAATTTGGCAGTTTGTAATTTTAAAAAGCCTTTTCTGAAAGGCAAAATGTGAACCCTCTGCCATTGCTTTCTAAGAGGTGGTGCTTTTGTTTCAGCCTGCTTGAGTGTTTTTATAAAACACTGTTTCATCCCCATTGAAACATCTTCTCCCCCTCCTTAGAAGTCAAGCTACATACTGCCTGTAACACATCACAGTTTGTCTCAGAAATGTTAAACTCAGTGTCCCCATTCTCAAGATGAGATGGCACAAGGCCAGAGGAAATTCATTCCTGCAGTGGATTGCTGTTTGGCTGAAAAAGCAGCAAATCCTGCTAAAATAATATAAGGAGTGGTGTAACATTTGGAAGCAGGGGAGATTGTGAAGAGGCAGCACTGCCCTCTGTATGACATTCATATACCACAGTGGAAATGTGTCATACTCTGAAATTAATTTTCTGTTAGGGATTAGAAGGAGAAAGAAATGGGTGGATAAGCTGGAAGAAATCAGTTTGTATTTTTGTGATGAGAAGGGAATCCAGAAATAAGAATTATTTCAGTGTTTGAAAGGAAGAGCCTGCAGGGGCTAAAGTGAGGAGAAAGCTCTTGCAAGGCACACATTTCAGAACTCACTAAGAACATTTTGCATACTGAGGAGTATTCACTTGTAGTGAAAAATGCAGCCCGAGATCAAGAAACCAGCAGTTCCTGTATACCTCCATCCTACTCATTATTGCCACTGCTAACCTGCAAGCTGTCTGATTGTGCCCTTTCATTAGACTAATGTCAGTAATGAAAGATCAATTCTGAACCTATGTTCAAGGTTTTTGGTGCCAAAGAGAGTCAAGAAATCTCTAGGAAGAGAAGAATGCATCTTTGCTTCAGAATTGAAGCAATGGCTTTGATAGACACCAGCAGAGTTTTGTTAGTTTGCACTTAGCGGGGTGGGGGCAGGGGGTGACTCTTCCATTTCCACTTGGAAAAGAACCTGACAGACAATTTTTTTCTTTCCTCTCCAACCACTTTCTAGATTTAGATTTCAGAGCTATTTATCCATTCAGACTTAGCTCCCTGTCTTATGTCTATAGATCATCATTGATCTTCTCTTATTAAAGAACTCTTATTCGCTGAGCAGTGCATTGACAGAAGCTTTACCACAAACCCACTGACTGGCAAATGCAGTGGGGGAAGAGTGGTGGGAATGTTTGGAAGGGTTGGTAACGAACAGAAGGCTACTGCCTTCTTTTTACTTTATTACATTTCATGTAGCTTGTGTTTGCTATAAAACAGTGATGTGGTGTTGAAGGCAGTCTTAAGGAGAAGGAAAGGAGTGAGGAATAGAAAACTGCCATCCCTAAGTAGTTAAATGTCCAGAGCATATATAGAAAACACATTTATTTGTCCAAGATAGCTTAGCTACAGGCTTCTTTCTAGCAGTCATTTTCCTTCTGGATGCACAGCTTTGATGCTGTCTGTGAGGAGTGCCTGGAGTAAAAGTTGCTTATGTTGGGTTCAAAGAAAAGGGAAATAAGAGAAGGGGGGCGGGGGGGAGGGGAGATGGGAGCCCAAGCTTGTTTCTGCTCTGTATCTGCCTCAGTCTCTGCTCTCAGCTTGCAGTCACTGGTTCTTGATTTGCTGCCTCTTAAAATATTTCAGTCCCTAAGGGTTGTCAAGCATCTAGCATCTGCCTTTTTCTTCGTGGCTGCCATCCACAGCCTCAGTATCCCATATGACTGTTGCAAACCAGCAAACATCTCTGGGGTGACTTTTGCCTTCCTGCTTTCACCTGGAATTCCAAACACCATTGCTGCACCCTAGCCCCCGCTCCAGAGACAACCACAGCCAATGCCCTGCCCGTAGCTTGACTATGCTGAGGGCTGAACATGGATGAGAAATCCAGCTTGTATTATGGGTTCTGATACTAGATGTTGAGACAAACTACGTCTCAGAATAATAAGTTCCATTATAACCATATTGGCACTTATAAAATGTGACCTTTGAGTGGATCTGACCAGCAGTGAAATATCTTTCATGGCACTTGTTGTGGTAGGCCTAAATAGGCCAAAATAAGCTTATCCATGTCCTGGCTTGCCCAGGCATATTTTTCTGCTCTCCCCTCTCCTGCTGTGGGGAGAAGCAATTGTGGGAAAGAGGACAAAGAACTTGGAGCCACTGAATCTAAGGACTCTGGCTTGTCCAGACATGTTCCCCTGTTCCTCCTCCTTCTGTGCTGGGGGAAGCAACTGCAGGAAAGGCAAAAAAAAGTCTTCACCTAATATGGTCAAGCTTGGCAAAGTGCCATTCTGATTGGCTAATCTATGTCCAAAGGTCCATTAGTCTCAGGCTGTATTGATAAAAAGGGATGAGCAGGTAGCACAGTCTGCTGCTGCATCATTGCATCTTGAACTGCCTGGAAACTCCACTGCCTTGAGTTTACCAGGAGAAGGCTCTAGACGCCTGCACGTGATTGGCCTGCATAGCCAGTGTGACACTGTGCCAAGGCTGCATATGGCATTGCATCCTGCCTGCCCCTCTGCAAGGCTGCTGCTGAATCAGGAGGAACCAGGTCAGAGACTATGCTGTAGACTTCCAGCTTCCTGAGAAAAGAGCCTGGGAAACTCCAAAGCCTCTAACAGCTTTGAGATCACCAAAGGCAGCCCCTCCACCTGCTTTGGGTACTGTATGGTACTGTTTTGTGAGTAAATGCTTAAAGCCTCTTGTAACTCACTAACTGCCTTCTGCCATAAGCAGAAAGGAGCTTCCTGTGTCCATCTAGTGGCTAAGCCATATAATTAACCACAAGCGATATACTGATCATAGGAACCTTCTCTTCCAGTATAAAGTTTGTATTCACCACTTTAAGAAATAAGTGTTCTAGTTTTGTCTGTTCCCTGTGTGTCTATGAGTAACCAAACTCTGCATTTCAAACATTCTGAATAAGTTTTCTGGTGAGATTTAATGTTAATAAACCGTTTTCGTAGGTGCTAACAATCTTCGATTGGATATCAAAATTAATGCAGATTATCAATTTTGCTTAATTTGTCACAGGGCTGTGCATCAATGCCAGGCAGGCCAGCTGCAAAAGCACCACTGGGGATAAAAAAAAACAATCCTGCTGAGGATCAGTAACAGCTGCTGATCTATGATGTCAGTGATGTGGAGAAATGGTGCATTGGACAAGAGGTTTTTCCTTCTGGCAAAGGAGGAGCACTGCTCTGCAGGCAGAAAAAGGAGCTCTAGGCTGCATCCCCGCAGCTCTGGGCTTCTTACTGGACTTTGGTGGTGTTGCTGGGCTTGTAGAGGGAAGCCAGGTAACAGAAATTGTGGATTCATGCCAAAATCTGAGGTGTAGTAAAGCACAAAAGGCGTAGGTCAGTGGAACACAGGTGCCCTGGGTATGGGAAACATACTGCATTTTAGTAGTCATAGGTATCATTAGTTAACCAGAAACAAAAAATGAAAGCCATGGTTACGGGCCCAGGACACAGTGGCTCTGTGATTTGAACCAGATAATATTCTCCATTATCAGAATCATGAATTTATGACTACTGCATCTATGGCTGTGCCGCATTACAGCCCTGGAAAGGAGGGACTGGACACCCTCTGGCTTTTCCAGTCCTTGAGTGGGTGGCTGTATTTTTGTCTGTAGCCAGATTCAGACAGGTATTCCTTTCCCTTTTCCTTCCATTTTCTGCATATACTGATGTAATCTGATGCCTTTGTAGCAGGGGAGTAAAATACTCTGAGTAAATCAACTGAAAACTCTCCCTTTGCCTCTTCCCCCCCTTCCTTATCTCCTGGTAAGGAGAGAAGAGATATGGGAGGGATTTGAGGGGAGTGGGGGAGTTTAGCCCTTGCACTAAACCGTTACAATGCAGAAACAACTCCTGGAGAGAAAGAGTGAAGGAGCTCAACATATTTAGTTTACAGACAAACAGTGACTTGGTCACAGTCTGCAAATAGGACAGTAAAGAACAGAAATGTGGTAAATAAGGATCTCTGAAGTCCAGCACACAAGTGAAAAACAAAATCCTGTTCCAGTGATGAATCCAGAAGAGATCAAGAATGAAGTTTAAATTTAAAAGTAGAAAAGATAATAAACTCTCCAAATTTTATTTTTCATAATGGGTTCTCTGTCACTGGAAAAGTTTTAGTCATTCTAAAAATGACTTCGGTGCAAGGAGGATTTAATTTGGCCCCTAGCTTCTATTACAGCAGAGGTCATGAAGGGACATCTAGCAGTTTTAACACCAGGATTAATAAACATATGTTCATTCCACAGTCTCAGGAATATGCTTTTAATGTCTGGACTTAAAAGACCCTTCTCTAGGGTAGGGTGTCCCTGCCCATGGCAGGCGGGTTGGAGCTAGATGATCCTTGTGGTCCCTTCCAACCCTGACTGATTCTATGACTGGGTTCCTCACATGTTCCACCCTAAAACTCTCCAAGAACTTAGGGAGGTGTCCTCTGGAGCAGTCTGAGCCATATTATCAGGTGATTTTTAGGAAGGATAAAACATTACTCAGAAAACCAAAATTTCCCCAAAACCTCCGGAGGAGAAAAGATGATGAGAGCTATTTAAGGCTGTTCTGCTGCCACATGTCACACGTTATGACGCACTCTGTCAGTGTGGTTACACAACACTGCCACCTCCTCAGACACAGCTGCCTTTCCATACAGGGCCTGTGCCCCCATAGCCACCTCCTGGCCCCCCACCATGCTCAGTGCAAACTAACAAAACTCTGCTGGTACCTATCAAACCCATTGTCTCCATTCTGAAGCAATGATGCATTCTTCTCTTCCTAGAGATTTCTTGGCTCTCTTTGGCACGAAAAGACCCTTGAGCATGGGTTGAGAGTTGGTATTTTATTTGTATTAATTATTTACTAATGTTTAATTTGGTGCTCTATAGAAAGTATCACAGGCTACTGGCATTGCATATAAGAGAACCCATCGAGCACCCTTCCCACCTGCTGGCACCAGAGTATGGAAGCATACAGCAAAGGCAGATAAGCTAGTTTTGTGTGCAGCATGACTGCAGCCTCACACCCAGGTGAATCACTGGGGCTGTTCATGCAGTGGGAGCACTGGAGGGCTCTGTTTTACAGCTAGCAGAAACTAGATAAAAATATGTAAGCAGTATTTTGCCTGTTTTTTTGGACTGAATTAAGAGCACTAAGCTTAAAATATTTAGGGATAAGCATATATTTACATAATAAACTGCTGGCATGAAGTATACACATAGCAAATAAGACTACCAGTAATCTCAAAGTAAAGGTTGCCCAGCATCTTCCAGGAGAGGGTTGTGCCATCAAGCATTTACAGACCTGTCAAATTTTTTTATGTGTGTGTCTGCTTTTGAATGTATTTAGTGGATATTTAGTGGGAATGGGGGAGAAAAAAGGACATCTCATGCTGACCTTAAGACTAAAGTAAAATACTGCATTCTACCATTTTCAATGTGCACTTAACTCAGGCTCTCCTGGGTTTCTTTGACAAGGGAGCCAACTCAAGAGCAAAGAAGCTGTCACGTGGGAAAAATCATTAAAGCCTTTCAGACTGGGCATGTTCAATGTGCAAATCCTGCCTGACAAACCTGGTGGCCTTCTATGAACAGGTCACAACATTAATAGATGAGAGGTGAGCAACTGATGGCATTTACCTGGACCTGAGCAAGGCCTTTGACACTGTCCCACACCACATCCTGGTCTCCAAGATGGTGACACATGGGTTTGATGGGTGGACCACAAGATGGATAAAGAACTGGCTTCATGGCTGCACCCAAAGAGTGGCTGTCAATGGCTCCATGTCCCAGTGGAGGCCAGTGACAAGTGGAGTCCCTCAGGGATCAGTCCTGGGACCAGTCTTGTTCAACATCTTTGTCAGTGACATGGACAGAGGCATTGAGTGCACCCTCAGCAAGTTTGCCAATCACACCCAGTTGGGTGGTGCAGCAGACAGGTTGGAGGGCAGGGCTTCACCCAGAAGGACCTGGACAGGCTGGAGAGGTAGGCACAAGACAACCTCATAAGGTTCAACAAGACCAAGTGCAGGGCCCTGCAACTGGGTCGAGGCAATGCCAAGCATAAATCCAGGCTGGGTAGTGAGTGGATGGAGAGCAGCCCTGAGGAGAGGGACTTGAGGGTGCTGCTGGACGAGAAGCTCAACAGGAGCCAGCAGTGTGCACTTGCAGCCCAGAAAGCCAACCAGAGCCTGGGCTGCAGCAGGAGAAGTGTGGCCAGCAGGTTGACGGAGGCGAGTCTCTCTCCCTCTGCTCTGCTGAGACCCCACCTGGAGTACTGCATCCAGTTATGGAGCCCCTGTTACAAGAAGGATGTGGAGATGCTGAGGCGTGTCCAAAGGAGGACCACAAGGATGCTCAGAGGGCTGCAGCAGCTCTGCTGTGAGGACAGACTGAAAGAGTTGGGGCTGTTCAGTCTGGAGAAGAGGAGGCTGTGAGGTGACCTTCTTGTGGCCTTCCAGGATCTGAAAGGGGCCTACAAGAAAGCTGGGGAGGGACTTTTTAGGCTATCAGGGGGTTACAGGACTAGCAGGAACGGAGCAAAGCTGGAAGTGGAGAGATTCAGACTGGATGTGAGGAGGAAGTTGTTCAGCATGAGAGTGGTGAGAGGCTGGACTGGGTTGCCCCGGGAGGTGGTTAAGGCCTCATGCCTGGAGGGGTTTAAGGCCAGGCTGGCTGAGGCTGTGGGCAGCCTGCTCTAGGGTAGGGTGTCCCTGGGCACGGCAGGGGAGTTGGAACTGGATGATCATTGTTAGTAGGACAAGAGAGGTTCTCCTCCCTCGCTACTCTGGCCTGGTGGGGCAACATCTGGAATATTGTGTCAAGTTCAAGGTCATAGAACTGCTTGAGAGAGTCCAGCACAGAACCATGAGATTACTAAGGGAGTGGAACATCTTCCTTATGAGGAGAGACTGAGGGAACTGGGGCTCTTTAATTTGGAAAAGAGAAGACTTAGAGGTCACCTCATTAATGTTTATAAATATGTAAATGGTGAGTGCCAGGAGGCTGGAGCCAGGCTCTGCTGGGCCATGCCCAATGACAGGACATGTCAATGGCAATGGGTGGAAGCTGAGGCATAGGAATTTTCATCTAAACATGGGGAAACATTTTTCACTGTGAGGGTGATGGACCACTGGAACAGGGCGGGTGTGGGGTCTCCCTCTCTGGAGATATGCAGAACCCACCTAGATGTGTTCCTGTGTGATCTGGTATTTTAGAATTGAATGGTTTGGGGTTTTTTTGCCTGCAGAAAGCAAAGGGAAAAGCAAACTTCACTATTATTTTAATAGTCTCAGCCTTCCTTTTTGAATAGCTTCACCTAAAGCCATCTCTTCTTCCTCCTTTACAAATACAAATGCGGCAAGGTTTTCCAGAAGCGATGATGAAATGTGGTACTCAGATCTGTGCCCTCTAGGATTAGCCATGTTTTCAGAAGCTGATAAGAGTCTTCCACTCTTCTAAGCTGGCAGGACCTCAAAGCACACAGAAACCTGCAGGAAGTTGCTGAGTTAAAACTCCATGGTGCTGCTTCTGTTAGGCTGTCAGAGCGCAATACATTGATGCTTCCCTTCAAATACAATTTGCTATTCTTTTAACTTCACAGAATCACAGAATAGTTGAGATTGGGAGGGGCCTCTAGGGGCCAATTAGTCTAAATTCTCTTACTCAGGCTGGGCCGTCTAAAGCCAGTTGCCCAGGTCCACGCTGAGACGGCTTTCGCATGTCTCCAACAATGGACATTCTACAACCTCAGTGGGCAACCTATGCCAGTGCTCAGTGTCATGGAGGGTCAAAATGGGCCAAAATAGGCCTGAACATGTCCTGGCTTGCCTAGACATGTTTGTCTGCTCCTTGTCCTTCTGTTGTTGGGAGAGGCAACCATGGAAAAGACAACAAAGAACCTCGAGGCACTGAGTCTAAGGACTGAGTTGTGACAGGAGAGGTCTAGGCTGGATGTTAGGAGGAAGTTCTTCACAGAGAGAGTGATTGGCATTGGAATGGGCTGCCCAGGGAGGTGGTGGAGTCACCGTCCCTGGAGGCGTTCAAGAAAAACCTGGATGAGGCACTTAGTGCCATGGTCTGGTTGACTGGACAAGGCTGGGTGCTAGGTTGGACTGGATGATCTTGGAGGTCTCTTCCAACCTGGCTGATTCTATGATTATTATTATTATTTAATAATTTAATTGATCATTTAATAATCAACTAATTTAATAATAAACTTAATCTAGCAAAGCTCACCAGATTTAAAAATAAAAACCATATAGCTGCACCAATTCACTGAATGGGAGAGGCCTTCTTATGTTCACACAAGGCATGAACTGCATAAAATTCCATAATGCTTTATAATTCAAGATAAAGAAGTTGAATTGCCTTGTTGCTGAGTGCTGACCTTTCTTAGTTAATAGTTTATAATTTTCACTGAGGTTTCAAGCTGTGCTGAGAGCATACTCAAGCTACTTCTAGTGTAGTCACCTTTGTTAGCTGTTAATCAACTAAACCTGTGTAAGCAAGAGGGGAACAAGCCCTCTTCCAGAAGGCAACTCACACAGACACAGCTCCTGATACAAACTGTTCCTTGAAGGAGCTTCTCCTTTCATGCATTATAAGGGAAAATGAAAAAAGGGAGGCTGGCCATTCAGGTAAGTGGTTTTTAGCATTGCAAATGTGGACAAGGACACAAATGATAGGAGAAGCTGTGAGAACTGAGTTTTATTCTTCTGAAGGAAGAAATCTTGCTAACCAGAGTTAAATCAGACTTTCCTTTCTTCCCCTTGTCCCAACAGCTTACCAGCAACACAAGGTATTACTAAGAACAGTGATGAAACAAACTGTTGAAGCATGTTCTTGACTTTAACTATGGGACTCTCTGCTTTATAAGGACTGTTTGCATATTTAAGATTGTACTTCAGAATTTGTTTGGTCACGACTAGCCTGTGTTAATCAAAAATGATGAAACCATCAGAGTGGTTTATCTGGAGTGGTTTAGTTCTTCCTCACTTGACTTTTGCTACAGCACTGCTTGCTCTACCTGCTTAATTCTGTGATATGTATTAAATATGCATAATTGCCTATGGCAGGATTTGTTTATCAAGCTCTCTAGATTCAACGATTTTCCAGCTTGGTAGACATTTCTCTTCTGCTTTTGGTCAAATGTATCTAAAGTTATAATGACTTCTAAGGTTTTACCCTGAAGTAATAGGAAGAGAGACTTTATCAGAGTGCTCAGAAATAGTATTTGTCTGTGGTCTTAATTCTCCAGCTTTCTTTGGGAGCAGTTTATTTTCTAACCCTGGAAAATATTTACTTACTTAAAATCTACAGCACAGCTGGATAGGGTCCTTCTTTCAGCTAAAATGATTTACCCTCAGAGAATTTATGTAAATCTTTAGAAATAAATTTCAAAGGCCTTGCTCTTGACAACTCATGCTGCTCTTGTAGAGCACACAGTTATGGTAACAAAACCTCACCACTTCTAAACCTACAAAACCCAGTATCAGGAACAGTGTGACCAGTAGGACAAGGGAGGTTTTTCTGCCCCTGTACTCAGCACTAGTCAGGCCACACCTTGAGTCCTGTGTCCAGTTCTGGGCTCCTCAATGCAAGAGAGATGTTGAGATATCGGAAGGTGTCCAGAGGAGGGTGACAAAGCTGGTGAAGGGCCTGGAGCACAGCCCTGAGAGGAGAGGCTGAGGGAGCTGGGGGTGAGCAGCCTGCAGAAGAGGAGGCTCAGGGCAGACCTCATTGCTGTCTACAACTACCTGAAGGGAGGCTGTAGCCAGGTGGGATTGGTCTTTCTGCCAGGCAAGCAGCAACAGAACAAGGGGACACAGTCTCAAGTTGTGACAGGGCAGGTCTAGGCTGGATGTTAGGTGGAAGTTCTTTCCAGAGAAAGTGATTGGCATTAGAATGAGCTGCCCAGGGAGGTGGTGGAGTTGCCGTCCCTGGAGGTGTTCAAGGAAAGCCTGGCTGGGGCACTTAGTGCCATGGTCTGGTTGACTGGACAGGGCTGGGTGCTAGGTTGGACTGGATGATCTTGAGGTCTCTTCCAACCTGGCTGAATCTATGTTCCTCGCACAGAATATTTAATTCATGGAAAAATCTATGAAGAAACAATTCATAACTTTGATTTTCTTCTCTTTTGCGGTTTTCTTTCTTCTCTTCAGCCAGTCCTAACTTTCTCTACCAAACTGATGGTATTCAAACTTGTTATTCTGCTTCCATAAGTGTTGTGTTTTAAATAAAGGAATAAACCCCACATGCACTGAAGAGCTAAGCAATTAAAGGCTCTGTGGATAGAACCCAGTAGTTTCATTTTCTTTTTGCAGCTGTAGCTGAGAATTGGAAGGTGTTCTTGTGTGAAAGCTACCATGCTGAACATTAAGTAGCCTCATCTAAAAGTGTAGCTGGGAGAAGCAAAGGCCTTTAAGACAAATTATTAATAATTTCTCTTGGTTAAAATGAAAGAAGCAAACCCACCATCTGTAATGCAAAAATTCCTTCACTGAAGTATGAGATACCATGACTCAGAGAGGTGAAATAACTCCATTACTATTAGTCAGTCATTTAAATCTAAATGTAAATGGTAAATCAACAGCAGTAAAATGCTTGAGTCTGTAAAGAGGAGAAATAATTATGTTGCAAAAATTGAGTACATTATGATGGAAAGAAATGCTATAAAAGTAAGAAAAGAATAAAACTTAAATAGTCTTTTTTATCACAGTAAATGATTACAGCTCTAAAAAAACCCAAAAACATATCCAAGTTCCATCATCCACCAAGCTAGGAGCAGGTGTTGATCTGTTGAAGGATAGGAGAGCCCTGCAGAGGGACCTAGACAAGCTGGATGGGTGAGCAGAGGCCAATGGGATGAGATTTAACAAGGCCAAGTGCAGGGTTCTACACTTCGGCCACAACAATCCCAAGCAGCACTGAAGGCTGGAGACAGAGTGGCTGAGAGCAGCCAGGAAGAGAGGGAGCTGGGGGTGCTGGTAGAGAGTAGCTGAACATGAGCCAGCAGTGTGCCCAGGTGGCCAGGAGCGCCAATGGCATCCTGGCCTGGATCAGGAACAGTGTGGCCAGCAGGACAAGGGGGGTTCTTCTGCCCCTGTACTCAGCACTGGTCAGGCCACACCTTGAGTGCTGTGTCCAGTTCTGGGCTCCTCAATTCAAGAGAGATGTTGAGATGCTGGAACGTGTCCAGAGGAGGGTGACAAAACTGGTGAGGGGCCTGGAGATCTCTTCCAACCTGGTTGATTCTATGACTATTGCAAGTAACACAGAAGTCTCATTCCAATTTAAGAGTGGATTTATTTTTCTCCTAGTAGCATTCTAGAAGTTTTCAGAAAACCCAAATAAACCCCAAACAACCAAAAAAAACCCCAACCCAAAAAAACAAACCCAAAAGCTCCCAAAACAAGCCAGAAACTCAAACGAACCAAACAACAGAAGAACAAACAAACAAAACAAGCTCTTTCCCCCCACCCCACCCTCTTTTTTTTCTTTTTCAGAATGATTGACGTAGATTTGTTTTATTTGAATGAACATTTTCAGCGAAGGCCAAATCATTTTTGTCCAAAGCCAGTTTCTATTTAGCAGAGGTGTTTTTATCTGCTCCAGATGAAAAGTCCCCCTTTGCAGCCCCTGCCTCTTTAGCATATTGCCCCTAAAAGCATCACAGCATGAAAAAGTTTCACAGTTAGTGACAAATAAATTGCTCTGACCAAGTACAGAGTCCTGTCCTCAACAGCCTGCAACTCAAACAAATCAAACCGATTTTTCACTCAATTTCAGCTGCTAACATCTCTCCATTACAGATGTGCAGATGTCTAAAATAGCACCAGTGCCTTTTTTATAATCACACTGTCTCATGTCCATGCCTGTGCTCTGAAATGAATTTCTGATCAAACACTTTAAAAATTCTTTAAAATCCCTTTTTGGATGGAAACCAAGCAAGGAATACTCCAGCCAAAACCTGATAATTGTCTAAGTCTAAAAACAACTGAATAGAACGGGAAATCATCATGATCCCTTAACCAATGTTTCAGTTGGCAGTGCAATCAAGTAACAGCCTGGTATAATAAAGTGAGATTAGAATCACAGAATCAACCAGGTTGGAAGAGACCTCCAAGATCATCCAGCCCAAGCCTTATCCAATCAACCAGACCATGGCACTAAGTGCCCCAGCCAGGCTTTTCTTGAACACCTGCAGGGACGGCAACTCCACCACCTCCCTGGGCAGCCCATTCCAATGCCAATCACTCTCTTTGGCAAGAACTTCCTCCTCATGTCCAGCCTAGACCTCCCTGTCACAACTTGAGACTGTGTCCCTTTGTTCTGTTGCTGGTTGCCTGGCAGAAGAGATCAAACCCACTTGGCTACAGCCTCCCTTCAGGTAGTTGTAGACAGCAATGAGGTGTTCAAGAAAAGACTAGATGGGGCCCTTAGTGTCATGGTCTAGTTGATTGGACAGGGCTGGGTGATAGGTTGGACTGTATGAGCTTGGATATTTCTTCCAACCTGGTTGATTCTGTGATAAGGGATTCTGAACCCTTCTGGTCCCACTCATACCACACTACCAAGCAGCAGAGTTTTTATTAGGTTCAGTGGTGACTAATGGAATATTTCTGCACCAAATTTGGACTAGGTTAAGCTTGGTACATTGTCAGCTTTCTTACACTAGTGCTGAATATAGTTTCTCGTGGCATCAAAACCTCTGACTGGTTTCACCAGCCTTACTTTGAGTACTTCCCTGCACACTGCACATATTGCCATAGAGAAGAACTTTGAATCAGCTAAGGCTAAGTATGACATCCATGCAGAGAAAGCTCTTGAAAGCCAGAAAATGTCAGATTGCGGAACTCCTCTTAAAGGCACCTCAGTGCCCACACAACACATTCCCAGTGGCATGAGTAGACTTCACACTTCCCCACAGAACTTCCTTCTGCCTCCCAAATATAAGGGATCCCATGCAGCTCATTAATTTCACACTACAGAACCCCCACACCAAAAGCCTAGCTCAACATCAATTATTACACCAAGTTAGTAAGGTCAAGATGATGTGGATGTGTGAGGTTTTGAAATAAAGAGGAGATGGAGGTGTTTGAAATTTATTTATGTTTCAGATTTGTAGTTCAAAGCTTTCCAACTGACAGCAATTTTTATTTTTTGCTGTGCTGTGGCTTTCTTTTTTAATAGAATAACATGTAGGATCTAGTTCTAATTCTATATTTCAGACTACTATCTTGAAGAAGATGTTCTGTGTTCATGTAACAGGCCAGGCAGCAGAATAGTTAGTCCAAAGATTAAATGAGGATAATAGTAACTAAAAAGAATTAATATGAATACAGAATTCATAGAATCACAGAATCAACCAAGTCGGAAGAGACCTCCAAGATCATCCAGTCTAACCTAGCACCCAGCCCTAGACAATCAACCAGACCATGGCACTAAGTGCCTCATCTAGCCTTTTCTTGAACACCTCCAGGGACAGGGACTCCACCACCTCCCTAGGCAGCCCATTCCAATGCCAATCACTCTCTCTGGCAACAACTTCCTCCTAACAGCCAGCCTAGACCTCCCCTGCCACACCCTTAGACTGTGTCCCCTTGTTCTCTTGCTGCTTGCCTGGCAGAAGAGACCAACCCCACCTGGCTACAACCTCCCTTCAGGTAGTTGTAGACAACAATGAGGTCTGCCCTGAGCCTCCTCTTCTGCAGGCTGCACACCCCCAGCTCCCTCAGCCTCTCCTCACAGAGCTGTGCTCCAGGCCCTTCACCAGCTTCGTTGCCCTTCTCTGGACACGTTCCAGTATCTCAACATCTCTCTTGAATCGAGGAGCCCAGAACTGGACACAGGACTCAAGGTGTGGCCTGACCGCTGCTGAGTATAGGGGTAGAATAACCTCCATTGTCCTACTGGTCACACGGTTTTAAAGAGGAGTGACTTAGAAACCATCTTTCTGCTTTCTGCATTCAGCCTTTCTGCCTTTCCTCATTGGTGGCTCATTAACTGGGAATCAAGAAGGCCACGACTATGCAGCTAGCACCAGTAGCTCAGCAGCAGCATCTCAGTTCTTCCTTCTCCCTGTAATAGTTAGTATTTTACCTCGGGATCATTATTGCAAGTTTGGAAGCTTCTTTGTACAGAATACTTACTCAGGGACTGAAGTGTTGTGAGTACCTCTGCTGGAGTTAATGCTAAGGCTTCATCAGCATAGTTAGAAATTTTCCTGGTTTTGTATTCCTATTTTCCAAGTTCTGGTTGTTTAAACTGTTTAATTTTGTGTTTATAAATACCCTTTGTGCAATTAGAATCATAGAATCAGTCAGGGTTGGAAGGGACCAGAAGGATCAGCCAGTTCCAACTCCCCTGCCATGCCCAGGGACACCCTACCCTACAGCAGGCTGCCCACAGCCTCAGCCAGCTTGGCCTTAAACACCTCCAGGCATGGGGCTTCAGCCACCTCCCTGGGCAACCCAGTCCAGGCTCTCACCACTTTCATGCTGAACAACTTCCTCCTCATGTCCAGTCTAAATCTCCCCATCTCCAGCCTCCATTCCCCCTAGTCCTGTCACTCCCTCATAGCCTAAAAAGTTCCTCCCCAGCTTTTTTGTAGCCTCCCCTTCAGATCCTGGTAGGCCACAAGAAGGTCACCTCGGAGCCTGCTCTTCTGCAGACTGAACAGCCCCAACTTTTCAGTCTGTTTTCACAGCAGAGCTGCTCCAGCCCTCTGAGCATCCTTGTGGTCCTCCTCTGGACACGCTCCAGCATCTCCACATCCCTCTTGTTATAGGGGCTCCAGAGATGGATGCAGTACTCCAGGTGGGGTCTCACCAGAGCAGAGTAGAGGGGGAGAATCACCTCCCTGGCCCTGCTGGCCACGCTAATTTTAATGCCATCTTGGGTGGCAGGGGAAATTTTAATGTCAGATGATACAATACATTCATATTATTTTTATTCATTAGTATGAACTATTCCTAAAATTCAAAACTGTGATCAAGAATAATTAATCACTTGTGCTTCAGATGCTGCTGAGTGGCAATCGTGAGTGAAGGGCCCTCTAGAGACTCTGTACAAATAGCTAAACAGATTTATGTTTTCAGAGCAGAAAACCTCACTAGGTACAAAAACATTTTGAGTTGCTAATTATATGGGCAGCCTGGGGACAAGAAGCTGCATGCAGTATTGGAAATTAATAATTAATTATGAATTATTAATAGTAATTTTTAATATTAATATTCAAGAATTTGGGAAATTTCCTTGAGATTCTTTGGATTTTTGGTCGACAGGAAGTAGTCCCCATAACAAGAAGGATGTGGAGGTGCTGGAGCGTGTCCAGAGAAGGGCCACGAGGATGCTCAGAGGGCTGCAGCAGCTCTGCTATGGGGACAGACTGAAAGAGTTGGGCCTGTGCAGTCTGGAGGAGGCTCCCAGGTGACCTTCTTGTGGCCTTCTAGGATCTGAATGGGGCCTACAAAAAAGCTGGGGAAGGACTTTCAGGCTGTCAGGGAGCGACAGGACTAGGGGGAATGGAGCAAAGCTGGCGGTGGGGAGATTGAGACTGGCCATGAGGAGGAAGTTGTTGAGCGTGAGAGTGGTGAGAGCCTGGACTGGGTTGTGCAGAGAGGTGGTTGAGGCCCCATGCCTGGAGGTGTTTAAGGCCAGGCTGGCTGAGGCTGTGGGCAGCCTGCTCTAGGGTAGGGTGTCCCTGGGCATGGCAGGGGGGTTGGAACTGGCTGATCCTTGTGGTCCTTTCCAACCCTGACTGATTCTGTGAGTCTAAAATGCCTTTACAAAGAGTCCTGTGGATTTCTGGATAGACAGACACATCTATCAAGGTTTATCTCCTCATGACAGCTGTCAGAAGTTGTGTTCTGATCACTGCACATCTCTGCTAGCTCTCTTCCTACAGTTTTCTGTGCACTCATATGTACATACTATACTCTGTTTACAATGGAGCGTCCTGGGGTGCTGCTCTTGTCCGCTCTTCCAGTTCCTGCTCCCGAGGAATGCTTTCCTCTTTAGTGTGACTGCCACACCTTTGCCTCAGTTAACTCTGGATACTTTGTATTGGCATTGGAATTAGTTTTGCTGTTTCAACAAATCTATTTTCATTTCAATCCACAAATCTTCTCTCCTTTTTCACAGTTTTCCTTCTCTGCTGAGCAGAGGTCACCAGATGATAAAAACTGCTATAATTTAGTCCCAAATGCAGGCTAAAAATAGACACAGATTTATACCTACTTGGTTTTATTTATGCATATTTGTTATTGTTCATTTATTTACACAAACATGGAATACTTTGCTTTTCCAGGCTGGAAACCAGAGGCCATTGCTGAAACACTTGCAGTGCCTACACAGCTGCCCCAAGCATTCAGACAATAGGCTTTTCCACACCTGCTTGATGCTCATAGCAGGAAAACTTACATAGGCAGGATTAGATTCAGATAATTGTCACTGTTTGTATGATCCTTTAACATTAACTTTCTGAAAATACTTCAAGTATTTTTGTGACTCGACTTGATGTGATCTTTACAAGTCCACAGAAACAGGAACTAAGGGAATTAAGATGGATAATAACTCTCCTGAGAAAATTCTGTGCATCATCCATACTGCTGTTGACATAGTTCTTTAAAATTTGACAAATATGGTGAGTCAAGCCTGTTTGTTCACTCAGGTACAGCTGTTTTCAGGGAGTGCCTGGTTAAATATGTATACCACACCCTCTATGTAAAGAGGAAGGCCCTGCTCAGCTGTGTTGATTAATCAGTCTAATGCTTTAATGATAATGATACTTATTCCAGCAGACTGAAGGTTTTCCAGTTTGCTGAGAACAACATATAGATATAGTACCTACAACATGGCTGGAGAATAGCCCTGAGGAATGGGACCTGGGGGTCTGAGGTGATGCAAAGCTCAACATGAGCCTGCAGTGTGAGTGCAGCCCAGACAGCAACTGTGTGCTGGGCTGCAGCAAGAGCAGCGTGGCCAGCAGGGCAAGGGAGGGGATTCTGCCCTTTTGCTCTGCTATCCTCAGACCCCACCTGGAGTACTGTGTGCAGTTCTGGAGCCCCCAGCACAAGCAGGATGTGGGACTGTTGGAACCAGTTCAGAGGAGGGCCGTGAAGATGCTCAGAGGGCTGCAGCAGCTCTGCTATGACGACAGGCTACAAGAGTTGTGCCTCTTCAGCCTGGAGAAGGCTTTGAGGAGACCTTATAATGGCCTTCCAGTATAAGGTCCCCACTGAAGAGGACCTACAGGAAGGCTGGGAGGAACTATCGGCAAGGTCTTGTAGTGACAGGGCAAGGGGGAATGGGTTTAAACTGGAAGAGGGCAGATTGAAACTGGTTGTTAGGAAGAAGTTCTCTACAGTGAGGGTAGTAAAATACTGACACAGGTTGCCCAGGGTGGTTGTGGATGCTTCTAGCTTGATGTCATCTGCAAACTTACTGATGCTGGACTCAATCCCCTGGTGCAGATCACCAATAAAGATGTTGAACAGGACTGTTCAATAGGCAATAAGTACAAAGAATCTAATTTATCCTCATCCATTCATGGGAATTAGGGAAAGGTCATGTGTTAGAACTCTCTTTATCAAAACACTAGAAGTTAGCACGAAGCACATGAGTGACACCTGCCCTTGAGTGCTTTAATTCAGGACTGTGATTGTGTGTTTTGCACAGTCAGCATGCCTATATTGATTTTTATGAATGGACACTTTCAAGTTAAAAAACAAAAGAAGAAATGGAAATGAATAATTACTACAGCATTCCCCTTTGCTACTCACTTGAAGAAGAACCAAGTCAGGGGGCTTAGCTTCTGTTTCTGAAAAAAGATGAAGTAGCCACCACCCTGAACAGCTGTTTCTGACAGCAGGGAAGCCGCTTAGGCAATTTAGATTTGCTGTGGTGTTTACATGTGGGAATAATACTCCAGAGCACAGTATGTGGGTTAAGGAAAGTAAACATATGTGCAACTTGTAAACTTTTGATATGCTTGCTTTAACATTAAAATAGGCTTGCAATTAGTTCCCAGGAGTTTTGGTTCAATAAGATGAAGTCTAATTTCATACTAAATGAACAGAAGATGGTTGCTTGAGCTGAGACTTAGGCAAGCATACAACGACCAGGGAAATGTATGAATCTTCTTACATGTTTAAATGAATTTACATCAGAACAAGTAACATTGAAATTAAGAGCATTGTCTGACAACCTTGAAAAAGATATAGGCTGGATGTTAGGAGGAAGTTCTTCCTAGAGAGAGTGACTGGCATTGGAATGGGCTGCCCAGGGAGGTGGTGGAGTTGCCATCCCTGGAGGTGTTCAAGCAAAACCTGGCCCAGGCACTTAGTGCCATGGTCTGGTTGACTGGACAGGGCTGGGTGCTAGGTTGGACTGGATGATCTTGGAAGTCTCTTCCAACCTGGTTGATTCTATGATATAGCACTATATCCCTCAGGCAGATGATTTTCTTTCCCAGTCTTCAGATTCAGATTGCTGTGCCTTTTGGTTTCACTTTTACTGGATCTAGGCTAAAGATCCAATTGTGTAAAGATTTATTCATGAGAACAATGAATTTATACCCATCCCTGTGTGACTCAATAAAACACCAGAAGTCAGCCTTGCAAAATTAGGTCGAAATAATAACACAATATGGTGAGGCTCTGCACACCAAAAAATACATGGAGATGTTTCAAGTGATTTTAACAGCTAAAAATAAAAGGGAAAACCAGACACTGCACCATCCATGAGCCTGGTTGGTATTAAAAAACTCAACATCTGTGTGCAAGAGCTTAAAGATTTTTCCACCGTCGTCACTAAAGACATTTGTAGTTTGGGGCTTTTTTTTCTTGCATGTTAAGTTTCAGTGATCAGCACAGATGTCAGAGGTGAACTATTTTGGATGAGATTTAACAAGGCCGAGTGCAGGGTTGTCCACTTAGGCTACAGCAACCCCAAGCAGCACTACAGGCTGGGGACAGAGTGGCTGAGAGCAGCCAGGCAGAGAGGGAGCTGGGGGTTCTCGTAGAGAGTAGCTGAACATGAGCCAGCAGTGTGCCCAGGTGGCCAGGGGAGCCAATGGCATCCTGCATCAGGAACAGTGTGGCCAATAGGGAGGTTATTCTGCCCCTGTACTCAGCACTGGTCAGGCCACACCTTGAGTCCTATGTCTAGTTCTGGGTTCCCCAATTCAAGAGAGCTGTTGAGGTACTAGAACATGTCCAGAAGACGGAGACAAAGCTGGTGAGGGGCCTGGAGCACAGCCCTGTGAGGAGAGGCTGAGGGAGCTGGGGGTGTGCAGCCTGCAGAAGAGGAGGCTCAGGGCAGAGCTCATTGCTGTCTACAGCTACCTGAAGGGAGGCTGTAGCCAGGTGGTTGGTCTCTTCTGCCAGGCAAGCAGCAACAGAACAAGGGGACACAGTCTCAAGTTGTGGCAGGGGAGGTCTAGGCTGAATGTTAGGAGAAAGTTGTGGCCAGAGAGAGTGATTGGCATTCGAATGGGGTGCCTTGTTAAATCTCATCCCATTGGCTTTTGCCCATTCAGCCAGCCTGACAAGGTCCCTCTGCAGGGCTCTCCTATCCTCCAACAGATCCTCACCTGCTCCTAGCTGGGTGTCATCTGCAAACTTACTGATGCTGGACTCAATCCCCTTGTCCATGGTAAAAAATATGTAATGGCATACTCCTATTTCAAAATATATTCAGTTCCTATTCCTTCCTTCCAAATCTTTGAAGACCCTTTCTAGTCACATGCAAATTTTCTCTATAAATGAGTTGCCTTCAATTTCTCTGTGCAGAATAATTAAATTACTATCAGTGATACAGTACGTACTTCTCTTGCCTATCGCCTTCCTCTTAAAGAATTATTTTAGTGTATTTTGTTATTCCATGATCTGGCTTTCAAATTAAAAGCATCAACATAAGATACAGAAAGTCCCATTTGTTACTTTACCTCATCTGATAATAGAATCATCAGGGTTGGAAGGGACCATAAGCATCATCCAGTTCCAAACCCCTGCCATGGGCAGAAACACCCTACCCTAGAGCAGGCTGCCCACAGCCCCAACCGGCCTAGGCTGAAACACCTCCTGTCATGGCGCCTCAACCATCTCCTTGGACACTCATTCCAGGCTCTCACCACTCTCATGCTGAACAACTTCCTCCTCACAGCCACTCTGAATCTCCCCATCTCCGGCTTTGCTCCATTTCCCCCAGTCCTGTCACTCCCTGAGAGCCTAAAAAGTACCTCCTCAGCTTTTTTGGAGGCCCTTTTCAGATAGTGGAAAGCCACAAGAAGGTCACCTGGGAGCCTCCTCTTCTGCAGACTGAACAGCCCCAACTCCTGTCTGTCCTCATAGACTGGATTCCTCCTATGACACAGATAGACAAGGTTTTCCCAGATGTACCCAAAATGTTCTTTATAACAAGGTTTCTATCTCTATCACCTTTATGTAGCTGATACTGTTTTATATCAGAATGGATGAGCTTTTTTATGGATGAGCTTTTTTTCTTTGTGTGTGCTTGTTCTTTGCTTGGTAAGAAAATAATGTTTCAGACCAATTTAATCAAGGAAGATTATTATATAACATCTGTCAGATTGAGTTGTACCATATGGGCTCTAGGCCATCTCCTGCAAAAGAAGTTACAGAGACATCTCAAAATGTCTGTGAAAATAGAAGATATTTTTAGAATTGCAGAATATCCTCCTACGCTGCCAAACCAACCTGTCAAAAGCGCATCTTGATTTGCTCAGCTCCTACAACTCCTGCTTGTTTGCAGTAACATTTATTGACCAAAGGTGGGTGGTGGAGGTTTTCCATAGGTGCTTTTGCAGATGTGATATCAGCAGTATGGAAGGATTTTTACGGTGTTTTTGTTTTTTTTTTTTTTGAGTTGTTGGGATTTTTTGCATAGTTTTCTAGAATCATAGAATCAACCAGGTTGGAAGAGATCTCCAAGCTCAGCCAGTCCAACTGATCGCTCAGCCCTAGCTAATCAACCAGACCATGGCACTAAGTGCCTCATCCAGGCTTGTCTTGAACATCTCCAGGGGTGGCAACTCCACCACCTGCCTGGGCAGCCCATTCCAATGCCAATCACTTTCTCTGGAAAGAACTTCCTCCTAACAGCCAGCCTAGACTTCGCCTGCCACAACTTGAGACTGTGTCTCTTTGTTCTGCTGCTGNTAACCTCCCTTGTCCTGCTGGCCAGGATGCCATTGGCTCTCTTGCCCACCTGGGCACACTGCTGGCTCATGTTCAGCTACTCTCTACCAGTACTCCCAGATCCCTTTCTTCCTGGCTCCTCTCAGCCACTCTGTCCCCAGCCTGTAGTGCTGCTTGGGGTTGTTGTAGCCAAAGTGCAGAACCCTGCACTTGGCCTTGATGTTCTGAAGCTATCCCTTTCTTAATCTCACATAAGAGGATAAAAGGTAGAAAAGACTAAATAATGAAAACAAAAGAGAGGGGGAAAAAAAGTTGCTAAATGAATTAAAAGCATTTCTGTTGTCTAATATTGTGGTTATGATATATAGATTACATGTACCAAATTCTATTAATGACCCGAAACTCTAGCTTTTCTGTGGCAGGAAGAAGTAAAGTTTTGAAACAATAATAATGCTCAGTTTGGGAGTGACAAAGTGTTATCTTGGCTTGGAGTCTGTGCCAGTTTGAGGGTAGCTGGAATATTTTAGTGAGAAAAATTACATTATAGGCTATGAAAAGGAAACACTGGTGATGTCTGCTTCACTCATAAGCTTGCTGAGATGGATAAAATCATGAATATAAATATAGATAAGTCAGTGTGTGAGAGTCTCTATTGGAGTCGGTGCCTGTGCTTTTCTCCCTGTGTAACTCAACTAATTCTACTTCTAACCCCCCTGGCTGATCCCCCAAACTCACCTTGAACATAAGGCAAAGTGTGGGATAAGGTAGAGGGGTGGAGAGAAGGTGGAAGGGTGATTGGGAGCCCCTCCTGGGGACTCTGATTTCTGGGAGGGCTGTTGTGTTTTTGTATTACCTTTACCTTGTATACTACTGTCTGTAGCTGTATAGATTGTAAATATCTTCTTGTATATTGTGCTAAGCTGTAGATACAAAGCTTCATTCCTTAATTTCCAGCTCGGCTGAGTCTAGTCTGGGTGATTTCATAAGAGTGGGGGGGTGGGTAACACCCAAACCGTCACATAAAGTTACACTCTTAAAGTGTGACAATGCCATGTTGTTCTGGGCTCTAGTTTACCTCCTCAGTAGTTTTTGTGTCCTGAGTACAGTTGACTTTGTAGCAAAAGTAATTTCTGTGAGCCTCCATCAAGTAAAAATCTGGAGTAGAGGATCAGACCAGAGAGGTGTATACTTTTATACAGTATAGGCTGGATGTTAGGAGGAAGTTGTTGCCAGAGAAAGTGATTGGCATTGGAATGGGCTGCCCAGGGAGGTGGTGGAGTCGCTGTCCCTGGAGGTGTTCAAGCATAGCCTGGATGAGGCACTTAGTGCCATGGTCTGGTTGATTGGATAGGGCTGGGTGCTAGGTTGGACTAGCTGAGCTTGAAGGTCTCTTCTAACCTGGTTGATTCTATGACTTATGTTAATATAATTACCCACAGATGGACACAGCTCACCTCTTTCCCTTCCTACCTTAATTTCTTAAGAGACTTCAGGAATTGAAACTTAAGAAACCAGACTTGAGAAAAGCTATATGTTAGTAGGGGTATGTAGATGCTCTCCCACAAGCTCACTTTACAGTTGTTTTCCCTTCATCAACTAGACCCTTGTTTTCTTTGGTACCATCTGGTTTCTGGGAGGAGTGCTGTATTTCTGTATTACCTTTAACTTGTCTATTTCTGTCTATGGCTGTCTAGGTTGTAAATATCTGCTTGTATATTGTGCTAAGCTGTAAATATAAAGCTTCATTCCTTAACTTCCAGCATGGCTGAGTCAGTCTAGTCTGGGTGATTTCATAAGAGTGAGGGGACAGGTAACTCCCAAACCATCACAGAGTACCAGAGCTGGTTTGAGGAGAATGGGAGAAACAGGCAGTAGGAGCACAACTTGGTCGGGGTAGAAGACCCTGAAGGGGGCAGAGGAGAACTGGAAGTAGAGCATTTGAGAAATATGGGAAAGCATCTAGCAACTAAGTATGTGGCTTTTAGGCTGTATTTTATTTACTTGACTGATGTTATTTGAAGGACAGCAGATTTATAACCCTCTTACTACAACAGAAAAAGCATCTGCTGCTGTTAAGCAGGTATTCTAGCTAGTTCCTAAGAGGAAAGCCATCAAGCTGCTAAAGTCATAGCTGCGAGGATATGGATTTCTAAAAGGTAATGTCCAACAAATAAGGAAGCCTGAGCATGATTAAGACTGAACACAAGCAAAGTTAAAAAGAAACATAATGAAAAATGGTTGAGCTCTGTGATCTTAAAGGTCTCTTCAAACCAAAATAATCCTGACTTTATGAAAGGAAAGATACAGAAATAGTTCTAGAACCATGAAGAGAGATATTCATGGAAGATCACATTTTCTAGATATACACAGTCACACCTTTCTATGGATGGCATCAATGTGAGCTGGAATGATTCATATCTCATAAATGAAACTATATTAATTGGACCACAAAGCTGTGTGGTACTGAAGACAGTGACTATTTCTGCAGTTGTGAGGCCATTAGCAGCTATCTATCAGCTCTGGAAACCTACATACATCTAGGACTAGGCTTTTAAGAGCAGGATCATAGATGCTTGTCAGCATCATGCAAATACCAGTGTCAAAAAACACAGCTCAGTCACTACTGACTCTCTCAGCTACCCAGAGTTACAGTGCACAAGGAGAGGAGTCTGTAGTTGCCTGAACTTCTGTCAAATGAGCTGGTATGACAATATGGTGCAGCACATGAGCCAGCATGCTAGTTTAGCTTCAGGAAGCAGTCTGGTTGTGAAAGGAAGCCAATGTCCATGAACTAATAAGCTTTACATCTCAGCAAGCCTAATGAGCTTGAGATGACACTGTGCTGATATGACTATAGCGTGGACCATGCTCCTTTTTGTACATATCCTTTTTCTCCATCTGCTGGCATCTGTTAGAAGCCTAAATGCTGCTTCCATCTCCCAGTTTACAAGCTGCTCAGAGCCCTAGCTTGAATCACATCCCTGAGAAAGCTAAAGGATTTTAACTGAGTAGAGAGAGCTACTTGGGGTATTTTCCAGTGCGTAGCTGCTGCCTGTGCCATGTCCCATGCCCTTGCATTTTTGCATGAAGCCTCATTCTGAGGCCTGACACTTGTTACATGACAGCACTTCAGTGCCATATAGCTGTGAGTAGGAACAGGTGCAAATGCCATTAATAAGCATATGTACCAATAGAATCATAGAATCAAGCAGGTTGGAAGAGACCTCCAAGCTCATCCAGTCCAACCTATCATCCAGCCCTGTTCAATCAATTAGACCATGGCACTAAGTGCCTCATACAGTCTGGACACAGTACTCAAGGTGTGGCCTAACTAGCGTTGAGTACAGGGGAAGAATAATATTGGCTCCAAAATGCATGTCTTGACATATGGATGCTGTAGGGGTAAGAAAGGCTATAATCTTGAGAAACACAACTAGGAAGTGTTTAGAATTAGGATGTTTACAGGCTCTTTGTTTACTGTGCCTCTCCACATAGCTGCCAAAGCCAGATTCAGGGACTAGAAATACTTGCATTGTCCTTAGAATCATAGAATCAACCATGTTGGAAGAGACCTCCACGGTCATCCAGTCCAACCTAGCACCCAGCCCTGTCCAATCAACCAGACCATGGCACTAAATGCCCCATCTAGGCTTTTCTTGAACACCTTCAGGGATGGCGACTCCACCACCTCCCTGCGCAGCCCATTCCAGTGGCAAATCACTCTCTCAATCTCTATCAGTTCTCACCCAGGAAACAGTACCTAACAGTTGAGCAGCTTCTTTAATTGCCTTCTATTGCAACAGGCATGTTTGTTTGAGGGCTGTGCACTCAAAGGTTGGCCTTGAATCAGTGGCACTTTGCACTGAAATGCAGTGAAGAAGAAATATTCACAATGCAGGCAGTAGTCTCATCTGGGAGGTCAAAACTAAAAGCTAAAGGGTATACCTTTAAGGAAAGGTCTTTCCCTCACTGTGGGAAAGATGAGAAGCAGCAGCAAAAACCACTGACACAGTCAAAAAGAGCTGAAAGTTAGTTTATGATGCTGTGGTATCAAAACTATTATTGCCTGAAAGCAGAGGTTAGCTTAGCATCTATTAAATATCTGTTTGGCCTGACCTCTGTATTTTGGGTAAGTTGGTAATACTTTAACATGCTTTTGGAAAAGGTGTGCATGCAGCTGCCTGCAAGTGGAAGGGTAGTATAACATAGTCATGGAATTATTGAGGCTGGAATAGACCTCTGAGATCATCAAATCCATTCTATAACCTAACACCACCACACTGACTATATGTCACTAAGTGCCATATCCGATCTTTCCTTAAACCACTTCCAGGGATGGTGACTCCACCACCTCCCTGAGCAGTCCATTTCAGTGTCTAATTACTCTTTATGTGAGGAAGAGCTTGCTAAATCCAACTTAAACCTCTCCTGGTGCAGCTTCAGACCATGCCCTCTTATCTTGTCACAAGTTGCCTGGGAGAAGAGTCAGACCCCCACATTACTATGGCTTCCCTTCAGGTAGTTGTAGAGTGTGGTAAGATCTCCTCCCCAAAGTCTCCCCTTCTCCAGGCTAAACAACCCCAGCTCACTCAGCCTCTCCTCATGTAGTCACGGTAGTACACCTCTCTGAGACACCACATATGAAGCAAGAGGAATTCAACTGCTGTTCTCAGGCTACCAAAGGCCCAGAGACACCATCCAAACTGATCACATCCTAACAGCTCTGATATAGCTGTTCCTACACTTGGTTCTCATTGATGTTACTGTTTGGTTAAAATTCACTGCAGCTTTACTGTTTGAGGCTTAGGCTGAAGGGCTTCACCTTTGCCACTGCTCTGACTTTGAAGTAGAACCCATCCCTTCTGAGTCAATAAGACTCATGAGCTCTGCATATGTTCTAGCATTTGTGAGATCCACCTCACATAGATTTTTAGATTTGAGATCAGTAGGGAATTTCAGATCAATTAATATGTAATGTATGTAATGTGACTATGGCTCCTGACTTGGAAAATTAGGCAAGTGATCTGTCCTGTGCGCTGCATGGGAGCCTAACTAGCATTGTAAAATCCATGAGGAATAAGGCACCTTAGCAGAGAGAGGTGTTGCCCCACTCAAACAAGTAGTCATTAAAACAATGTCCTAAAAACCTGAGCCCATGTTTTTTCCCTCATGAAGAACATGTGTGGCAGTGCAGGCAGACTTGGAAGACTTGGTTTTTAAAGGCACTTGACATAGAAAGAACTGACATAACTGCCTGCATGCAAGAGCATAACGTGTCAGCTGCCACTCTAGAAGGTCCAGAGCATTTCCAGATCTGCAGTAGCTGATAGAATTATAGAATCATAGAATTAACCAGGTTGGAAGAGACCTCCATGATCACCCAGTCCAACCTAGCACCCAGCCCAACCTATTGCCTAACCCTAAGCGCAGTGGAGCTGGTGAGGGGCCTGGAGCACAGCCCTGTGAGGAGAGGCTGAGGGAGCTGGGGGTGTGCAGCCTGTAGAAGAGGAGGCTTAGGGCAGACCTCATTGCTGTCTACAGCTACCTAAAGGGATGCTGTAGCCAGGTGGAGTTGGTCTCTTCTGCCAGGCAACCAGCAGTAGAACAAGGAGACACAGTCTCAAGTGGTGGCAGGGGAGGTCTAGGCTGGATGTTAGGAGGAAATTGTTGCCAGAGAGAGTGATTGACATTGGAATGGGCTGCCCAGGGAGGTGGTAGAGTCACCATCCCTGGAGGTGTTCAAGAAAGGAGTGTATGAGGCACTTAGTGCCATGGTGTGGTTGATTGGACAGGGCTGAGTGACCTTGTGGTCTCTTCCAACCTTGACAGAATCTGTGATTCTGTAAACTGCTGGAGCAAGTCCAGAGGAGGGCCAGAAAGATGCTCAGAGGGCTGCAGCAGCTCTGCTATGAGGACAGGCTACAAGAGTTGAGGCTCTGCAGCCTGGAGAAGAGAAGGCTTTGAGGAGACCTTATAGTGGCCTTCCAGCTTCAGAAATGGGCTACAAGAAGGCTGGGGAGGGACTACTGACACGGTCTTGTAGTGACAGGACAAGGGGTAATGAGTTTAAACTGGAAGTGGAGAGATTCAGGCTAGATATTAGGAAAGGGTTCTTTGCAGTGAGGGTGGTGAGACACTGGCACAGGTTGCCCAGGGAGGTTGTGGCTGCTCCCTCCCTGGAGGTGTTCAAGGCCAGGTTGGATGAGGCCTTGAGTGACCTGTTCTAGTGCGAGGTGTCCCTGCCTACGGCAAGGGGTTGGAACTGGATGATCCTTGAGGTCCCTTCCCACCTAAACCATTCTATGATTCTAAGACAAAGACAGCATCAGCTTTGAACATGGCAGGAAGTCTAGGCCAACTTCAAAAACCAGAGAGTGGCTTTTGAAGACTGTTCTTCCCTTTGAGGTAGTCATATGCATTCCAAAATGCAGGTTATTGTCTGACAGACAACTACAAGGTTTTGATATATCCATTTTCACAAGGGAGAAGATTTGAATACAAATATAAATATTGCCAAAGCAGATTGCATTAGTGGTAGAGTCCTTATGTAACTCTGGCTATGTGTCATAGGCAAGCCTTTTTTGGAATTCAGCAGGTTTCCTTCATTAGGTATAAGTTAATTCTAGCTGATCTCTACCTTCAGCTGCTTCATTAGGCTGCAGAGGTGTTTATTTCCTTTCATTGGCTTGAAAGCTTTTGAACCCCTGATAAAACAAATTCCAACCTGGTTGATTCTATGACTCTATTATTCTACAATATATATCTACACACATACATAAATACATATGTAACAGTATTTGCTTCCTTTGACGTAACTCAAGAGTGAATTTCACCACAATTTTTGGGGTTAACAAAAAAATGTGATAATATGGGAACTTGTAACTAAATCAGTCCAGTGTTCACTCTCAAAGCTCAACACAGATGAAAAACAGACACACAGTATTAAAATCCTGTTTGTGAATGGTCAGGTTAGGTCTATAGCACAAGAGAGAACCTTTAAAGAACCATACATACATGCAGTAATCTTTCCAAAGTCTCTTGAGGTGGAAGTGCACAACCCTTATAGCTCTCTCTGCTCTTGAAACACTGAAAATGTTTTGCAGAAGTAGCCATTTCTTTGTCTGCAGTGAAAATTTCCTACAGATATCCAGGCATATTTGCTGATGGAATTTCAAGTGTCTTCCAGGATTGTAGTCCAAATATTAATATATTTTAAAATGTCAGGTGCTGTGTTGGCCAAATATATATAAAGTTTAACATGATTTCTCAAGTGTGTACACACAATACGGGGACTTCTTATTTCTATTACTTAGGAAGTGATTAATCTTCCTATGAAGATTGTTCAGAGGGGCTCATTCCAAGACATGAAGTGGAATTTCAGAATTCAAAGAATAATTTCAGGAACAGAAAAGGTCCTGCACAAAGGTTCAGTCATTGCTAACAATAAAGTATAGAATCATAGAGTCAACCAGGTTGGAAGAGACCTTCAAGATCATCCAGTCCAACCTAGCACCGAGCCATAGCCAATCAACTAGACCATGGCACTAAGTGCCTCATCCAGGCTTTTCTTGAACACTTCCAGGGACAGTGATTCCACCACCTCCCTGGGCAGCCCATTCCAATGGCAAATCACCCTCTCTGTGAAGAACTTCCTTCTAACATCGAGTCCATACTTCGCCCAGCACAACTTGAGACTTTGTCCCCTTGTTCTCTTGCTGATTGTCTGGCAGAAGAGACCAACCCCACCTGGCTACAGCCTCCCTTCAGGTAGTTGTAGACAGCAATGAGGTCTGCCCTCAGCCTCCCCTTCTCCAGGCTGCACACCCCCAGCTCCCTCAGCCTCTCCTCTCAGGGCTGTGTTCCAGGCCCCTCACCACCTGTGTTGCCCTTCTCTGGACATGTTCCATTATGTCAACATCTCTCTTGAATTGAGGGGCCCAGAACTGGACACAGCACTCAAGGTGTGGCCTGACCAGTGCTGAGTACAGGGGAAGAATAACCTCTCTCATCCTACTAGCCACACAGTTCCTGATACAGGCCAGGATGCCATCTCTCTGTAGAGAAAATTCCTTCCTTCTCTGGTTAAATTCTGATTAACTTAGTCACAGTAGTTTTCAAAGCTGTCAGCTAATTATCAGTGGAAGTTCTTATGAATCATTCAATTTTTTTTCTAATCTTTCAAAGCTTTTAGCTGACTTATGTTTTGCATCAGATTCCAGCACTTCATTGTATAGTATCAGAGATATTCCCTGCTGTCAAGATTAAATGTGTTAACTCTCTGTTATATATTTGTCTTACTTTTTTCATGAAGGACCAAGTATAAAGCAGATTCATCTCCTTCTCATAACTCCTCCATAACCTTCTGGTTTTCATTAAGACTTCTATATTAAATTATAAATATATTTTATATTAAGACTTATATTACTGATGCCTCTATAATTGTCGCCCTTCTCTGGACACTTCCAGTACCTCAACATCTCTCTTGAATTGAGGAGCCCAGAACTGGACACAGCACTCAAAGTGTGGCCTGACCAGTGCTGAGCACAGGGGCAGAATAACCTCCCTTGTCTTGCTGGCCACACTGTTCCTGATACAGGCCAGGATGCCATTGGCTCTCCTGGCCACCTGGGCACACTGCTGCCTCATGTTCAGCTACTATCTACCAGCACCCCCAGGTCCCTCTCTGCCTGGCTTCTCTCAGCCACTCTGTCCCCAGCCTGCAGCACTGCTTGGGGCTGTTGTGGCCAAAGTGTAGAACCCTGCACTTGGCCATGTTCAAACTCATCTCATTGTCCTCTGCCCACCCATCCAGCCTGTCCAGGTCCCTCTGCAGTGCTCTCCTACCCTCCAACAGATCCACACCTGCTCCTAGCTTGGTGTCATCTGCAAACTTGCTGATGCTGGACTCAATCCCCTGGTCCACATTATCAATACAGACATTGAACAGGACATTTTAGAAGAGAAAACATTCTTTGTTTCCTTCAAAACAATCTCCTGTGATGTTTAAGGCTTCTGTGTATAAGGTATATAAATTCAGACCTTTCATTTGTATTATGATCAGGTTTTTGCTAAGTGGTTCACTATGTGGTGGGAAAGAAAAGAAGTACATGCTTTATCAGAAGAGTGGTAAATTATTTGGGGCACAAAAACCCAGTTTCCCCTCTTTTTTAAGCCTACCTTAAGCTGTATGAAAGGAAAAGTATTTTCTGAGAGAATTACTCAGCCTTGTAAATTTATTTCAGAAAATCCATACATGTGCACTAGGGCAGCATGGAAGGAATCAAGATCCTCTTCCAAGCATTTAGTAAAAGTTAAGACCATGAATACCAGAAATTAAGTATGTGAGGAGAAATAGGGTCTTAGAGAACTTGAAAATACTGGCCAAATGCCTGAAGGTAAGATAATGAACAGTAAGTAGAGATAAAAAGGACACAATGGTAAATGACGGGCAGGGATGGTAACTTAGGTAGCTGTATTTCATGGGGAAAAAAAATCTATGCAAAGATGTTCTTAAAGAAGCCAGGAGGATGTTGCATTTGTTGTTATGGGATAAGGACCTGAAAAAAGAGCATACCCTTGAACTCTTTGTGACACTGAGAAGGAAGATGAAGGAAAATCAGAGATCATGTTGCTGTAGAGAGGGAGCAGGAAACAAACATTCAAATAGACTGCCTTAAGTGCTTGCAGTGTGATTGCACACTGCAAACTGTGTTCCATGTATGCATAACATGCTGGGAAGATAACCAAGGGGTCTGATTCTCTGTGTGATAACTGAAGGCAATCAAGGGGATACCCAAGACATAGTGAGAGACCATCCAGGTCTTTGGTGCAGGGCAACAGAGTTACTGATAAGCATCAAGAGACGAGTTACAACTGTGATGACATAGCTCACATAAAGTTCAAAGTTCTTTCAGGATGTACTAGAATAAAGTATGAAGGACAATGAACCACACTGGGAGGCAGCCAGGATAGACAAAAGACCAAGTACATAACATCCCATACTACTCCTGATGATTATCTGACATCTGGTGGCACAGCAAGAAAATATTTTTGTATCTTTTGTCACTACATTACTGCAAAATCCTCAGATTTGATGGAAATCTACATAACGCATTATCTCAGTAACTCCTTTCTCCTTCAAACATTTACATAAAATTGAAAGCAATTTTAAAACACTTCCCTCTTGGATTTCCAAGTTTTACATCTTGTGCTAGTTTGAAGCTAGGTAGAATGTTTTGGTGAGAAGGATTAGCTCACAGGCTATAAAAGAGAAACAAATGGTGATGTCCACTTCACTCATAGGCTTGCTGAGGTGTACAAGAACAAAAGTTAAAACATAGATAAGGGAGTTTGAGCACAGCCTAAGCTCTGAGCTGCATTTCTCTCTAACCTCACCCTCTGTCTCTCTGATTAATCCACTTGCTTCCTAACCCCCCTGGCCGACCTCCATTCTTCCTTGGAGCACAAGGCAACATCTGGGCTAAGGTAGAGGGGTGGGAGAAGGTGGAAGGGCAGTTGGGAGCCCCTCCTGGGGACTCAGGTTTCTGGAAGGGCTGTTGTGTTTCTGTATTACCTTTTAACTTGTATATTTCTGTCTACAACTGTATATACTGTAAATATCTGCTTGTCTATTGAGCTAAGCTGTAACTATAAGCTTCATTCAAATTTCCAGAGCTGTCTGAGTCTAGTCTGGGTGGTTTCCAAAGTGTGTGTGGGGTAACACCCAAACCACCACACATCTCTGCGTTTCCATTAGAGCAATAAAAGGAAGAGTTGAAGGGCATGTGTATGGAGTACACACTGAAGAGAAAAGTCAGTAAAAATGTATGTGCATGGGGGTGTTATGTTGCCCTTTGCATAGTTGTCACTCATGTAATATTATGGTAGATAAAGTCTGCTGAAGCACTTGTTCTCAGAATTTTGCATTTAATGAGGCAGGATCCAAAGGAAGAGATATTCACCAAAGGATCTTCAACCTTGGAATGTGTTTCTGTGTTAATCCACAGTAGCTGGAAGACACTGACCTCCAGATCAAACTGGTTTTTACCCACTTGAATACTCTGCATTGTTGTGATGGTTTGGGTGTTACCTGCCTACCCCCCCACCCCCCTTTAAGAAAATCACCCAGACTAGGCTCAGTCGATCTGGAAATTGAATGAAGCTCTATATTTACAGCTCAGCACAATATACAAGCAGGTATTTACAATCTATACAGCTAGAGACAGAAATAGACAAGTTAAAATACAGAAAAACAACAACACTTCCAGAAAACAGTCTCCAACCACCCTTCCACCTTCTGCCCACCTCTCTACCTTACCCCAGACTTTGCCTTACCCTCAATGTAGTTTTGAGGGTTGGCCAGGGGGGTTAGGAAGAAGATGGATTAGTCACACAGACAGTAAGTTAAGTTAGAGAGAGAAGTTCATGCAACCCCATAGACAGAGAGAGACTCCCTTATCTATGTTTATGTCCTTGTTCTTACCTATCTCAGCAAGCCTATGAGAGCAGCAGACATCACCACTGTTTCCTTTTCACAGCCTATCATCTAATTCTTCTCACCACAACATTCTAGCTAGCTTCAAACTAACACAATTGTCCAAAAGAATCACCCAGGTTGAGGAGGCTGTGACACCTTAACACTGTTTCAGATTGTGTTTCTTTTCCTTAAATCATCTCTCTCAACAATGACAGACTCTCTTAGTTGGGAGTTGGAAGACTAAGAGTGAGAAGTAGGATGACATTTCACAATATAAATCTGAAAATTATTTTCACAGTGAGTGAAACAAAATAAACAGCTTTATTAACATCATTCATCACACTTAACTATGACCAGATTTTTCAGTTTTAAATTTGAGAACGGAGCAACCTCACACAAATTTTCCCAGTAAATCACTCTAGGAATATGAATGCATGTCCACACTATCTATACAGTAAGGAAATAGCTCTCTTGATATAAGCATCCCTTCAAAGATACATTTTTATCTTTAGAAGGTTTTGCTTGTGCTGAACTCTCAGACAGAAAGTCATGACACAGAAAAACATCTCCATGGGACATAAATTAAGTCTGTTCTTTAGACAGGAAGTGATACTTCAGATGTCAACATGAAAACATCAGGGGCCTGGGGGCACCACCAGTCCTGACTGTCCCTGCCCAGCCTCCTGAGACCCCCCCACACACACAGAGTCCAGCATCCCATGTCAGCCCTCAGGACTCTCAGCCTCTGCCCCAGCAGCACTGCAGTAGGACCTGTCTCCAGCTCCCTACAGCCCTCCTGGGCCATGGGTCCACATCCCATCCAAACCTTAGATCATCCTCTAGAAGGCTCTTGATGCCCAGGACTGCCTGTTCATGGCTGGGAGTGGGTCAAGCCCTGGCTGCCAGGCCCTACCCCGATAGACCCCCACAGGCAGCCTCTCATGATTCCGGGAGCTACAGGTCCTCACCGCACCCTGAACTGTCCTCACAGTGCAACTTGCAAGGCCCAAAGTTAGTGTAGTTTAGAATTTATTAGTCAGACTGGAGTATTTTTCCAAAGCTTACCTGCCACTTCTGCCTTCAAAACGTTCCAACTCTGGGCCACATAATCTTCAGAGGAGCAGCATGCTGTGCACTGAGGAAAAAGACAAAATGAGTGCGACTGGCCAGGGATAAAGAGGAAAATAGATCTCAACCTGTCAGAGAAAAAGCTGTAGGTCCCCTCAGGCTGTGCCTGCAATACTCAAGGTATGGTCTGACTAGTGCTGAGTACAGGGGCAGAATAACCTCCCTTGTCCTGCTGGCCACACTGTTCCTGATACAGGCCAGGATGCCATTGGCTCTCCTGGCCACCTGGGCACACTGCTGCCTCATGTTCAGCTACTATCTACCAGCACCCCCAGGTCCCTCTCTGTCTGGCTGCTCTCAGCCACTCTGTCCCCAGCTTGTAGAGCTGCTTGGGGTTGTTGTGGCCAAAGTGTAGAATCCTGCACTTAGCTTTGTTCAGTCTCATCCTACTGGCCTCTGCCCACCCATCCACCCACATCCTGCCTAAAGATGTAGCCCTCCTGTCAACAGTCTTTTCCCCAGTTTCTCAGAAAAGGTCTTTTTGTCCTAAACCCCTACATGGTAATGCACTATAAAATACAGCTGTAATTGAGAAGTGTTGGCTATTCTTAATTGGCTCTGTAATTGGCCCTAGCTGCAGTCTTACAACAGAAGGGATGGTGATTCACAGGGAGCAGGTATTAATGAGTCCCTACACACCTTGCCTGAAGGAAAGCTCAGAATTGTGATAAACTATCAAGTTGCTGAACTTAATCCCAGCAATAGATCTAAATTCTGTTCAGGACAATGCCATGCACTAAGTCACTTGCTAAGAAGATCTAATTAAAGCTTACCATTTCTTTTAGGCTTTAATTCAAGCAATGACTACATGCCAAAGTTCAACTGCTTCAATTAGGGTTTTAAAAAGTCTTATGTTAAGTCACCAGCTGATGCTAAGGCCTACTCAAGTTCACTTACTAGTGTCTTGGGACAGAATCTAAAAAAAACTTGTGAAGAATGACAGAAATGAGAATTGTCAGGCTTACAGACAAATAAATTGGGATCTACACTGCATGTTCTAGGCTTCCCCTCCCCATTGGCCTTGCTACCCATTTAGTTTCTCTGAAGCAATAATTTGCCTTGTTAATTTCAAATTATTTCCTTCTCAAATTGCAAGGCACTAGCATTTTCTTTGGAAAAAGCTCATCTGTTTTTGCATCTCCTGTTTCAGTCATTGGGAGGGAAGGGAGAGGTGCAGAAAGAGGTAGTGTTTGCCATGCTTGGCATGAAGTTAAAACCACATAGAATACTTTTGTTCTTATAAGAAATCTTTCAATTGCCTAGAAACCTCTTTTTTTTTTTCCATGCAACCTAGAATTTAAGTATGTATTTGGTGTTATTATTTCTGAACTGCTGTTACAGGAAGGGTTTAGATTCATAGAAAAAAATGGTAACATGCTGAAAATAAATCATACACTAATAGAATCAACCAGGTTGGAAGAGAACTTCAAGATCATCCAGTCCAACCTAGCACCCAGCCCTGTCCAATCAAACAGACCATGGCATTAAGTGCCCCAGCCAGGCTTTCCTTGAACACCTCCAGGGACAGCGACTGCACCACCTCCCTGGGCAGCCCATTCCAATGCCAATCACTCTCTCTGGCAACAACTTCCTCCTAACATCCAGCCTAGACCTGTCCTGGCACAACTTGAGACTGTCTCCCCTTGTTCTGTTGCTGCTTGCCTGGCAGAAGAGACCAACCCCACCTGGCTACAACCTCCCTTCAGGTAGTTGTAGACAGCAATGAGGTCAGCCCTGAGCCTCCTGTTCTCCAGGCTGCACACCCCCAACTCCTTCAGCCTCTCGGGGTTTGTGTTCCAGACCTTCCACCAGTTTTGTTGCCCTTCTCTGGACACATTCCAGTATCTCAACATCATTCTTGAATTGGAATGTACTGATGGAAAAAAAAATAAGCCTAAAATTCAATGAAGCCTAGATGCATTTTGGATATTCTAGCTTTAACATCATTATAGGATTGTTCAGTTGCTTACATGCATATTTAGCCTTGCAGTTTACATAGTTCACTGCTTTTAATTTAAAGTAAAAATACCAGTGTAATAGTAGCAATCTCTAACAAAGGCCTAACGTTTCTGTAATCCAAATTAATACTTGTCTATATTGTTAAACTACTGCACAGCAGGAATCCTTTTCCAACTAATTCAATGTAATTACCATGGGAGTTGTAGTATATGTGAGCTTTTTTTGCCTTGTAGTGGGCAGCTACTTGACTGATGAAAACTCCCATCTAGAGGTTACATTTCATACAAAATGCTGTATATAAACAGATCACTATCTTGGAAGGACCTTTTTTTAAAACCCAGCACTGTAAATGTAAGGATAATTTAGTTTTGTCTATTATATTTAGCTTTAATTACTTTAGCCCAAGAATATCCTTCATCACTTGGCATGCACTCATCCTTCATCTTCATTTGGCTATTCTGTAAAGCTTGTGTTGATTTCACTTGCAATATTTTGCTGCCTTTTAATGGAGACATTTCATATTTACTTCACTTGCTTGTGTGGGTCTTAAGAGTGGTGCTGTAATAAGAAGTATTTCTGTTATACCTGATTAAATAATGTAAAATGTGCATGATAAAATATAGATAAGAAAATACTTAGTATTTAAAGTGTCCACCTGTATTTTTCTAGATGGATAGAAGCCTCACTTTGCTTAAAACCTGTTCTGTCTTTCTCAGGTTTTAATCCTAGTTTATGCTTGTTATTAATGTAAAAGCCAGAAATGCTGCACATGGGATGTGAAACTGTAATTTTATTTATTTAATAATGCAAAAAAGCACAAGTTACTAAGTTAGCTCTTTCACAAGTGTGATGTTTCCAACCCATAGTGCTGCTGTCATTCATTCCTTTTGCTTACGGACTCTCCCTTGCTAGTGTGTTGTAGCTATTCTCCTCATGTCACATACCACCAGTAGTAGTCAGCAGTCAGAGTCGTGGGAGCCTGGAATGGGTTGCCCAGGGAGGTGGTTAAGGCCAGGCTGGATGAGGCTGTGGGCAGCCTGCTCTAGGGTAGGGTGTCCCTGCCCATGGTGAGAGGTTGGAACTAGATGATCCTTGTGGTCCCTTCCAACCCTGACTGATTCTGTGGGGAGTGGTCAGCTGGTAATGATACCATAAACTCTTCCTGAGGCAGCCATGCCTCTCTCTTTTACTCTGCTCTAGCACAACACCAAACAGATACATGGGCACTTGCATATTATCTATATGGCATGTGTAGATCAATGATGTAGAGCCTTTCCAATTTAATTCCCACAACGACCAATGTATGCACTTGTCATTACGTTTGCTGGCCTAGCTGAGTGTGCAGGAATCTTAGTGCAGTCTCCAAAGCCCTGTCTCTGCTGTGCATGTCCATACAGCTTTACAGCATCCATACAGAGGGGGTCAGTCATGTTGTTCCATGATCTTTAATAAAAGATGTCCATGATCTGTGAGCCTACTAAAGACTACATAGGCTGCCAGATGCAAGAACTCATCACATCCATACAGGTAAGGTCAACCACAAAGTTTGTGAAACGGAGATTTAGAAATGCTACACAGCTCATCTCCAGGTGAGGTTAGGGCAAATGCTAGCATAGAATTTTTCCAGAAGCTTACCAGCTCTTCATTTCCTTTTTGCTTATACCTTATTCAAATTAAGCTGCAGAAATAGGTTCAACTGTAGATAGACATCTTCCTTAGTATTTTCCACCAATGCAGATTGTTGGGAGAAAAAATAAATCACAGATGTTTGTTTGGCAACAGTTCTGAGTCTTCAGAAGTTTGTGCACTTTTCCAGCAGCCAGGAGACTTCCAAAAGTCACTTGGAGCTATGGTTACACTGCCCTGTCCAATACCTTTGAGTAGAGCAACCTGAAAAGTATTACTTCAGAACTGTTTTCCAGCTTCTTTGTATTTATGGCAAGAAAATGTTTGGCTGGATCTCGGTCAATTCTGACTCTGCAGTGTGAGTGACTAAGCACCATTAAGAAGTTCTCAGGAAAGCTAAGCACCTTAGTTAGCCTTCAAAGCCGGGGCTGACTGACTGACAGATGCTTTAGAGCAGCTAAAGACCAAGGAGAGATCTTGAGGTCACTTCTGACGGTAATTTTCTCCTTCATGCTGAGTAGTGGGGTAATTATTATTGTGTGCAGAATCACCTAGAGTACACTGCCTTCTCTGGCACTTACAACAGGTAACACTTAATGACAGAGAGCGGACCTGTAAACTCACTACTTACCACCTGCTCTGAGATTATTCCACTCAATCTTAGCATACATTATTACTGAATGGGTCTTTACTCATTGTGGATCATGTGAGGCTACTCATAATTCTCATTCTTTTTCATGCTGGGGGTATACTACCTCACAATAAAGAAAAGGCGGGGGGGGGAACCTCTAAGCCCTGTGATGTCTACACTTTGCAATTACCTGTAAAGTTGTGATTATCTTGAGACAAAGGACCCAACATATCTGACATGGACTAAATAATGGCCTGTGGAATTGCTATTGTAGGCCAACATTACATGCCCGTTGCTTCTAATACCTATTAGGAATGGTGCTTGGTTGTGTAGGATACCCATCAAGAAATGAAATACATCAGTAATGAAAGGTGGGTGAAGAAGACCAAAGCCAAGAGGATTCATTTAGAGGCCAGGAATTTGTGTGGCAAATGAAGATGTGCTGCTGAGGGAGATAAGTGACTCACGAGCATTTAACAGTGGCTCTGTCACAGCTGGATTCTGACACAGTTGAGCTCAAAGATGTTGCCAACTAGTTGGATCTGACTGCTTCTTCCTTGGCTGTGCAAGACTCTTAGGCTTTGGACTGGGGTATAAAACACTGACAAGAGATTTCAGACATCAGAGGCAGGATGGTCTAAAAGGGAAACACAAAGCTAAGCAGAATTGTTCCCATTTGTAAACAGGATGTGGTTATTGGGCAAGTGCTGGAAGCCTCAAAGCTCTGACATAAATCAGACAAATCCAGAGACAGAACAGGGATGTTTGCTGAACTATAAAATTGAAAGGCCTGATACTGTTCCCACTGATGTCTCAGTAAGAGGGAAGATTGCCCCTAGTTTTTTTACAGGAAGAGTTAAGAAACACAAAGCATTGATTTGTTGAATGGCATCAACTAGAAAGAGGGCTGTTGCCTCAATGTCCTGTGCTCTGTATCCTTTGCCTAAATATTTACAGGCATTGTTACAATGCTGCAATAATGAATGACTTTCTCCTTGTCGTAGGTGCTGATGTAAAAAGAAAACAACAAAATCCAAACTCTCCTCTAAAAATTTAAGAGTTCAAGTGGCCAACTCTGCAAGTGTTCTTCTCAGTTTCCTGTGTTACAATAAGGATGTGTGAATAGATGGAAAAACTGCACATTACTTCTGTAACTAAAGTTACCTAAAATATGTAATGAATAATTGAAGACATACTGAAAATGCACACAATTCTCTCTTAAAAAGTTTATTTTTAGATCAGAAATCTACTGATCCTTATTGGAGTCTTATTTCAAAGCTTTTTGCCATCTCTGGAAGAATTCTTTCATATTTTGTGAGAATGACTTGCGAAGTGTCCAGCAGTCCTGGTAATACAGGGGAACAGCTCTGTAAGGTCATGAGTCAGTCATTTTGTAGGAATATGTAAACTGGTTTGGTTTCTTTCAAATGCTTATACATCATGTATGTGCTGGCTACGTGATGTAAATTGATGTAGGGTTACTGGTCAAAGAAGAATGTGAAACTTTCACTTTTGAGGTTATCACGATGGCTGCATTTTAACTGTTTTTCTGTGTTTTGATTTCACTTATCCCTCTGTGCACTACCACCTTTGCTCTGCTAATAAAACATGCCTGCCTATCAAGTACCACTTAGGCCATTTTACTCTGTGTGTGGGCTTTTACTGCCAAGGCATTCCTGCTATAGCTTGAAGAGGTAAGACAATGTCTGAAACCACAGCTCCGTGTCCTGGACTGCATCAAGAGCAGTGTGGCCAGTAGGGCAAAGGAGGGGATTCTGCCCCTTTACTTTGCTCTCCTCAGACCCCATCTGGAGTACTGTGTGCGGTTCTGAAGCACAAAGGACATGGAACTCTTAGAGCGAGTTCAGAGGAGGGCCATGAAGATGCTCAGAGGGCTGCAGCAGCTCTGCTGTGAGGACAGGTTACAAGAGTTGGGGCTCTGCAGTCTGCAGAAGAGAAGGTTTTGAGGAGACTTTGTAGAGGCCTTCCAGTGTCTGAAGGGGGCTACAGGAAGTCTGTCGAGGGACTATTGGCAAGGTCTTGTAATGACAGGACAAGGGGTAATAGGTTTAGACTGGAAGAGGGGAGATTTAAACTAGATGTTAGGAAGAAGTTCTTTACAATGAGGGTAGTGAAACACAGACACAGGTTGCTCAGGGAGGTTGTGGAGCACAGAATCACCCAATGTGCTCCACAACCTCCCTGGAGGTGTTCAAGGCCAGGCTGGATGAGGCCTTGTGTGACCTGTTCTCGTGGGAGGTGTTCTTGCCCTATGGCAGGGGTTGGAACTGGATAATCCTTGAGGTCCCTTCCAATCTAAACCATTCTAGGATTCTCTCTCAGCTTTCCCTCCAAAAGTGAATGTCTGATCACCAGTGCATTATAGTTGAAAAGAAAGTTCAGGAAAGAGTCACAACGACTAAGTGTAATACCTATTACCTGACAATCGACTAGATTGAAAAATTAAAAAAAGCAGCAATCTAAAACTGAAAAAAAAAAAAAAAAGCAGATTACGATAGATAGTGGAAAGAAACGTTTAGCTCTGTGCCACCTACTTAAATTAGTTTCGCTGCCGTGAGAATGAAAGGAAGCACTTCGGTAATCCTCGCGGCTCGCCTCGGGAGGTGAGGGCCGAGGGTCGGCAGTGCCTGCTCCGTGTGGTGCTGGCTAGCTCCGCAGCACGTCTCGGGACACTCCACTTGTGCCTATGAACCGCTCCCAGGCCGCGGGCGCCCGACGTGCGTAGCCCTCAAGCAGCACGGTGGTCAGGGTGAGGGGTTCTGAGCTGCACCATAACCCTCCATTAATCGTAACTGCTGTTGTAAACACTCCTTTCGTCTCGCTCCCAGCACCGCCGCCGCTCCCCTTGCCACAGCGTGAGCAAGGGCCACAGGGGAATCTGCCGGCGCTGCCTCTAGCCGGGCTGACACCTGCCACGATGTCCGGGCCGCTGCCTCGCGATGAGGCGCACCTGCCCCCAGACCCGGTCCGCCAGAGCCGCTGAAGAGGGATCCTGCGTGTAACCACACGGGAAGCGCGGCTCCCTCCGCAGGAGGGGCCGTGCGCCTCCAGCGCAGCGGCAGGGGCCGTGCTACCCACGAAAGCCTGCAGTCACTGCCACTACCTGTTGCCTGCTCCTGCCTCTATCTGGCCGGAGGCCAAGACCCAGCACACGACCAGCGCGCTGCCCTCCTGCGCCGCGCCCCAACCGCACTCTTCGCGCCACTCCGGCCCCCGCGCGCCTCGCCTCAGCTCAGCACGGCGGGGGGGCAGACACGGCCACATCCGGGTGCCGGCGCTCTTAGCGCACATGCGCGGCCTCCCCGGTGCTGCGAGAAAGGGTGCCGCGATAGTCGCCGTCGCTACCGCCTCTCCTCCCCGGGGCGCTGCGCTTCCGCGTTGTCAGGCAAGGGGGAGCGATGCGAAGCGGGGGAGGCGCCCTCCGCGGCGGCAGGAGGAGGAGGAGGAGGAGGATGATGATGGTTGTGGGGGCGGGCGGCGGCAGTAGCAGCTGCTGGCAGCAGCCGTGAGAAGCCCCACTGGCTACTGGCTGGCGGCACACGCAGCTCTGAGGAAGCAGAGGGTGCCTGAGCTGCGGGGCGGGCGCCTGCGAAGGGGGGAGAGACTGCGGCGGTGGCGGGGGGGGACCGGCATACGCGCACACACACACGCTGAGACGGGTGACAGCGGTGGCTGCAGCTGCCACAATGTGAGGTGGGCTGCGTGGGGGGAAGCTGAGGCTCCGTGGAGAGAAGAGGCAGCCCGCACACCCCCAGGGGCGGACGGGCAGCCGGGGTGGGGCCAGCCGGGCCCGGGGCGAGCTGTGCTCCCTGGCAGACTGGGCGCGAGGCGGCCGCGGGCGACGGTGGCGGCGCTGGTGGGGCTGACCGGGTCCTATTTGCTTGGCTTCAGTCTCCGTCCCTGAGCCCGCGGGCCCCAATGAGGAGCGCCTCTGCACTGCCAGACTGACGCCTGGCCGCCCGCCCCGCGGACGAGGAGGAGCGCTGCCCCGCGGCGGAGAGCGCGGCACCCCTGATTGCGGGCCGTCCGTGCACCGCCCTCCCGACGGGGGCTCGTCTGCCGCCTGCGGGGTGGGCGGCGCGGCGCGGCAGGCGGCAGTGACAGCGCGGCGGCGGCGGCGAGGCCGGGGGAGCGCCGCCGCCGAAGACCATGAGGAAATTTAACATCAGGAAGGTGCTGGACGGCCTGACAGCGGTCTCCGCAGTCGCCTCGGCGTCGTCCGCCGCACAACAGCAGCAGGCGGGGAACCGGGAGACCGAAATCCAGGAGACACTCCAGTCCGAGCACTTCCAGCTCTGCAAGGTGAATGAATGCTGCAGCCGAGCCGGCTGGCGATGAGCGCTGCAGGCTGTGCATGGGTACAGCCCTCACTGAGTCTGCTCGCCGCTCCTGTTTGCTTGCTTGGATTTACTGTTTCGGGAGGAGGAGATGGGAAGGAAGCGGTGGATGTAGCTGTGCAGGTCTTGTTGGATTTCTATAGTCATCTTTCCTGGAGAGTTTCGGGCTTTGTCGTCTTTTAGGCTCTTCCCAGGCATGTAATACTGAGTGTTCATGGAGGCTTCGTAGAAAGAGTGGGATGCATGAGGGAGGCAGTGATATCTGACTGTAGTGCCGATCAGATTATCGCGGCATTTGAGTAAAAGTCTCTTCTAATGGCCCCGAAGGACAGGGGATCTGTCGCTCTGCATTGTTTGGAAACGCATTTGTCCTGTTCTTTTGCGCCTGAAAAGGGCTGTAGACGTTTGTGGTGGTTTTGCTGCAGCGTGTTGGCAAGTTGCATTTGCTATTGCAAATCTTCTCCAGAGACAAAGTTCTGGGGTTTTTTGTTGTTTAAATTTGCTTGTGTGTAAAACTATAACCGTGGTTTGTCTGCACACTTGAGAAAATGATGCAACGAAATAACCCACCAGCTGGACCAAGAAGAATAAAAACTGATTTGAATATCAGTACCCATTTTATGTTTACAGTGCACCCATGGCCTAGCTTGATATGGATGAGCTTGTTTGTGGATTCTTCTCCTTGTTTTATCTTGTATTGCAGGCGTTTCTGCAAGTTGTTCCTAAAGGGCATGTTAAAAATACAGAGCTAGTACCAGTTAAATTTTTATTCACTGTGAAATACTGAGAGTTGTGGAATATGTCTGCAACTTCAGCAAAGTAAAAGGAATATATCAGAAGTGTGCTATGCATTTATGAGGTCTTTAAATGAGCTTCTAAACTAAAGATTTGAAAATTGAAAAGCTAGCAGTAGTATGGCTTATGTTGTATACGGTTGTTAACAGAAGGAAGAGTAGGGATGCTTAGGTTCTTGATTCTGGTTAATTGCAGTCTGAGAAGTGGTAATAGAGTAGTTTAGTCAATTACCAAATTCATGTTGGCTAACCAAAAAGCTAAAGGTGCCTACAGCTTCATGTTAGGAAAGAATTTCATGGCTGAGGTTTTGGTTTCCTTTGTTTGCTAGACTGTTTTCTGGTTTTGTCACTTGGGGGGAAGCAGCGGGTGAGAGATTAGCTTGCTGTAGCTTGGGTGTTTTTGTTGGTTGGGTTTTTAGTGTTTGTGTCGTTTTTGTTTTGTTTTGTTTTGTTTTTTTCTTTATTTATAAATAGAGTGAGAGAGGTTGCACTGACATGTGGGGCCTGTCAGGTTGAAATTGAAGCGACTCTCAAAAGAGCAAGCCTAGTAATTTGTAGTAGTTCTAATGATAAGTCTGGTTTTGTTGCCAAACTTCCTAGGAACATCTCTTTGTTAGAGCTGAAAATAAAATTACTTTGACAACAAGGTAGATGGAGGACAGAGGAGGGGGGGCGAAGGCTGAGTTGATGATAATTTCCTTGCACAGAAGAAATGTAAGATTTAAATGAAGTTTTAGTAAGTGTAACTGTCACTTGATGATCAAGGTTGCATGAGTAGTTGTGACTTAGATGAATCAATTACAAATGGTTTGTAAGACAACTGATTTTTCTCAGTCTGTTGTTAAAATGCTTTGTAATTCTTAATTGTGATTAACGTGGAATCCTCTTCCATAGCTTACAGTATTGATTCTGTTTATTTTTGGTTTGCTGCTTGACCCATGACTGCAATGATCTGGCTTGTTAGACTGTACGCCATGGTTTCCCCTATCAACCTTCAGCTTTGGCATTTGATCCTGTTCAGAAAATACTGGCCATTGGGACTCAGACTGGCGCACTAAGACTGTATCCTTTTGTCTGAAATGGATTTAGCACGCTTCACGTGGGTGATGGTTAAATTCAGCTGTTGCACCCATTCAGAAGTCTGGAGGGAACCAGGCATGCAGGAGAGGAGAAAAACTTTTCTTAATGTTGGTAGGTGGCCAGGCTGTTCTTTTTGTCACTTCAAGTTGTCTTAAAGATATGAGATATGTCTTACTCTGCTCTGATTATCTCAAGGTAATGCATACATTTTGTAGAGGGTTACTAGTTTATAGACAGCTTACAGCATCTGATGGCAAATCTGAAGAGACCTGGGCTGAGCTCTTTTCTGTTGTATCCCTTAGGATAGAAAAATTGTGATGGGGATTTTTCAGAGTGTGGTTTTGTTTGTTTGTTTTGTTGCTGTTTTTTTATTTTTGTTTTGTGAGTTCCTTCTTGAGATAAGCTTTGTAATACTCTCATTGCCTGCTGCTGCTTCTCTATTGCCAAAACATGGTTTCAGATGGGGATACCGAAGGATATGGGAATTTTATCTCATTTATTAATTATTCCAAGTGACTGACATGAACAGAATGAATTGTGGAATAAAGCACTGCTAACCCTGCTTCTTTTTACTCACTAAAAAGTGGACTACCCATATGTTCATAGCCATATGGTACCCTAGCCATATGGTACTATCCAAGCCATGTAATAACATATGTGTTTAAACTTTTTTTTTAATGGAAGATGCTGTGTGGATTCTTTAATCCATGCTACAATTGCCCAAACCTTCCTTTTCAAGAAAAGAGGATTAACTTAATTCTGTTGTTCTGAAACTGGTTGACCTCTTTGGAGAAAACTCAGGCCATCGTAATAGGAAAGTGGACTTAATTCTCTTTAAACTGTAGGTGTATCTTATCTTTCCTGCCTTTATTAGTCTGCAAATAGAACTTTTTGTTGATCTCACTACTCCATAAGGTTGTCTCAAGAGACTTGTCTTTTACAGATTGAAAAGTTAGAACTTAAATATAAAATCCCAAGTCTTTGAAAAGAGGCTGAAGTCAAGTAGCTTGTATGATATCTATAATACCTATTATGAATTCCTAAAACGTCTAAGTTCAAAATATGAATAAGAATAATGACCATGCAGCACTCTTAATGACATATTTTAAAGGCGTCTAACACCATAAAATTTGGTTTTACGAGGTGATAAAGCTGATTTAAATGAAGAAGTGTGAATGTGTGGTGTTGTTCATTACTCCTACGTTGATAGAATAGATGAGAAAGCAGGGACCTAAAAGCAAGAGTTTTCTTTAGAGGAAAAGGAGGGATCAAAATGCACCTACTTAGAGCTTACTTTTAGGCAACATGGTGTTGCAGTTTGGGTAAAGACTTGATAAAACCTATTTATTTGCACTCATCTGTGACTACACATGAATTCTGAGAGTGAATTGCTTTCTAAATAACCAGGAGAAATATTGCAAGACTGTAATGGGAGCAACAGTTCCTGTGAGAGGAAGTGGTAAAGTTGACAGTGTATTTTGTAAGGGAGAAGTAGTTTTGTGCAGAGGCTAAAATGTTGGTGCTCCCCTAAGTTGAAGATCAATAATGTTTCTCAGTATCTTGATGCAGATCTTGATTCTTGGAAGAACTGGTTAAAATCCCTCAAACTCAGATGATAGATTATCCCTGTAACCCAAGAACACCACAGAAATTGCATCTCCTGTGATTACTTGCTCCTTGGGATGGAGGAGCCCAGACTAGCTTCTCAACTTTCTGTGTTTGAAAAGCACTCTATGAAGGAGTGAAACTTGCAAGAAGTGCTTATTTCATTCCACTGCTGAAAGATAAAAGCACAATTGAGAAATGCTGATCTACAGGATGACTTAACTGTTAAGATTTTTACAGACAATAAATTATGGGCAAGGGTTCATTGAAGTGGGATCTAGTGACTCTAAAAGAGCTTCAAAAGTGTATTGGAAGGAGTTGTGGAGTAGGCAGACAGTAAATCTTAGAAAGTCAGGAAAAAAATGCTAATCATCTGCATTCATGTTGTAAGTGCACAGAAGGAAAGGAATTTTAGCCTGGAGAAGAGCAGGCCTCATTGCTGTCTACAACTACCTGAAGGGAGGCTGTAGCCAGGTGGGGTTGGTCTCTCTGCCAGGCAAGCAGCAACAGAACAAGGAGACACAGTCTCAAGTTGTGTCAGGGGAGGCCTAGGCTGGATGTTAGGAGGAAGTTGTTGCCAGAGAAAGTGATTGGCATTGGAATGGTCTGCCCAGGGAGGTGGTGGAGTCGCTGTCCCTGGAGGTGTTCAAGCAAAGCCTGGATGAGGCACTTAGTGCCATGGTCTGGTTGATTGGACAGGGCTGGGTGCTAGGTTGGACTGGATGATCTTGGAGGTCTCTTCCAAACTGGCTGATTCTATGATTCTGTAGTGAGATGTTCATGCACCAAGCATCACATTATGGTTCAAATCATGGACTTTGTGACTGAGAGGCAGAAATTTGGCAGTTGGTTATTTTAAAAAGCCTTTTCTGAAAGGCAAAATATGAACCCTTCATTCCTACAAGTGAGTGATATGGACAGTTGGGAAAGTTTTCTGAGAAAGAATGTTTAAGAAAATATTCTAAAATCAAGGAATGAGGTTACATGTTTTAGATTTCAGTAATGTGTGAAGAAATTCATATTACAGCCCTGGTTGACTTTGGGCCATTTATCAGCTAAACCCTTCACAGAACATGTTCTCCGTATTCAAGCATGTGTACAATTCAGGCATTTTAATTTCAAACCCAGTACTTATTAAACCAGAATATGATCAAGAATTTTCTCAACCACACTACTATCCACTAGCAGAGGAGAGAGCATTCTCATGCACAAGTGCTAAATGTTGTCTCCAGTACTGATAGACTGAAATGTAAAAATAAAATTAAGGAGTCTTCTGAAGAACCAAGATCTGTAGATAGAAATATACTGGGAGTCCACTGACCTAGCATATTTATCAATTTGAGATAAATATAAAGTAACATGAATACTTTGTGTATTCAGAGTAATTGTGAGGATGAATAAACTGAAACTGTGTGACTTACCTCACTAACTAGATTAAAAGTAGAATTACTACTTGTGACACTTGTTTCTTGTCCCTGATAACCAGGCCTGGTGGGTTAAAATTAGTGAGTGTTGTGGCGTTTTTGCATACACCCACACAACTGATCTAGTTGTTAGTCTGAGTTTGTGGTATTGATTAGAGGACATTCACTCCAGCTGTTGGCTAGTGGGATATTTCTGCCTCAGGCTCACCCTTCTCACAGTGCTGGATGCTTGTGGATGTGTTCCCCAAGGAACAATTGTGCTTGCTATTGATTTCAGACTGCAATGGTCAGTGTAAGCTCTTTGTGGGTTCATTTGTCACTGCAGGCCAATATCTTTGACTCCCATCATCCTTACAGGGTTTTAGCTGTTGTTACCAGGGTGTTTTTTGATCTCATGTCCCAGATGTGTTAGGTATCAGGTAGTTAAACATTCATCCGTGCTTTTGTGAAGTTGGCACAGCTTCAAGCAGGAGACTGGACCAGGTGGACTCAGGAGGTCCTTTCCAATTGAAATTATTCTGTGATTCTGTCTATTCTGTGAATGTACCAACATTAAACTACTGTTTGATGGATTGTCAGTTTTTTTTCTGGCATTTGTACACTGAGGAGAAGAGTCCTAACCTCTGCCAACATTCTTCTGGATTTGGAGAAAACCATCTTGGTTTGGGAAGAGAACATTGATAAAGTTACTAAAAATACTGCAGCAGTGCCATGCCAGAGAGACTTTGTGATTATCTGGTAATAAGAAAATATTTATTGGCTACCTTGCTACCCAATTCACATAGAGTGGTTCCAAAAAGTAAAACTGCTTTGCTTAAAATGTACATTAATCTTATGACATAACTGTTTCTTAAAAGGCTACCACATTTCTTATTTCTTCCAGGCCTTAGTTCAAGTGAATATCATTAGCGCTCTCATCTTTTCTTTCAATGAAAAATTCCCACTCTCTAAATGAGGAAAACCAACTGCCCTTGGGTAATCTGAAATTAAGTAAGGACAAAGTGCCATGATGAGAGATGTAACTTAAAAAAAAGTATATATTTATAGCAAGTATGTCCTATATAGCTATAACTACACATGAATACCTAAGAATTAATAAGGTGGCGTACTTTTTAAAGCCATGGCTACACTTGTTGGGAGACCTGATGTGCTGGTTTTGGTTGGCATATAGTTAACTTTCTTCACAGTAGCTGGTATGGGGCTGTGTTTGAGGTTTGTGCTGAAAACAGTGTTGATAATTCAGGGATGTTTTCTGTTATTGTTGAGTAGTGTTTACAGAGTCAAGGCCTTTTCTATTTCTTACTCTGCCTTGCCACTGAGTAAGCTGGGCATGCATAAGAAGCTGGGAGGAGATGCAGCCCAGACCGATGACCAAAGGGATATTCTATCTTCACTTCACTGTTATGTGATGCAGCTGAGCTTAGCTGAAGAACCTGCTGCCTGTCAGTGAGAAGTAATGAATGGATTTTGTTATTTTGCTCTGCTTCTCTGTGTGGCTTTTGCTTACCTATTAAGTTGTCCTTAACCCATGAGTTTCTTACTTCTTGCCTTCATCCCACTGCGGGGCCTTAGTGAGTGGCTTTATGAGACTTAGCTGCTGGCTAGCATTACCCTATGGCACTCCTTTTCTGTGCCCCTGGTGAGATTCAAAGGGTGTAAGATAATCATAGAATAATGACAGATTTGATTGGAAGTTGCTAGATAGATTTGTAGCTGTCTAACCACTGGCAGGCTTCCGTGCCTGTCAGGAGTCTTGCTTTACTGTACATTAGGCTGTAGTGCTTGCTAGTGGCTGCTCTTTTGCTCTTACTCTTTGCTGAACTGCTTATCTTATTATCATAGAATCAACCAGGCTGGAAGAGACCTCCGAGATCATCCAGTCTAACCTATCACTCAGCCTTATCCAGTCAACTAGACCATGGCACTAAGTGCCTCATCCAGTCTTTTCTTGGACACCTTCAGGGATATGGGAACATTTTGATAATGGCAATGATGTGTCTGAGCTAATAGACTGTCAGAGCATTGTTGCTGTTCCAGTACTGCTGTACTGGACAGGCTGGAGCTCCAGTGCAAACTGAAATGAGAAGCACTGTGATCTGTGTATGAGTCCATGCAGGAGCAGGACACCCTCACGTGTCTGTTGATAAGCCCATGCCAGAGCAGGTACATCTCAAAGCGTCTGTGGCCTCGGCTGTCTGTCAGAGCAGATGTACCTCTCAGAAGACTGTGGTCCAAGGACGTGACCATGCTGGAGAAGGTACGCTTTGAAGCAGTAGTGGGTGTGCAAGAGGGCATGCTGGAGTACCTCAATATGTGGCTGTGGAAAAGGCCATGGCAAATCAGGTACTGCCTTGGAGGGACTGTAGGCATGGGTAAGACCATGTTGGGGCAGCTATATTGCTTGAGGGCATTATGGGTAAGGTCATGCTGGAATAGGTGCACCTCAGAGTGACTGCAGCTGTAGATGAGTCTGTGCTGCAGGAGGCCTTTGATTTGAGGGACTACTGCTTATACTGTAATTCTGCTAAGCATCTTTTAGTACTAATTGATTTTGTTCAGAAGTACCTGAAGTATTTCTAAGTCTCATACTGTAATTAACAAAAATAAACTTCAGAATGGAAACTTTTCTTCCCTGTCGTTGTTTTACTGAGAGAGCAGAAGCCTAGTGAGTATAGCATTGCAGCTTCAGGCTTGCTGGACTGTAGTGAGCTTAGGGAAGGTGACATCTTCCAAAAGCAGGCAAAGTTTGCAAGGCTGTGTTACCATAGTGCTGGCACAGCCTGTTTCCTTGTACCTCCTAGTTATTTGTGAAACACTGAGGGCGGTATGGATTGTGTGATCTGATGGTGTTAGGGATAAAATGTAGGAAATTGGACAGCTGGGACCTAGCTTAAGTACTGTACTAGAAATCTAATTCAGTAGGTTCTTAACTCGACGTTTTAGTGGATTTGTTCTTTCTCAGTCACACTGGAAAGGCTTTTGGAAATGAAGTAGCCTTATTGTTGCAGAAAAACAAATGGGCAGATCCAGTAAAGTCACATTGGAAAAGTAGATAGAGTTTGTGATCAGATATGATAAATCCTGAAAGCACAAATCAAGATTGCAAACTCTTCCTGACAACACTTAACTTTTTTAGCAGAGGTCTTCTAACTGCATTGTTTCTTCTAAGCAGCCAGATACTTATTTTCACAAGAGAAAGCTGCGTGTTCTTACGCATTACATTGAAGGTGTCTGGGAGTGCCCTTAGCTATCAGTTTTGTTCACTTTGTTCTTAGTCTTAGCTAACTGGTAATGGTTTCATGTTTTGAAAAAAAATTAGAGTTTTTAGCAGTTAGAAGAAGAAGAAAGGCACCTGAGGGTACTGGTGGATAGTAGCTGAACATGAGCCAGCAGTCTGCCCAGGTGGCCAAGACAGCCAATGGCATCCTGGCCTGGGTCAGGAACAGTGTGGCCAGTAGGACAAGGAAGGTTATTCTGCCCCTTTACTCAGCACTGGTCAGGACACACCTTGAGTACTGTGTCCAGTTCTGGGCTCCTCAATTCAAGAGAAACGTTGAGATATTGGAATGTGTCCAGAGAAGGGCAATGAAGCTTGTGAGGGGCCTGGAGCACAGCCCTGTGAGGAGAGGCTGAGGGAGCTGGGGGTGTGCAGCCTGGAGAAGAGGCTCAGAGCAGACCTCATTGCTGTCTACAACTACCTGAAGGGAGGATGTAGCCAGGTGGGTGTGGGTAACTTCTGCCAGGCAACCAGCAACAGAACAAGAGGACACAGTCTCGAGTTGTGCCAGGGGAGGTCTAGGCTGGATGTTAGGAGGAAGTTGTTGGGAGAGAGAGTGATTGGCACTGGAATGGGCTGCCCAGGAAGGTGGTGGAGTCACCGTCCCTGGTGGTGTTCAAGCAAAGCCTGGATGAGGCACTTAGTGCCATGGTCTGGTTGATTGGACAGGGCTGGGTGCTAGGTTGGAGTGGCTGAGCTTGGAGTTCTCCTCCAACCTGGCTGATTCTGTGACTGATTTTGTGAAAACTAATACTGTGATAGGTCTCTAATCTCTTGGGTCTTCTCTTTTCCTTTTGGTTCTCTTGATGTGGCCCTTTTTGGAGTGTACAAGAAACTGATCATTCTAAGTTTTTTTGAAATAGGCAGATTCTTAGACCTGCATCTACTATTTGTGATTCTTGTTTTCACATAAATGTAAATATTTGACATGAAGTGTCTCTGTTTGCCAGCCTGAGAAGAGGTTTGTGGTACTTCTGCTCTCATATGTGCTTTTGGTTCACATTTGCATACCCACTGTCAGTATGCTGTCTAGCAGCAGCAGCTTTTGCTGACCTGTAAGTTTAAATCTTGGTATTGCAGTTGGTATTTGAATTCCAATCAAGCATAACCATTTTTAATATTAAACTGGTGGTAACTTGGCTGACCTTTTTCATGTCAGTGCTTTTGTAATAATAATAAGACAGCTTGCATGTTTATCAAAGAGAGCACTAAGTTGTTAATTCTGTTGACTTCCAGTGCAAATATGGGTAAAGATCTAATGACGTAATTTAAATGTCTGGCAGTGGTACTTGTGTTGCTGTGTTTAGGCAAAGTTTAAAATAATGAAAGTCTTGGAAATAGCTAAAACTGAAATATTTTCATAGTGAGGACTGTGTAGAGTGGAATAAATATTTAGTAGACTTCTGAAATGCGTAGCAATGCTGTCAGCCTGTGGAGACTCATACCGAGTCCTGATTCATCTTGATTTTTAAAAGGCTTTCATGAAATTCTGTTTTCTGTGTGTATAACTTAGCCTGATCTGACATGATGGTGTTCAGTTGAAGATGCTCTGCCATAAATGGGAACCATTTTGTCTTACAGTTGAAATCTCTTCTTGGCAAGAGATTCCAAAAGTGCTTTTCAGTTTGAGAACTGTACAACTTGATGACAATCTTGATTTGCATACTAGTTGTGGTAACTTAATCACTTCCTACAAAGGCTTAGTCTATTTTAAATCCTGAAGCTTCTCTTAAACCATAAGGTAATTCCAGTTATTGATAATGCTTGTGCTGGGGCAGCTGTATCAGTTAATGAATTCAGATATTTAATATTTTCATTAGTAACATTTTTTGAGCTGATGTCCAAGAATAGATCTTCCCTAGCATTTGTCTACAGCAGTTCTACTCTCAGTGGTTTTGTACTTAGGCATTTGTCATTTGATTTGAATTTTGTGGAAGTAGATAAAACCTGAAATATATGCTTGCTAGTATACCAAAAGTGCAAGATGAAATGCTTGGAGAAGTGTTAAACTATGATGGTTGAGCTAATTAAAATGTAGGAAACTGATTTTTAATAACAATGATGCTTGTCTTGTAATACTTGGAAAAATACAATTTGAAGCATTGTAGCATCTGCTACTTAGCCTTCTCTGTAGAACACTGATCGTAGCATGACAGAAATAACTAAGGGCAGCCTTATTCTTTTTACTGTATATAATGGAATTTTCTTTTGTTGATGCCTTTACAAAGTAATAACAAAACCTGGTTTCTACTGGGGCAAATTGAAGCTTAATTTCCTTCTAAAATTGAGGTAGAAGCAGTGGTCAGCACAATTACACTGTGTCTAGAATAAGTATCAGCCTGTCCCACTTAAACTGTGGTGTACTTATGAACAATACTGGTGGAGAATGGAGGTTAGGTTTTCCCAGCAAGAAGGCTGTAGACTAAACTCACCCTTTTATGGGATAACTACCATGGATTCTCCAAAAACTAATGGTCTCCTCCTCCTCCTGTATTCTTGGTAAGAGTTTTCACAGGAGTTGTTTTAACTTTGTAAACGAGGAAACTAAAGAAAGGATGCACAGATCCAAAGAAAGCAAAGCCTTCATCTTTCCACTTGGCAAAGTACAATTTTTATTTTGTGGGATTCATTCCATTTCAAGCAGGAGATAGCATTCCATAGCTGCCTCTTGAATTCTGCCAGGCTCAAACTTGTTACATTTGTGATGAACGTCGTTAGATCTTTGGTTCAAGATAGGTTGATAGATTAAACACTTGAAGAGCAGACAGCTAAAGAGGTAATCCGAGTGGTATCCAATGTTTTTGATAACCTTTCCTGCAGAAGGTCCTGCCTCTTTCCCAGCTAGTAACACCAGCTTGGACTCAGCAGCAGCAGATGGACAAAGGCAGTTTAAGTTTTCCTACTTTCTTATTAGGGAAAAAGAAAAGAATGCTTTTTATTTTGTGATCACTTAACATTAAATTGATAGGCTTAATGTGCATCTGTTTCTTTGCATATGCTCTATCCAGTCTTACTACCTTGTTAAACAGAGCAGATGTTCATCTTCACAGTTGAATAACATTCTTGGCCGAACTTTAAGGTGCTGATATTAGGATTAAAGTTACTAAGCTTTAGTGATGCTTATTAATATGCAAACAGGCTGAAGAGCCATAGCTTACCTGGATTTCTTTTCTGTATGTGCAGTAAACTTGTAAAGTGAGACTAGTATCACAGCTGCCCTTTAAATATCAAATAAAAAGGAAAATTACCACAAAAAGCCACCCATAAACTTCCATTTCAGTGACTAAATATGATGACCTTTCTTGCTGGCATAGCGAGTATCTCCTCTTTCTCTTAAAACAACTAGGTGGGAAACATAATGATTTGGGAAGAAATTCTGGTGGGTTATCCAGAAGAGAGATGGAGTAGCCTGCCTCTTTAAAATAGTCTTAATGTCCCTGTGTTGTCATATGGGCTGCTGGCAAAAGAAATAATATTTAGGTAACAGCCACTTACAGTGAATACCACCATTTCCTTAATCTTGTTTTGTACTTTCTTATATGTTTTTGTGGGGGGATGGCAATAACAACAGAGGGCCAAAATCCTAAACAGAATAAAGCATAGATACAACCCCCTCCCCCCCCCTTTTTTTTTTTTCAGTTACCCACAGTATATGTAGCTGCCTGGGACTTGACAGACGTTGCCCATTGGTTTATTATCAAACATGGGCCATGAACAGCACAGTGAATATATTCCTAATTATGCTAATAGTTGTAGTGATAGTATAAAAGCTGTAAATTACAGTGGAGTTTAGATCATTGTGCTTTGGAGGATGATACGAGGAAGAGGCAGTAGGAGTTAAGTTTTATAGTGTTGTTGCTTTACTTGAGCAGCATGGAAAAAAGACTTAACTTTTGATCTATGGCCATTCAAAAGAAATGTAGGGTTGTTGGCTTTCATTTCAGTGTTCTTTAACATATGAACACTGTCAGTAACTTCCAGATCAAAAAAAAATGCTCTTCTGGGTAAAAGATTAAAAAAAGGGGGAGGAGAGGGGAGGAGACAACATTTCCTGAGCAAACTTTACTGACTTTTGATGCCTTCTTTGTGCTGGCAATTCCCCATAGGAGAAGCAGCATATCAAAAGGTGCTAACGGTGGAGTTTGCTTACAGAATATTTTGGAACTGCAGTAGTGTATCATAACCAGAAGCAGTTCCAGTAATTTGTGATAGTTGTCTTGCACATAGCTAAGTGTATTCTGATGCTTTGAAAACACTTTGTGATGACATTTGTGCTGCCTCTTACCTCCTATAGTTTTCTATAAACTGAAACTTAGTGAACAGTTCAATGCAGGGAAGGTACCTGTGATGCATGCAGTGTAGTATTAACGTTAACAGCCACAAAACCCCCCGTTAGAGCAGTTTGCAAATAAGGCTCTGAAGAAATAAACTTCTACAGATCTGCAAGTACATAGATTGTGACAGTTGGTGCATAGCTATAATTGGAAAGCAAAGTGATCAATATTTGAATGCATCAGTACGTTTGGTGCTCTGCTTTGCAGCAAAACTGATTTGTATTTGCAGCAGACTCTAAATAAAGCTAGCTCTGTTTTAGTACCAGGCATTAAAATTCCAAAGGGGACAGAAATCTGATGCTATGTGGGTACGTAGTAGTCACTTAAAAAAAATGTCTTATTGGGCTTTCTCCATTATAAAGGCATACATAGGCAAACAAATGAGGCTGTTATTAATCTTGCACCTGAGGTTAAGGTCATCTGCTTTGGCATGATCAGCAGTAGGGGTGATCACTCTCACCACTGCCTCTGGCAAATTGGAGCTGCTTGCATTTTGTTTCAGTAGACAGAAGTTACAGAGTTCTGTGCTAGTACATGCATAGTGCACCCTGGACTGGAAAGGATACTCAAAGACTTTAGCTATTACTTCAGTGAAACTCTTTTAAAGGAAGAGAGTTTGTAAAGCCAGAAGTGTTTGTTTGTTACCTACCTAGAGGCTTTCATGCCTCAGTTAAGTTGGATTGCCCTTTACAAATTAGCCTTCCTTTATTCTCAAGATTAACCTGGGATAACAGAGGGTGCTGCAGAAACTTGGGAGAGATTACATCACTTCCAAGAATGCTACTTATATGTTTCTTTTGTAAGTTCTGTGTATAATTTCATAGTAATCTGCCAGTCTTAATTCAATGTCATACTGTATTATAGAAATACAGGTTGCAATACTGTATTATATAAACAATAAGCATATTTCATGTACTGAATGTAATATATACAATATATTAAAGAAAAATGGTATTGGCTTGGACTAGATCTTTGAGTCATCACAGCAGTCAAAGTAGAAAGCTTCAAATTGGTGGTTGGGTGGGTTTTTATGTTCTTTGAACCAGCTACTGAAACCTGGCTTGTTTTGATTTGTTACCAAATCGGCCCAACAGACTTGGAACAGCATGGTAAACAAAAGTCATTATCTTGTTGCCATATGGAATGATGATGTGTCCACGTTTGGAATCATGCTTATCATTTTTTTTTTTTTGCCTGGATTTAGAGGAGAGTGGCTAGAATTACTGAAAATGGAGTGGCTGCCTTAAAGAGGATTAACAATGCTTTGTTTCCTCAATTTAGAGAGGAGGAGAAGGGATAAATATGTTCAAGGATTGTGAAATCAAGATGGCAATAGTTAAAATGTGTGCTGAGCTGTCATGAGAAAAGGTGGAGGGCTTCCAGTAAAGCACTATTAGACTGATTGTTTTAAATACAAACCAATTTTTAGTTTGCATGTACTGAACAGCAATTTTGGGGGGTGGGATGTGGTGTCAGATCATACTAGTGTATTGAGGGGAAGAGTGGTCAAACTCGAATAACACTCGACAAGCAAATGCTGAAGGGATGACTAGACTGGGATTTGTCCTCTTGCATACTTAGTCTGCTAGGAGGGTTTGGTTTTCAAGTGGATAGGGAATAGGCTGAAAAAGTGGTCAAGTCTGTGTGCTGTCCTTGAATGTTGAATGCTGTTGTAGGAAACAGTCCTAAGCTGTGTGGGCCTCTGGCTTGAGTCAGTATGGTGACTCTTAGCATCATAGAATCAATCACGGTTGAAAGGGACCACAAGGATTGTCTAGTTCCAACCCCCCTGCCATGGCCAGGGACACCCTACCCTAGAGCAGGCTGTCCACAGCCTCATCCAGCCTGGCCTTAAACATCTCCAGGGATGGGCCTCAACCACCTCCCTGGGCAACCTATTCCAGGCTCTCACCACTCTCATGCTGAACAACTTCCTCCTCATTCCAGTCTGAATCTCCCCACCTCCAGCTTTGCTCCATTCCCCCTAGTCCTGTCACTCCCTGATAGCCTAAAACTTCCCTGCCCAGCTTTTTTGTAGGCACCCTTCAGATACTAAAAGTCAGTCTTACTCTAACTACCATACTTAGGGAATTCTTTCCAATGATAAAGTTCAACAGTATTGTTGCACTAACTTAATTACAGCTTAGTACTCCACATTTGTTGTCTTTCATAAGCACCAATTCAAATTTTCTCAGCTTTAATGGTTTGTCAGCAAGGAAATAATCTTCACCGCTTAAGCAGAATTTATCAGATGCTAGGGAGCGTTACCGCACGTACTCCACATGATTCGGTGTGAATCCACTGGAGACCTTTATTGTTTGTTCTGGCTCCATTTATATAGTCCAGAGCAAACAGCACACACCTACACATTAGCATAATCTAGGTGAGTACAGCTTGGTGTTTTACACACATCACACCTTGTTTTTCTCATTGACCAGGTGTCCCACTAGCTTCCCTGTCCCGTGGGAGGCATCCTGCAGCTGTGGGAATAAAGGTCAAATGCTCACAGGCTGCCCATTATTATTTTCTCTTGCATTACATTCCCACAATCAGGTGCTTGAGCAGTTGATCAATCACTAGTATGGTAAAAAAGATCACCAAGATTGGTGTGATGTAATCACGAGTCTTAATGTCAAGGAAGCTGCCATGGAAACTTGTGTGGTTATCATCCTGTGACCTGATGGTGTTCCCTGACGCTGTCTTTTTCTATAGTGATGGTTACTGTTGCAGTTAGAACAGTGCTGGGCAAGCTCACAAAACAATGGCTTTGAGAGGGTTTTAAAGGGGCGAAAACTACCTTGTATTGTTCTTCAGGTTACAGTGTTACTACAGTAGCTGTATCCAATTTGATAAAGAAGATAGAATAGAGTCAATCAGGTTGGAAGA
>WAAF01001738.1:1484-24431 GCA_013400475.1 Tricholaema leucomelas
AGCAGCTCTGCTATGAGGACAGGCTGAGAGAGTTGGGGCTCTTCAGCCTGGAGAAGAGAAGGCTTCCAGGAGACCTTAGAGTGGGTTTCCAGTATCTGAAGGGAGCCTACAGGAAGGCTGGGGAGGGACTATTGACAAGGTCTGGTAATGTCAGGATGAGGGGGAATGGGTTTAAGCTGGAGGAGGGGAGATTTAGACTGGATGTTAGGAGGAAGTTCTTTACAGTGAGGGTGGTAAGACACTGGAATGGGTTAGGTTGTGGATGCTTCCTCCCTGGAGGTGTTTAAAGCCAGGCTGGATGAGGCCTTGAGCAGCCTGCTCTAGTGGGAGGTGTCCCTGCCTATGGCAGGGGGTTGGAGCTGGATGATCCTTGAGGTCCCTTCCAACCTAAACCATTCTATGATTCTCTCTACTGCCTCTCCCCTGGGTTAGCTAGATTGGTTTGAGTTTTTAAATGAGGATAGACCTTAAAAATGTACACAATATTCCTGCTGAATCTCTAATGTTTTTACTGTTCCCATGCCTTCCAACTTTACCAGACGAGGAAAACAGGAGAAGAAAAAAGTCTAAGTGGAATAGCTGATGACAGGGATCCCGAGGGATAATATTGAGGGGAGCAAATAGCTCTTGAGGCCAGACTTCTGTTTATAAAATATACATTTATACTCTTCAGTGTATGCATTTATTTGGTGTTAGGTATATCTATATCTATTTAAGATATATTTAAGTAATTTTAAGGTGTTGGAACTGAAAATCATGGCTGAAATGATCCGTGGGAGATGGATTAGAGCAGACTGAAAGGTGGTTTGCTTTTTTTTCTCCCTGGGCTTCTTCTCTAGGGAAGTATTATTGCCTTTGGTTTTGAGTAGATTTGTAGAATAAAGAAGCTGAGAGATGCTGTAGAGGGCAACAGTTGCAGCAAAAGAGGCTCTGCCTCAACACAAGAGGGAACTTCTTTACTGCAAGGGTCATAGAGCACTGGAACAGGGTCCCCAGAGATGCTGTGGGGTCTCCTTCCATGGAGGCTTTCAAGGCCTGTCTGGATGTGTTCCTCTGTGATCTGTGTCAGATAATACTGTCCTGCTCTGGACTCAATCTCCTTGGGTCCCTTCCAACCCCTAACATCCTATGACCTGGGCAGTAGTGTCAGTGAGTGGGAATGGTTGGTTCATGCCTAACTGCCAATGTTTTTCAGTACCCAATGTAGTGGTGATGCATTCAACAAGTTTCATCTCTAGTCAAAGTTAACCACTGGCCAGCAGTCTGAAGACTAGTCTCCAGATGGTTTTTTTCCTTTTCCAAGTGGGGGATACTGTCTGTAGAACACTTCTGCAGTGTTTTATCAGATCCACTGGTGGTTCCCTTCTATACAGGTGTGTGCAGCCAGGAATGCTCTGAAAGTATTAACAAATGACACACCATAACATCTCTGTGAGGTCAGAGAGAAGTCTTACTTGCTTTATAGGTAGGAAAAGGCATGGAAAGAGCAGTTTCTTATTCCCAAAGAAATATGTAGTTGGTCTGTGACAGAATTCTCTTCTGACTCTCAGTTCTCTCTTTTAGCAAGAGATAGCTCTTTCTCATTCTTCTGCTTGAATGTGTCCAGAGAAGGGCACCAAGGCTGATGAGGGGGCTGGAGCACAGCCCTACGAGGAGACGCTGAGGGACATGGAGCTGTCCAGCCTGGAGAAGAGGAGACTCAGGGCAGACCTCATTGCTCTCTGTAACTACCCGGAAGGAAGTTGTAGCCAGGCAGGGGTTGGTCTCTTCTCCCAGGCACCAAGCGACAGAACAAGAGGACACAGTCTCAAGCTGTGCCAGGGTAGGTTCAGGCTGGATACTAGGAAGACATTATTCACAGAAAGAGTGATTGGCATTGGAATGGGCTGCCTGGGGAGGTGGTGGAGTTGTTCCCTGGAGGTGTTTCAGAGGAGGCTGGGTGAGGCAGTGCCATGGGTTAGTTAATTAGAAGAGTTAGGTGATAGGTTGGACTTGATGATCTTAGAGGTCTTTTCCAACCTGGTTAATTCTGTGTGAATATAGGGGCAGAATGTCTTGCTTTTCATGTGTATACAGAGCACCACAAGGCCATGTTGCAATTGCATAAAGGTGTTGAATGAAGTACCACATATCATGTATACAAAAGGTAGATTGTTGTATTTTTTTTTTCTTTCAGGTAAAAATTTAACCTACCCATCTAAAAAGAGTGATTTTTGAATCCACAGGAGAAACAGTTTTGTGATCCTTTCTTTCATATGCTCAGTTGTGTTGTATTCTCTCAGCCATGGTAGCCATGCATTAAATAACTGAGCAAGTAAAACATCCAGTGTATAAAAGGTAGCATTTTTAACACCACGCAGAAACTAATGCTTACCCAGCAGAAGTGCAAGGCATTTGGAAACATAGGAAGATGAGTTAATGATGTAGAAGTTGTATATATGCAGCATCTGAAAAGCATGCTTAACAGGGCAGGTGGCATTGGGCCATTTTTCCATCTCAAAACAAAAAAAGACCAAAAAGAAAATCAGATTGTTTTACAGAGTGGGGTGTACTTTGTAGGGGTGTTGTTTACTGTCATGTTTGCTCCCCAGAAAGTGCAATTAAAGAATTAAAGCTATTTTTAAATGCTGTTAATGAAGCATTTTGTTGCATGCTTGGGGCATGCTTTTAAATGTCCTGCTAAGCACTGTGTATAATTTGTTTTTCCCATGTATGAAGTTGTATAAAGGTAAATTGAAAGAGCTAAGACATGAACTGTTGGTGCTGTAAAAAGAATCGTAGAATGGTTTAGGTTGGAAGGGACCTCAAGGATCACCCAGCTCCAACCCCCTGCCATAGGCAGGGACACCTCCCACTAGAGCAGGCTGCTCAAGGCCTCATCCAGCCTGGCTTTAAACGCCTCCAGGGAGGAAGCATCCACAACCTCCCTGGGCAATCTGTGCCAGTGTCTTACCACCCTCACTGTAAAGAACTTCCTCCTAATAGCCAGTCTAAATCTCCCCTCCTCCAGCTTAAACCCATTCCCCCTCGTCCTGACATTACCAGATCTTGTCAATAGTCCCTCCCCAGCCTTCCTGTAGGCTCCCTTCAGATACTGGAAAGCCACTCTAAGGTCTCCTCGAAGCCTTCTCTTCTCCAGGCTGCAGAGCCTCAACTCTCTCAGCCTGTCCTCATAGCAGAGCTGCTGCAGCCCTCTGAGCATCTTCGTGGCTCTCCTCTGGACTGGCTCCAGCAGTTCCATGTCCTTCTTGTGTTGGGGTCTCCAGAACTGCACACAGTACTCCAGGTGGGGTCTGAGGAGAGCAGAGTAAAGGGGGAGAATCCCCTCCCTTGCCCTGCTGCCCACACTGCTTTTGCTGCAGCCCAGCACATGCTAATTATATAGAATATGTTACATTTACTTTATAACAGTGAGTGGATTCCTAACAGAAGAATTCAGAATCAAACCCAACTTGCTGTGTCTTGTTGGTTATATTTTGTTTTCTTCTCCTAGCTGAGTTTTGGGTATATGACCCTTCACTTCCATGGCTTTTAAACTCCCAATATGGAGAGCATATATGGTTTTTCTCTTCAGCTTTTGGCTGCTATTTAAGGAAACATAGATTTGCTACATTGGCAGTAAAACAAATGTGTTACTTTTATCAAGGATTAATAGTTTTCTTGTTGTCTTTTTAGATGTCTGGGGGAAAGCACTGCAGTACATCTTCTAAAGCTACTGCAGGATTGTTTATTATAGTCTGAAAATGCACAAATGGGAACTGAGTTTTCTTTGGAATAGAACTGTAACATCTCAGGTTTCAAGGCTGATAGGTATTGATGCCTTTGGGCCTTTATATGTAGTTTAGAACTTGTCTTTATACTGTCTGGATTCATTAATCATGTATAAAATTGTGCCAGGAGTAGTAACCTTCCTGGAATGAGATGTGTGTGGAGAGTATGTGTGCATCTCTTGGGAAAAGAGGTTTGGTTGGGTTTTGTTAGCAAACTTAGGGAATATTTTGAGTCTTTGTGAGATCACACTATGTTAACCTGGAATTAAATTAATTCTTAGGGTGGTAAAAGTGAAAAATATTGCATTGTACTGAATGTTACAGATGCTCAGATGAGGGAGCTGTTGGCCTGGAGACACACTGGTGCCTGAGAAAACCAGAGAAAATATTCTATTTAGAGACTCCTCTGCTTATATGCCATTTTCTGTATTTATCTGACCTTTTGCTCATTCTTTATTACCAGGGCAATTTACATAAAATAGGATCTATGCCATTTATGAGTTCATGTGCTCCTGCTGCTTATTCTTCCCTTGAAGTTCTAATCCTTTGTGGCATTTCACCCCAAAGCACTTTACAGTAATTGCTAATTGATATAAAAGGATCACTTCATCCATCCCTGACATGTAGCACCTCAGTAGTGAAACTCAGAAGCTGTGTACCAGTGAGCAGTAGGACTGCAGAACATTTTTAGGAGGGGGAAAAAAAATAGCCCATCAAACTGAAAATGGACAGGCTATTTACAGTTAAATGAGCTGCAGTATCTCCTTCAGGATTGGGTTGGGGAATATTAATTCCTGGTCTTCAGAAAAGAGACCTTTGGTCATAGGTAGAGGACAATGGCTGTATTACATGTTATTCAGAAACACATTACTCTTGAAATGCAGTATATTATCTCATAAATTCTAAACTGAATCAGCTTCCTCACAGAATCACAACCTCAGTATACTGCAGGTTTTGGGATTACTTCAAGACTCCTCAGTTAAGATAGAGGTTGGCAATCTTAGCCTGTAATTAGTGGGCTCAGGGAGTCAGAGTGCCCAAACTTGGGCTGTAAATAGCAGTCACACAATGGGAGCAAACACAGTGAAAACCCTCCAAAGTAGCAGCCACAAAAGGGGAGCAAACACAGTGGAAGCCCTCCAGACAGCCTCAGACCGTAACACGCTGTTCCCAACACACAGCCCCAAAGTAGGGTGAAGTATCACTGCACGCAAGCAGCGTCTGTCCTGTAGGTAGATGATCAATGGCACAATGTCCACCTGGCGACCGGTGACAAGTGGTGTTCCTCAGGGGTCAGTGCTGGGACCAGTGCTCTGTAACATCTTTGTCAGTGATATGGACAGAGGAATTGAGTGCACCCGCAGCAAGTTTGCAGATGACACCAAGCTGTGTGGCGCAGCTGACTTGCTGGAGGGCAGGGATGCCATCCAGAGGGACCTGGACAGGCTGGAGAGGTGGGCCCAGGCCAACCTCATGACGTTTAACAAGGCCAAGTGTAAGGTCCTGCACCTGGGTCGGTGCAATCCCAGGCACAGATACAGGCTGGGTGGTGAATGGCTGAGAGCAGCCCTGAGGAGAAGGACCTGGGGGTCTGGGTTGACGAAAAGCTCAACATGAGCCTGCAGTGTGCACATGCAGCCCAGACAGCAACCCTGTGCTGGGCTGCATCAAGAGCAGTGTGGCCAGCAGGGCAAGGGAGGGGATTCTCCCCCTTTACTCTGCTCTCCTCAGACCCCACCTGGAGTACTGTGTGCAGTTCTGGAGCCCCCAACACAAGAAGGACATGGAACTGCTGGAGCGAGTCCAGAGGAGAGCCACGAAGATGCTCAGAGGGCTGCAGCAGCTCTGCTATGAGGACAGGCTGAGAGAGTTGGGGCTCTGCAGCCTGGAGAAGAGAAGGCTTCGAGGAGACCTTAGAGTGGCTTTCCAGTATCTGAAGGGAGCCTACAGGAAGGCTGGGGAGGGACTATTGACAAGGTCTGGTAATGTCAGGACGAGGGGGAATGGGTTTAAGCTGGAAGAGGGGAGATTTAGACTGGATGTTAGGAGGAAGTTCTTTACAGTGAGGGTGGTAAGACACTGGCACAGGTTGCCCAGGGAGGTTGTGGATGCTTCCTCCCTGGAGGTGTTTAAAGCCAGGCTGGATGAGGCCTTGAGCAGCCTGCTCTAGTGGGAGGTGTCCCTGCCTATGGCAGGGGGTTGGAGCTGGATGATCCTGGAGGTCCCTTCCAACCTAAACCATTCTATGATTCTATGATCCGTAACTGACACAAGAGGCCATAAGAAGAGAGAACACAGATCAAGCCTGGTAAGATGTCAAAGGAACTTCCTGACAAACTAGAAGAAAAGTACCCCAGCAAGTGGGTGAATAACTGCAGTTTGTGTGCATGCTGCTACTAATTTTAAGTGGATAACTGCGGATAGCTGCCTTTCATCAGCTTCTCCCACGGCTGCATGACAGTCCTGCCTGTGCATTTGCCCCACTTGTTGGATATGATCTTGTTTATGCCTGTATTACCTGTGTGTTCCTGAGTGGTTTCATTAATTTGATGTGTAACTCTGTAGCAGTCAGTGGCACTTAATTTATTTTCCAGATTTATGTCTACCATTAAAAAAGAAAGCCCGTGCAAAGCTTTGAGTGACACCACTGTAATTAAATTTTAAGTAACTATAAATTAAAATATAACTGTAAGTTAAAGTTAACTATCAGTTAAAAATAAACTTCACAAGCCAGCAGTCTTTGCTATTCAGAGAGGTGGTAATTTATCAGCAGTCTGCAAAAGCTGATCAGGTCTCAAATTGTACAGGAGACCTTGCAAACTGAGTGACTTTTACAGCGTCCTTTGATAGCTTTGGACCAAAGGCATATTTGGGATTCCCAGTTCTTAAGGATGACTATCTTACAGGCACTCCAGTAAGTGTAGAAGTGGTAACAGATTATATATATATAGCTTTCCTCCTCTTAAGTTACTTGATCTTTACAATGAATATCTGAAGTTCTACTAGCAAGTGCCTTGTGCAGATTCCAGAGCATCTGTCTTATGCCTGCCCTGTTTATAATGTGCAAGAGCCTCATTACAGCAAGGGTCATCCTGTGAGCTGGTTCTTAAGTGGAAATCTGATTTGTGCCTGGACACAAAATGATATGACTGCTAGAAAAGCTTGGATTTATAAATCCTGTTTTCTAAGGAAGTTGAGGGAAACATAGGGATTTAAAAACAATTTCTTTTTGTGTGTGGTTGTTTTAGTTAGTTTTTTTTCTTTCAAGGAGCTAAGAATGAATCAAAGGCTGCTTGACCTGGAATACTTTCAAGCTACTTCTAAATTCTTCTATCCCAAGTGCAAAAGGAATAAGCTCCAGAGAGAAAAACAATGCAAGTGCTTTCAAACAGCTGTAATGCTAAGGATGGCTTGGTCTGTGGAGGGAAAATACCAGCCTGTCCCTATCCAGCTTTCTCCGTGGCTGTCAGGATTTCCTCAGCCTTTTGAAGATGAGATGTTGTGATTTTTTTTTTTTCTGTTTTGACTCATACAACACAGGAGGGCTTATAGTAATATGTTCAGTATCCCAGTGTGGTCCAGATAATGGGACTTTGAGCAAGGAGTAATAAATTGAATGAAAGTGGGGAAACCTACCAAGTAAAATCAGCAAACTGTTCCAGTTTAAAGGGTTGGTAGAAGCTTCTCAAGAGAGTCAGTGCACTTCTTTGTGCCACTTCCCCAGATAAAAAAAAAGCATAGTCTTTGGAAAATATGAGATTGGACTAAACTAGGCTGATTTTATGAAGGTTGATGTGTTGGGTTTTCAAAACCAGGCAGTTTGTAGCCTGGATTCAGGGAGAAGATACTGGTATGTTACTAAATAGACACAAGGTCCTGTTTATCGGTGGGTTGTTTCTCTGGAAGAATCATAGAATGGTTTAGGTTGGAAGGGACCTCAAGGAGCATCCAGCTCCAACCCCCTGCCATAGGCAGGGACACCTCCCACTAGAGCAGGTTGCTCAAGGCCTCATCCAGCCTGGCCTTAAACGCCTCCAGGGAGGAAGCATCCACAACCTCCCTGGGCAACCTGTTCCAGTGTCTTACCACCCTCACTGTAAAGAACTTCCTCCTAACATCCAGTCTAAATCTCCCTTCCTCCAGCTCAAACCCATAGAGAAAAGAGAAGTGTTTAGAGCTGGAGCTGGGCTGGTGAAATATGGAGGATGATGGTGTGCAGTGCCAAAGAGTAGAAGTGGAGAGTAAGAGTGATTTTTAAGCTAACTTTGCTCATCTGTCCCAGGCTCTTTGCTCAGATTAGTGCAATCTGCTGTTTAGCTTTCACCCCACATTTAGAACTAACTATTTTGTTCTCATCAATTAAGGTATTTTAAGTTATTTAATGGTCATCCAATAATGGAATGCAAGGGTTTGAAATAGGGGAAAAAAACCCTACTTTTCAAGGAATGAGAATTTTTATTGCAAGTTTGATAAAGTAGAGTAGATCAGACAGTGTCTTTGGTGAAGATTAGCTTTTGACATGAAACATTTAGTCAGGTTATTCAGCGTGAAATTAATTTTGAGCGGTGTGAAACAGTTTACTTGATGCTGTGTCACTTATAAATAATAGAAGGCTGATGTTACTTGTTTTGTTGCAGAAAGGTTTGTTTTGCCTTTTACAGGTTTTGACTTTCCCTCCCCTATTGTTTTGTTTTTAAAACGGCAACGTTGCCAGATTGAGTTTCAGGTTGCCGTTTGGCACAAAATCCCACAGGAAAGCGAGAGACTCCATCTAGCCTCCAGCCTTCACAACACCATAAAATGACATTGTCCAAAAGAAAAGGAACTCAGGTTAGAAAGGTAGGGATTTGCTGTAGAGCCTGGTAGTGTATCTTCCTCCTTTAGAACATAGTGATTCTTCTATGATTCTATGACAGTCTTTTTAGTTACACAATGTTACTGTTCTTTAAGAGGTTTACCAGTGTATGTGTCAGTGGGTTTGGGATGCTCTGAGTTCTTCAGCACGTGTCAAATTATAGAATCATAGAATGGTTTAGGTTGGAAGGGACCTCAAGGATCATCCAGCTCCAACCCCCTGCCATAGGTAGGGACACCTCCCACTAGAGCAGGTTGCTCAAGGCCTCATCCAGCCTGGCCTTAAACACCTCCAGGGAGGAAGCATCCACAACCTCCCTGGGCAACCTGTGCCAGTGTCTTACCACCCTCACTGTAAGAACTGCCTCCTAACATCCAGTCTAAATCTCCCCTCCTCCAGCTTAAACCCATTCCCCCTCCGTCCTGACATTACCAGACCTTGTCAATAGTCCCTCCCCAGCCTTTCTGTAGGCTCCCTTCAGATACTGGAAAGCCACTCTAAGGTCTCCTCAAAGCCTTCTCTTCTCCAGGCTGCAGAGCCCCAACTCTCTCAGCCTGTGCTCATAGCAGAGCTGCTGCAGCCCTCTGAGCATCTTTGTGGCTCTCCTCTGGACCCGCTCCAGCAGTTCCATGTCCTTCTTGTATTGGGGGCTCCAGAACTGCACACAGTACTCCAGGTGGGGTCTGAGGAGAGCAGAGTAAAGGGGGACAGTCCCCTCCCTTGCCCTGCTGGCCACACTGCTCTTGCTGCAGCCCAGCACAGGGTTGCTGTCTGGGCTGCATCTGCACACTGTCAGCTCATTCCAACTTGCGATTGACTTAGAGTTATGCAAGATCATCAAGGGGCTGAAGTGCTACAGAGTGTAATGCTTACATATTAGCTTCAGCTTTTCTGTGTTAAGTTGCTGTGGGTAAATTACTCAGCAAAGCCTCCAAAACAATTTTTTGCTCTGGTGGCATTTTAGGCATTCTCTTTATTCTCTCCCATATGCATAATACATATCTCATACACATCTATAGAGGATGATTCCTCCATTCTTTTGCATTTTTGACTCTGAAATGTATATAACCTTTGATGAATACAAGTGAAAATGCTGACCTCTCCTGCATTGAAGGCAATGCTTTTGAGATATTAGGAAGAGATCATTTATAGTGAGGGTGGATAGACACTGGATCAGGTTGCCCAGGGAGGGTGTGGATGCTCATTCCCTGGAGGCAATCAAGGCCAGGTTGGACAAGGCCTTGTGCAATTTGGTCTGGTGGAAGGTGTCTCTGTCCATGGCAGGGGAGTTGGACTAGATGATATGTAAGGGCTCCTCCAACCCAAAACATTCTATATATGCTGGTATTACTTAGCCTGGAGAAGAGGAGGCTCAGGGCAGACCTTATTGCTGTCTACAACTACCTGAGGGGTGGTTGTAGCCAGGAGGAGGTTGCTCTCTTCTCTCAGGCAGCCAGCACCAGAACAAGAGGACACAGCCTCAAGCTGCGCCAGGGGAAGTTTAGGCTCGAGGTGAGGAGAAAGTTCTTCACTGAGAGAGTCATTGGCTACTGGAATGGGCTGCCCAGGGAGGGGGTGGAGTCGCCGTCCCTGGAGCTGTTCAAGGCAAGATTGGACGTGGCACTTGGTGCCATGGTCTAGCCTTGAGCTCTGTGGTAACGGCTTGGACTTGATGATCTGTGAGGTCTCTTCCAAGCTTGGTAATACTGTGAGACTGTGATGTTTACTTTTTTTGCTTTCCTGCTTGTGCATGAAAATGCTTATGCTGACATAGTCCAGGTAGCTTCAGCTGGCTACACCTCAGTTCTTTTTAAAGTTCTTTTGGATACTTAATAGAATTTAGGCTTAGCTGCAGTGCAGTTGCATTTTGCATGACATAATGACATTTTTTCCCCCCCTAGTTTTTGTGTAATTTTAAAGTAATCTGGAAGTCAAACTGCTCAACTAATCTGCAGATGGATGAATTGTTGAAAATAACCCTAGACAATAATATTTACATTAAGGTTATATGTTTCTGGTTATAAGTGTGATGTACAACAGAACCTGGAAACCTCATGTTCTAGCTGGGCTCTCGATGATGCTACTTCATCTTCACAAAAGTTGTAGACTAGGATACTCTTTCACTGAAAAAAACGTTTCTTAAACCATCTGTTTTCTGAAGTTTCTTTTATGTTTTTATGGTGCCCTTAGCATTTTTGGCCTAATTCAAGTACACTGGTAGAGGACTTCAGTGTGTGACAGAGGTTTAGCACCCAATATGTTAGTAAACTATGGAGGAAAAGATCTGGTTATGTAAAAACTCACTGAGTGACCTCAGAAGTCAGTAAGAGGGAACCTCAGCCTGTCAGATTGCATTATTAGGATGAGCTCATTTGTATTAAGTGCACTTGAGTTCTGTAAATGATGATTCATATCCCAGGTGGATAATGCCCACTCACTAGACCTCAGTAAGAGTTTTCCTTGTTATCTGTTCTAGAAATTAACTGTTAATGACTGCTGCAGAAACGCCAAGTAATCCACTTCTAGTTACAGCCTCTGTGTGGAGCTTTTGGAACATGGGATTGATTTTTCTTCTCCCACCTTTTTCCCCTCTGTTAGTAAGTCTAATCTAAAATTAATCCTAGATTCCAACAGTAACTGGGTTCAGCAACATCACTGAAAAGCAGTATTGCTCTTATTGGCTTTCCCCCTCACACTTACATGGCTAAAGCAATTAAGGGAACGTGATGTTCCCTTCTGGGTAAAGAATTAAGTGTCCACTGTGCTTTGCAATTGCCCAAGTGAATAGCAAGCCAGCCTCAGAGTCTGCAGCATGTCCTCAAAGGACTTTCTTCAGCCTCTTGGGGTTTTTAGTTTTCACCTGGTTGTGGAAGTACAAATCAGATGGACTTTGGAACTCAGCACGAAGGAATTTTGTCCGTTTTCCTGTATTTCTGATCTCTGAAAAGTCCATTTGATTATTGAAAGATACTCCTGAAGAATTTCTAGCTGCTATTTTAAATAGCAGTCAATATGTATTTGTCATCTTGTCAAAGCACACCATTGTGTTTGTCAGTTATCATATTGTAATTGCAGTGTCTGGGTATTAGAATGTCTTCTTTGGCTTTTCTTTTTCTGTAAAGAAATTAATTCTCTATCTCTGAGAATGTGATGAGAGATGAACTCAAGCCTCTAGTTGCTCTCTTGAACTCATGTTTTACTAACCTTTCATGCTGGTGACACCTCCCTGCCCTACGGACAGACAGCTCTTCTTTTTCATTCTTCCATTAGCTACTTTGACCTTAGATTAGCAGTGTTATGTGAGCCTGTGGAAAATGCTCCTTGGCTTAGCAATGTTGTCCTGTTGGATTAACAGGTAGTTAGCTCAGAACAACTGCTGAGCGGAGGTCGGTTGCAACACAAACCGTGGCAATGAACTGAGTCAGCACGCAGGAATGAAGACCTGCTAATCAGAAAATGCAAGAAAACAGGATCTTGTTATCTGAATATGCTAAACATGCTAATACTATGGCTCAGTGGGAAAGAGACATGGCAGATAGACTGGTAGACTGTAGGTTAGAAGAGACAACTTTTTGCATGATAAGATGACTAATCAACAAGTAGAAATAGTGTATATATATATGTGCAGGTTGCTCGAAGAAATCGGAACTTTGCTTGCATCAAGCTGTCCCATGTCCCTCAGTCACAGCATTGTCCAACATAATAAGCAAAGAAAATGCACATTTGGAGATGTTGATGATAAAATCCCATCCTTCTCTAGCGATTGGTAGCATCTCTTGATTGAGGTGAGACAGTTCTAATGCACTTCCCAGGTCATCTGCTCGTGATGAGATGAGAAGAAAACAAAAGCATGCTGGCTGTTGTTAAGTTTTCTCTCTCTGGTCCAGCCCACAGACTTCTGCCTGCCTTTGAGTGCCTGATGATCTGAAGGCCTTGCAATTGCTCCTTGTGCTAGTTTGAGCCTAGCTGGGATGTTTTGGTGAGAAGAACTAGATAATAGGCTGGAAAATGAAAACAATGGTGAGGTCTACTTCCCTCACAGTCTTGCTGGGATGTGTAAAGAAGAAAGGCAAAACAAAGATTGGGTCACTTGCTTGCTCTCTTCACTGGGAGCTTTGCCTGCTGGGGAGCTGAGGCTGCTGGCTGGACTCCATCTTGCTTTCTAACCTCACCCTCCATTTGCTTTGGCTGATTTCAGCTTTGCTTCATAATCCTCTTGGCTGAACCTCCATTCTTCCTTGGGACTGGGGTAAGGTTGAGAGGGGTAGGGGGAAGGTGAGGGGCGGTTGAGAGCCCCTCCTGGGGACTCAGGTTTCTGGGAGGAGAGTTGTGTTTCTGTATTACCTTTTGACCTTGTATATTTCTGTCTATAACTGTATATACTGTAAATATCTGCTTGTAAATTGTGGCAGCTGTAAATATAAGCTTCATTCAAATTTTCAGAGCCGACTGAGTCTAGTCTGGGTGATTTCTCATGTGGGGGGGGGGCAGCGGGGGATACCCAAACCATCACACCCCTCTTATGACCTTTCTTATTGCTTATATCCAGGGAAGCAAACAAGGGGGAAGGTTATGTTGGGATTTTTTTTTTAGTACATACAGTCATGTACTAAACTGAGAAGCACTGATAGTGTTACAGCATTGATCATGTTTCACTATTTGGTTAAAACTTATCATTAAACTCAGGTAAGGTTTCAGCTGAATTGCATCACAGTTAACCTGAAATGCTCTTTTGACTCTGAGAAGAGGAGGCTTTGAGGTGACGTTATTGTGGCCTTTCAGTATCTGAAGGGGGGCTACAAAAAAGCTGGGGAGGGACTTTTTAGGATATAAGAGAGTGATAGGACTAGGGGGAATCCCCACCTGGAGTACTGTGTGCAGTTCTGGAGCCCCCAACACAAGAAGGACATGGAACTGCTGGAGCCAGTCCAGAGGAGAGCCACAAAGATGCTCAGAGGGCTGCAGCAGCTCTGCTATGAGGACAGGCTGAGAGAGTTTGGGCTCTGCAGCCTGGAGAAGAGAAGGCTTCGAGGAGACCTTAGAGTGGCTTTGCAGTATCTGAAGGGAGCCTACAGGAAGGCTGGGGAGGGACTATTGACAAGGTCTGGGAATGACAGGATGAGGGGGAATGGGTTTGAACTGGCAGAGGGGAGATTTAGACTGGATGTTAGGAGGAAGTTCTTTACAGTGAGGGTGGTGAGACACTGGCACAGGTTGCCCAGGGAGGTTGTGGATGCTTCCTCCCTGGAGGTGTTTAAGGCCAGGCTGGATGAGGCCTTGAGCAGCCTGCTCTAGTGGGAGGTGTCCCTGCCTATGGCAGCGGGTTAGAGCTGGATGATCCTTGAGGTCCCTTCCAACCTAAACCATTCTATGATTCTATGAATGGAACGAAGCTGGAGATGGGTAGTTTCAGGCTGGATGTGAGGAGGAAGTTCTTTACCATGAGAGTGCTGAGACCCTGGAATGTGTTGCCCAGGGAGGTGGTTGAGGCCCCATGCTTGGAGGTGTTTAAGGCCAGGCTGGATGAGGCTGTGGGCAGCCTGTTCTAGGGTAGGGAGTCCCTGCCCATGTCGGGGGGGTGGAACTAGAACTAGATGATCCTTGTGGTTCCTTCCAACCCTGACTGATTCTATGAAACTGTAAAAATAGATTGGGGGGGGTGGGGGGGTGGAATGAAGAGCCAACGAACACCCTCCCAATTAACCAACCAAAAATCATAAGTATATTGAAAGAACAGGGCTCTTGTCATTGTTTTGGAAGCTGCCTCCTCAGTTCAGCTTGTGACTGATTTGGAAAAGACAAGAGGAAGGTTACAAGTGTTATTCATTTACTTTTACAAAGAGTTTCTCCCCTCTGCACTGCAGTTCAAGAGGATAATTCAAGTTCTCCTTAGTCTGTGCAGCTCCCGTTGAGCAAAATTTCTGTGCTCACCAGAATAATGCAGAGCATACTGACAGAAGTTATGAGGTAGACTTAAAACCTGCATGCCTACTTGATATGGTAGTCACATCACCTACATTTCCTTTAATTTTTCAGAGCTTGATCTGTCTTTTTGGTTTTTTTTTTTCAATGTTTGGTCTGTAACTCTATTTTTTAATCATTATGGTGTTTTGAGGTTTTTAAAGGAAAACAACTTGGAAAGGACTATCTACTCCTGAATGTGCAAGCCCATTGAATTTGCTTTAGAGTCAATAATAAGGTCAGATGTAAATCTCTTAGAGAGGTTTAAGTTTTAATGTCTCATAAACAGCCTGTGTTGGGTTTTACAGTGTATGTTATATAAGAGGTTGCTTTACTGTGCTTTCTTCGGTCTTTTACAAGCATATAACTTCACAGAGGAGTATGAATAATGTTATTGTGTGTCTTTAATGGCTGTCAGGTAAATTAGTCTTCCAATTAAGAAGATATCATTGAGAACAAGGCAATAAATTTAGGCAGATGAAGTCTGATTAACTCCTGTACTGTTAAGAGTATATCTCAGTCTGTGAAAATTAGTACTGCCATGAAAGCAGACAGATTCTGGTTGAAGAAATCTGCTTGTCCTGAATGTATAACTGCACAATTCTCATTTAAAGTGTGTTGATCTTTACACTGCATTAAAATTAATTTCCTTTCCACACAACTGAGTATGAACTCAATGCCTGAAACTTCTGACTTCTGTAAAAAGGGAAATTCTTAATGCTGATTTTGCTAATAGTTTTCAGGGAGAACCTGACAAACCCAAATAATGTAACACCTCTCCCCCTCCTCAGTCCTACTCCCTCTTCTACAGAGCAAAAATGATACAACCACAGTTAGAATTTACCATCAAATGAAAGTTTTCTTCCTCTTTTTCTCACAGCATTTAAAAACTTATTTCAATGTTGGTTTTTTTTTTTGGGAAATGAAATACAGAAGTGATTTGAGACATCTCTCCTTTCAGGTTTAGAGGATGATAAATAACAGTTTGCAAAGATGTTATGGAGGGAGAAATGAGGCTTAAAGAAAAGAAGTTAATCATATCGAGGCAGCTCAGTATGATGAGACAAGGAATGACCAGCCTCCTTTTGGCAAACAAAACTGAATCATAGTAAGGAAATGAGGTTGCCAAGGCAGTGAAAAACAGAGCTAGAAACTTCCAAGTCAAGTCACAGGTTGCAAGGCATTCATAGCCTATGGGAAATGATGAGTCCATTGCGTGTTTCTCTTAACAGACAGGGTCTGCAGCCTCCCATCATTTCCTGGCAGAGAAGCCACTGATGTCTTCTGTACAAAGGATGAACTATGCCCTTGCCCCACAGGACTTCACTAGTCATGGTTGAGGTGCATGAAATTTTGACTACCACTGTGCAATGGCTGTTTTGTCACTGCAGGGACGACTTTTATTTCTTGGAGTGTCAAACCTGCCCTGTGCAAGAGTGACACAGTTACTCTGGGTGATGTAATGCTGTGTATGAAAGTACCTGTGATATCCTGTGACCTGATTTTTAAAGCTCTTGAAATTAGTAGTATATGCTGTATTTGTGGCTTGTTCTGTGGTACTTCCTCCTTTCTATCACTCTGAAATTTATATCCTGCTTTAAAAAAATCAACACCTCTGCCTTATTTTCTATATTCACTGGATTTAAGACTCCAGATCTTTTACTATGCTCTTTCCAGACAACTGGCCAAGGAGGAGTTTCAGGGCATGAGTGAATGTAAGGACTCTGCTCTTGACTGTGGCGCTGACCTTGGTGGGGTGATTGTGGCAAGTTGCCCTCTCCTTTTGCCTCAGCTTCTCTGCTTACAGGACAGGAGTAGCAAATACTATTTGTTTGAAAATCCCAATACAATTAATGACTACAAACTGAAATGTAACCATTTGGTAGCCAGTCAATGGCTGGGTGCTAGGTTGGACTGAATGATCTTGGAGGTGTCTTCCAACCTGGTTGATGCTATGAATGTTTGCTTGTCATTTGACCCCATAAATATTTCAGAAAGTGAGAGGTATAAGAGATAAGAGTGTTTCAGTGTTATACTGAGGAGGACAAAAAAAATTAATCTTTGAAAATGCAGTCAAGTGCCTCAGACAGGAGGGGGGCAGAAATCTGTCAATGCACCTGCCAACCTTTTTTGAGCTGTACAGTTACTTTTTGTAGTGAACGCCTCCTTGAGACATTCTTTCTGTAATCTCTGGGTATTTGAGATCTAGAAGGAAAAGTCCCCAAAGCTACCCATGGAGCAGCTCTAATCCTCTGGCACCTCTTGTCTTGCTGTGATTCCTGCTTTTGGGAATGCTGCCAGGCTCTGTGTCCTGTAGCAGTCCCTGCCTTTGCTTCTCTAGGAGCTGCAACTGTGAAGCCTGTGGGCAGAGTATACAGATCAGTCTTCAGCTGTTCTGAGTAGATCTTTTCACTTGTTTCTCCCTTCCATGTGGGACTGCCTTCCCATATCCTCTCTCAAGTTAATTTCATTCCGGAGCTGGAAGGTAATTGCCTTTTGGACACAACTGCTGTGTGCTGGCCCTTATTTCCTGACTTTCGTCACTGCTGTCTTTGATGGTGACAGATTGCCTGGGGTCACTGGTATTTTCTGAAGGTAAGGTTAGGCACTGACTATGAAAATGGCACCATTGGTAGAAAAGGTCAACGTGTAGGAAAAGACTACCAGCAAGAGGAGAGAGAGAAGTAGTTAACTGAGAGCAGTTAAACGCCTTCTTGTATTTGTGTGCAGGATTGTGTAGCTTACTGCTTTGTAACCTGCTTCACTCAGTCACCACATCTAGTACATGTCTTATGTCTAAACTCATTGTTTGAATGAATAAGGCTGACTTCAAGTGAAGTGGGCTAGAGAGTTGGTGCCAGGATCAGGTTTACCTCTCACCTTCCTGTGTCAGAGGCAGAGGTGAGTATTTAGGTATGCTTAAGCTTTCTGCCTCAGTTACTTCTGGAAAAAGGTGCTGCAGAGGGTTAGATGCTGAAGATACATTGGCAAACCTGTACTGCCCCATAGGACTCCTGCTGCTGGAGCTGAACTAATAAGCATAAGGGTGAAATGTTCCAGCCAAAAGGTGAGCAAGTAAGGAAAAGGTGCTCAAAGAGAAACATATCCATTTAGCTTGACTCTATTTAACTATGAGTTTAATAGGTTTGGCTGCAATAATTCTCTTTCTTACATCTCAATTTCATATTTTAGGATGAAAAACTAAACACTTTAAATGGAGACAATATGAAATGCTAACACTGAAGACAAATAACATTTTTGTTCTTGATACTTGTGTGTATTTTTTTTGCCTTTTCTTGCTCCTGGAATATCTTGGCAAGTATTGTTTCATTGTGTTTTTCACTGTAAAAAAAAAATTGCTAGTAATTTTTGTTTGCTTCCATCCTTTGAGCTTAAAAAAATTATGTGAGCTGAATATGTCTTTATTGGTTAAATTAAGTATGTTCTTAAGCATGTCCAACATGACCCTGAATGCCTGTAACTTGTTGGCAGAGACTGTGACAATATATATTGCCTGAGGAGACACCCTCATTAGCGATTTGTTTCTTTCTTGCAAGTAGATAAAATTTTTGGAAATCCAATTAGATTTGATGCCCTCCCTCCTTTCCAACTAATTTTGTCACTGAGATAAACCAAAATAAATGATGACTTTTCCCAAATCCCAGACTTTTCACCAAGTTGAAGCTTGAAGAACAAATTAGCGCACCGCAAAAAATGAACCCACGCGAAGTAATGTAAGCACATGGCACTTTTAATTTTTCAGTGGCCTGGGGGTACTGTTATCTGCTCTTTTCTGGGAAATCACTCATCATGTTGCTATTGGAGAAAGGAGAGAGCTGCAGCCCCCTTTCTGGGAGCCATCCAATGCAGTATGGATATTAATTAAATTTATTAAACAAATAACACAGCGACTCAGGGAAGCAGGGGTCCATCTGCCAGCTCCGTAGATTGATCTCTGCAGAGACGCGAGTTGAATGGTAGTTAAAGCTAAGTTGCAGAGCTCAGCAGATGGGCTCTTGTCTCTAGTGGGGGGAGATTTGGTGGCGGTCCAACAGCTTTTTTCCCCCTCCAGGTTTTTGTTCCTTGCAACTGTGATTGAAGAAGCACTTCTCTGCCTTTTCTCAGCCTTGCCCCCCCCCTTTTGTTTATCTGAGCAATGTTTAAGTCTGAGTGATTTGTTAGAGAGGCAAGTCCCGGCTGATCTCATTTTGTGTATGTGATGTAAACCTCAAGCAGAAAATAATTAGGAAAATGTAATCCCATTGACTTTACACCCCACTTGTGTACACTGCTGCATCTCTGCCTGGTGCCTTGGAAAAGGAAAAGTCTAGTATCAGCACTGTGCTTACTGTTCAAAAGCACTGCCCATCATGCATACATTGTTAAGAAAACCTTTGTTGGAAGCTTGTGGACGCAGTATGAAATTATTCCTGCCTGTATGTCTAGCCTGTGGTGGTATTCTTTTGATTCAGTTTTGGTTTGTTGCTTCAGTTGTGGTTTATTGCTTCTTACTGCATTTTCTGCTATTGAAAACATGCAGCTTTTGAACCCCTCTGCAATCTCCCTGTAAACTGGTGTCAAGCAAATACTGCTCTAATGAATTGTGTTGTGCGTGTGGGCTAGCTGAAACCTACGGTGTTGTCTACTTTGGATTAAAAGTCCTTATAATTAATTATGCAATTAAGCCCTTTATTTATTATATATTTGCAGATGGGTAGGTCTTTAATCAAGTGTTGAGTGTGATGGGTAATATCTGCTGCTGGAGACCAGTCATAACGCCACTTACATCCTTGGCAGAACTCCCACAGACTGCAGTGGGAGCAAGACTGGCCCTTAATGCTGCAGGGAATCCTGCTGGCTGTGGTTCAGAAAGCCTTCAGAGAAGGTTTTGTAATATCTAATCAGGGTTTGACTATTCCTCACTGAGTGCTTGCAGTGGGAAAATTGTAACCATACAGAAGTCACTGCTCTATGACAACAAGCAACAGTATAGAGAGGAAAGGCTACATAAGAGGGCTCTGTTGCATGTCACAGGAAGATCGCATTTGTCTTTCCTGGCTGAGGGAAAACTGGGCAAAATGGCTCCTGAAGGTGGTGGGAATCCTGACAGAAACAAGGCCAGTGGGATCTGACTCTAATAATGTGTGCTTGACGGAGTAAACAAGAGGGAAATATTGTCTGGATGATAGCTCATGCTTTTGTAGCTCTTGTTTTTTCTTCTGAATTGGGTCCTGTGTGTGTATGTCCCCTTTTTCTTTCTTTCCTTTTTTTTTTTTGGTTGGCAGAACTATATCAGTGTTGAAATGCAGACATTAAGTAAGCTTTATCCAGAGCCAAAAAAAAAAAACCAACCAAACATTTTTTCTTCCAGGAGTACTGTGGTTTACTGTGGGTATGTTTTCAGTTTTAGACCGTGCTGACATTAATAACGTGGATGTTTCAGCTACTATGGCAAAGGCCAGAATTAGTTCTTTATTAGTGCTCTGCCAAGCAGTATTCTGAATTCTGGGGCTGTGTTTAGGGGACTGGAGCACTGCATGATGAGGTGAGGCTGAGGGGACTGGAGCACTGCAGGATGAGGAGAGGCTGAGGGGACTGGAGCACTGCAGGATGAGGAGAGGCTGAGGGGACTGGAGCACTGCAGGATGAGGAGAGGCTGAGGGGACTGGAGCACTGCAGGATGAGGAGAGGCTGAGGGGACTGGAGCACTGCAGGATGAGGAGAGGCTGAGGAACCTGGAGCTTTTTAGTCTGGAGAAGGGAAGACTGAGAGGAGATTTAATAAATGTTTATAAATATCTGAGGGATGGGGGTCAGGACGAGGCGGGGACAGACTCTGCTCACTTGTTCCCTATGATAGGACAAGGAGCAATGGATATAAGCTGCAGCACAGTATCTCAACGCAAGGGGAGACTTCCTTATTGTAAGTGTCACAGAGCACTGGAACAGGCTCCCCAGAGGGGTTGTGGAGTCTCCTTCTCTGGAGACTTTCAAAGCCTGTCTGGATGCCTCCGTCTGTGACCTGATCTAGATTGTATGGTCCTGCTTTGGCAGGGGAGTTGGACTCAATGATCTCTGAGTTCCTTCTGACTCCTGTCGTCCTGTGGTCCCCTGACATCACAGTACCACAGCTTTGTTAGTATTTCAATCTTACCCAATTTACTGTAGAGACTATTCCTTTCTGAGAAAGTCTTGCTCACCAATGTGCAGTATTTGGTCTAGTCCTTTATCTGGCTTGCTGGAATTGAGACACCCAAGAGTTATGTAGCCTGCATTTGAATTTCTAGACTATTTACCAGAATCTAGCTGTTGTTTTATAACTGGGCTAATTCTACTTTCTAATGTAAGTAAGTATCCAGTTGCTGAGGAGCAGACTGCATGCTGCTCTTGAAAGTATTTTTTTAACTCTCTGGAAGCACACTTTTGTGTTTAGCTTGAGTTACATTCAGAATAAGTTGGGAATCTCAGTGCATTCTTTAGAGTAGAAATAAAAGAGTTAAAATTATATAATGCCCACAAACTAGAAAGAGGAGAAAGTTGGGAGATGCACAAATTGCTTGCTTGCTTAAAAGCATGGATCTTTGGAATTGATTTTGTATGTTTTAGGAGCAAGCAGACTAACAGATTATGTAGCAAGTGCCACGTTAAATGAATGCATTTTGCCTGAAGTATTCTGTGTTATTAGTTTTCCTGGTGATATTCTTAAATGAATGGAATTTCCATCATTGTCTCTGAGACCCTGATGTTAGATTTTGCTTTAAAACAATATCAGTGTGGTGGTGTTAATTTGGATGGAGTTGCAGAGGTAGAAGCAAGAAGCCTCTGAAAGTAAGCAAGCGTTCTGTAATTTTGCTTTTGACATAGAAACAACACTTGTGAATTTAGTGACCTCTTCCTCAGGCTTAGTTACTTCTAGGTTGCCTTGTGCTGTTGTGTTTGGCATTATTCCCTGCCCCTTCATGAATCTCATGTGTATTTCCATTAGAAAAGGCAAATTAACTCTATGAATTACCGAGCAGAGGAGTCTCCTCATGTTTCTTACTATAAACTTGTTGTAATTAAACAGGGTCATATCTGAAGAATTATAGCACCTGGGCACTGCAATAGAAAACACAGCAGCACAAGATGATGGTGACCATTTGTAGATGTTGCATAATTTCTTCTTTTGAAGCTTTACCTGGACATGGTTTGCAGTAGAAAGCTAATGTATGGATTTGCTGCAGCTAAGCATCTCTCTTTGTCCTGCTTGAAACGTATTGATTCATTTCTGTAATTACCAGTAAATGCAGGAGAAATTGAGGAACTCTTGAGCCTGCAAGTAGCCTAGACATGTCTTGTAAAATATATTAAGAATGATGATTTTTGCATTAATGTGAATAGTCTCTAATAACATGATGTATGTTTAAAGAGGGCTTTGGCTTTATAATGCCAAGTGAAGTACACTTAGCTCTTTAATAGCACTTTCGAGTTGCATGCTTTTAATGTTGACAGCTATATTTAGTACATTTGGTATTCCACAGGGTGTTCTTAGAAGAAATGAACATGTCTGATGGAACAAACCCATTCTCCATGTTCAATTAGCAACAATACTGCTCAGTGGAGGTTAGAACAGATAGGTTCTTAGATGTTACTGCGAATATGTGTATCAGCGCTTAGGGACATCAGATCATTCTATTTAACTCTGAACTATCTGACTTGTGCTAGTAGCTGTCCTTTCCTATTAATAGGACATTTCATTTTGGCTTTGTATGTTGAAAAAAAATCATTTCAGTCTTGTGAAATGTGTTCCAAGTTAAATGTAAGTACCAGCTTAAATTTTCTAGTAGGTAAGCTACTGAGTTAGTGGTTTAAGTATCCTTGGGTAACTTACATTTTAGTGTGGCTGTTATAATTTTGTGAACATATGCAGACAAAGACCTAGGGATGGCACCTGAGGGATGGCAAAGAGCTCAGGTCCAGCCAGCATGGGTTTAGGAAGGGCAGATCCTGCCTCTCCAACCTGATCTCCTTCTATGATCAGGTGAGCCGCTTGGTGGATGTGGGGAGGCCTGTGGATGTGGTCTGTCTGGACTTCAGCAAGGCCTTTGACACTGTTCCCCACAGTAAACTGCTGGCTAAGATGCCAGTCCGCGGCTTGGATGGTAACACTCTGTGCTGGGTGAGGAACTGGCTGGAGGGCCGAGCCCAGAGAGTGGTGGTGAATGGTGCCACATCCAGCTGGCAGCTGTCACTAGTGGTGTCCCTCAGGGATCAGTGCTGGGCCCCATCCTCTTTAACATCTTCATAGATGATCTGGATGAGGGCACGGAGTCAGTCATCAGCAAGTTTGCAGATGACACTAAGCTGGGGGCAGATGTGACTG